>JBBMKD010000001.1:112248114-112260789 GCA_037834095.1 Argya squamiceps
CACAGCCCTGGAGCCCAGAGGGACAATCCCTGCCCTGCTCCTGCTGGACACACAATTCCTCATCCAGCCCAGGGGCCATCGACCTTCTTGGCCACAAACATTCAGCTTCTTCATTAATAAGGACAGAATTTTTCTCCAATTAGATTAGGAACAACAATAATTTTCCTTCCTGCTCACCAGAAGTGCCGCAGGGTGAGATGCTCGTTTTGTGACAAGGACTCCATCCCTAAAGCTGTTGTTGTTTCATCACTCCAAAAGGAACCCAGACATTCCAGGGCCACCTTCCAGAGTCCAAGGCTCCCTGTTCTGTTTGGAGAGAGACACTCAACGGTGGGGATTTACAGCTTTACCCAAGGGGTTTTTGTTTTCAGGTTTTTGAAGGTGGAAGATGCTGGGGAAATGGAAAGTCCACAATGGAACCATCTCTGAAACTGAAAAGCAACCCCTGGAGCTCAGCAGTCTCCTGAAACTTCAAAAGTTCCATGTGAAAAAAAAAATAAAGGTTATCATTAATGATAAGACTAAATGTAACAGCTATTTTTATCTGAACTACACCAACTGGCCCTAGAATATCACTCAAAGCAAGCCAGAAATAATTAATCTCATTTGATTCAACTGTAAATTACAATTTGGTATAAAGAATATGACCTTATTAGGCAACCAGAATCTTTTATTTTTCAAATTGACCTTTACTTTCAGAATATGGTGTTGCTATCTCGAACTCAAAAAATTAGTTTTGCTGTAGAAAATAGTGGTTGTTCTTCTATAATTTTAAAAATGTTATTTCAGCATGAGGCTTTTGAAATGTCTGATTAATCTTTTTTTTTTCCTAGTTGTAATAATGTTCGAGAACAGGAATATTATTTCTGACATAAGATAAACGAAGGAGCACAAAAAATATGTACATTGGGGTAACATAATGGAACAGAAAGTAATACCAATATAATTCAGTTTACAAAAATTGCATTCTCAAGTAGACTGTAGCCAACTACAGATGAATTGATTTTGCTCAACAATTAATATAGAGACAAATACTGTTTTTCCTTAAATGCTAATATTATTTAAGCAATCATTCCTCATCTTCAAAGTAATTAATGGATCACTGCCAGCCTTTTAAAATGGTTTACAAACTCATAACTGATGCATAGATAGGTACATAATTCATGGGAGGCGTTCTGGGAATGAAACTAGAGGCCCTAATTCACATTCCCATATGGAGATCAAACTTTGTGCAAGTTTAACTGGGAACCTAGCAAATAAAAAATGGCCATTTCAGCTCTATAATCTCATCTCTTACCAGCTAAAAGCTGTGTCTGAGGAGTGCTAAACTGGCAGATTCAGTGGGAGCAGAAAGGAAATGGTGCTGGGGATCAAGCGCTGGCACTGACACAGAATCACAGAATTTCCTGAGCTGGACCACCAGGACCATTGAGTCCAGCTCCTGTCAGGTCCCTGTGTCCCTGCAGAATGATGCCCCACCAGCAGGGACAACACACCCAGCCCTAACTCAGCCTCTCCCCCAGGTCAGGGTGCCAAGATCCTCCTCACAAATTCAGCCCAGAGTTGTGGGAGTCTCCTTCTGCAGCTGCCTGTGATGCCCAAGGCCCCTGCCAAGTTTTAAATGGGAATTGTTAGGACACGGTTTTAATTTCCTCTGCCATTTCCAGTTCTCATTTCCCCAGTTAAACACTGTGCCTTTAACCAGCTCTGCTGTGGAGGGAGCTGCATTTCAGCAGTGCATGAAGCAAGCTGCCCTCCTGACTGCTTGATTAATATATGATCAGTTATTTCCCTATTATGGTAGCATCCAGGCGCTCCCAGCCTGAGCTGGGAGCCCTAATGTGGTTACAAATGCAGAACAATAAATTCTTTCCCCTCCGCCACCCCTCAGTGCTCTGACCTTTGCAAAAAAGTGTCTTCAGCAATAACGTTTAAAATAACAACAGGAGAACTTCCTCAGGGCTACCTCGACACCAGCACATTATCCAAGGCCCCAGCACAGCTCAGGCATCATCCACACCTTCCCTAAATATCTGAGAGTTGGTGCAGCCACGGGCAGGGCTGGGATTGCTCCAGACAGACTCTGCCAAGGGACTGTGCTGGCAGACTGTGGGACCCCCAGGGTAATGAAGGAAAAAGAGTTTAGCCCTTTTGATTCACGCCATGCTGCACCAGTTCCCATCAAAACCATACAAAAGGCTCTAAATTCGTTTTGTTTCCTAAGAGGGATGTTGCCCCTCAGCACTTCCAACCACTTTGTTGCTCCAGATTGCAAAGGAACTGCTTCGAAATGAGTTGGCACTTGCTGTTAATTGTGGGATGACCAACAGTACCTGAGAGCACTTGCCAGAAAAACAGAGGATTTTATCAGAAACACAACAGAATTTTAACAGAAACAACAGGATTTTAACAGAAACACAAAACAGAGGGTTTTATCTTCCAGTGTGGCACTGTCTCCCTTGGCTTTGCTTTCCAGGGATGCTCCCTCACCCCCATAAAAGAGCAGCTGGGGAAGAAGCTTGAAGAAATGGCAGCAATCACAACATGCCACACAAGGAGAGGCAGGAAAGGGGGATCAAATCCGTGCCTGCCAAAGTGACAGGAGCTGGAGAAGGTGGCACAGGTTACAAAGCAAAACCTGTCAGTCACAGAAAAGGAGAGGAATCAATCAAAAGCACCGTGATATGGAGTCAGGAGATGGTTTTTTCCACACACAAAGAAAAGTGAGACTTTGCCCTGCTCATCTTCCAAGTGGAAAATAAGGGCATTTTCTTGGAGTCACTGGATACCAGCATATCTGTTAGCAACTAATGAGAGGCTCTTTTAACTTTACAGGGTAATTTTAATAAAAACTACTTTATGAGCACTTGAAAAGTCACAGTGAGAAAATACTCTCCTCTTGTAAAATCCATCACAGGTTTTTAATTACAAATTACTTAATCCCACACTCAGAGGTGCACAGCGTAAGGTACAGGAACTGAGCTTTGCCTTTCAGTATCACATCCTTAAACAAAGGAGATATTGCAGAGAAATTCTCCCCTGGAGGGTGGGGAGACCCTGGCACAGGGTGCCCAGAGAAGCTGTGGCTGCCCCTGGATCCCTGGAAGTGTCCAAGGCCAGGTTGGATCCTGGTCTAGTGGATGTTCCCTTCCTATGGAAGAGGTGGTTGGGATGAGATGAGCTTGAAGAACCCTTCCAATCCAAACCATTCCCTGATTCCATTTCAGTATCTTCTAAGCCTTGTAAATATTATCAGTGAGAAGCACTCACTTTACTGCACAGATTGAGTGCAAGAAACAAACAACTTTAATAATGGCCAAACAGTGCAGCTTTTATTTGCACAAACGTGGGCATTGCTCCATGATGGGACAGGATAATTAATTCAGCACAATCACACCACAAAAAAGCCACTGCTTTAATACATGTACCATGGGTTTTTTTAACATTTGGTACTACCTGTCAGTTTGGGGATGCTTGTGGAGGCAATTAGTCAATAATTGGGTAGAAGTGGAGCTTATGAGGTTAAAAATACCCAAGGAAGTACCAAACCTGCTCTAAGACATTCTTTTAGGAGAGTGTTTGGCAAAACAAAGTTTGTCACCCCTCCACAAAACCAAACTCATCCCTTCAGGAGAGCCCCAGAGATGTGATGGATATAAAATCCAGGCTTCTGGAGCAGCTCCAAAGTAGTCCAACCTGAGCAAAGACCAGGAAACTCTGATGAACATCAATTTACCATGAAACTTGGCCTGCCAGTGGGTCTCACATGCTCCTGCATCACTTGGCTTTGTCACTTCTGCTCCAGCACCCACAAGCTCAGCCAGAGTGTTGGACAGATTGAGTCTGACCAGAAGTTTTACTGAATGTTGCACAGAATGAGAGAATTTTCTCACAAAAGGTACAGAATTTTAACATCTCTGACTCCTGAAAGCAGTCACCCAGCTGTAGTTTTCCACCGTAAAGCACAGAAATCCTGTTGCAGGAGGGCTGGTTCTAGGAAATTTCCACTGTTTTCTTTTGCTCGGGCTGTTACCCGAACAGAATCATTAATTTGAGTTTACCGTGTCTCCACTGAAGGCAAAAAGCCACATTCTCTGTTTATTTCCCCTGCAGGCTGGCTTGCTTAACTTTCTTAGGAAGAGAGGAGGGGCTCCTCAGGAGAATGTAGGATTAACACTGGAACAGCAGCACAGGGGAGATAATTTAAGATCCAGTGGCAATGTGGCTCTGAAAGAGGAGGAGAAGGAATTAAATGCTGGAGGGTACTGTCAGTGTGTTCTGGGCTGTCTTGCCCAAGAGCCACTTGGAAAGCCAGGTTACATGTTCTGCAGAAGCTCATTAAGCCAAAACCAGATTCTAGGTAAAAAACTCTGACCAATTCCTAGAGGGTAAAAAAAATCCTTAATCTAATTTAGAATCATAGAATCATTTAGGTTGGAAAAGATCTTTGAGATCACCAAGTCCAGCTGTAAAGGGAGCCAAACTTGCAGGTGTTGAGAATTACACCAATGAAGAAAAGCAAGGATTCCAAGGGTACAATTCCAACATTTTTTGGACAGCATGGATCTCACCCTTGAATCCCCTTCCTGTACTGGTTAGTTCTCTATCAGTTGTAAAGGCAGCTCAGAGGGACTGGTTCAGATGTAGGAATTGTTCATTAAATGAGTTACATTGCCTGAGCCTGAGTGGTGCCTGAACTACACACTGTAGAATTTCTGATGAACACACTTATCTGCTATTTCATGAGAAATTCTTTCTCACCAAATGAATTATTTAGCCCTTATGAAAGGTACTACGTTGAAACTGCAGCGGCTAAGAAATCTTGTTTGCTCCAGGAAGGAAGAAAACAAAATAAAGGTAGGCACACCTTCTCACTCAACTCCATCCATGTGCTCTGATCCCGTGGGATGGAGAAGGAGAGAACAGCTCACCTTCAACAGAGGGTCAGAATGAACATTTGTTCCCTCTGCTGAGATGGCCAGGGAAGCTGCCAGTCGTGCAGCTGATCTGGATCCTCTCATGCTCCCTCAGGAGCTGACTGAACAGTGTGCATACACTTTTCTTTTTATAGAAATATAGTTGAACAGACAAAAAAACCCTGTATCAGCACCTCTCTCTCCTTTCAATTTAATTCAGAGATAGTGAATTTTTGTGTACACTGTGTGCCTTTATGTGTACATCAATAAGACTCCTTCTATACCTCTAATAAGGGATTACAGCTAACACCACGGCAAGCAATATCAAATGCTTCATGTGAACAAGCAGCCAAATGACAGTTTCTGTGAGAACTGTAATTGAATTCACCAGCTACAGCAAACACCAAACCTCTGCTCTGCTACTTAGCTAAGAATGAGCCAGGTGATGGCTGCTGCCATCCTGAGGGGTGGAGGTGCTCCAAGGAACCTCGCTGCACCCAGCATGGGGCAAAGGCAGACAAAACAGAGCTGAGAATGCAGGAGGAATAAAATGTGGGAGTCAGATGGGTTAGGTGGCCATTTGTAGAAGAGAAGAACATGATTCTCATGGCTGATCCAAGCCAAGGAATACAGACATGAGTGGGATCTGAATGCAGAGCTCAGAAAAACACAGTGATCACCTCCTGGTGCAGCTCCCCAACATGGTGCACTCAATAGAGAATTCAGATTTCACAGAACAATTACACTCATGTGTTCCTCACCTGCCAAAGCACACAAGTTACTGCTCCATCATTCCTTAAAGGAAGAAATACAGCCCCACCACACATCCCTGCCATGTTTTTATTTTCTCCTCCCCTATTTTGGAAACTGATGCTGAGGTGGACATGACTACTGGCTCTGAGACAGAACTGGAGCACAGCTCTGCTCTTCCACTAATTCCCTGACCCAGAGTAATAGCAAAGACCTTATTGTCACATAGGACAATTTACTGTTTAGCATAAGGGAGTAAAAAATGGCAGTGAACAGATCCTATAAAAGAGGGGGGAATGAATCCAGAAGGGCAAGGTGTCCTTCTGAGCAGCCTGTTCATTACCTAAAGGCACTTACTGTACTGGGAGGCTAAAGCCTGGAATTCTAACAAGTCAATACCAAAGCTCTATGGGATTTCTTGTCCCTGCCTTTAGCCTCTGTATTTATTGAGTGAGGACTGAGGGCTGTAGGGTAATTTTATTTTCCAAGCCTTTCCAAAGCAGCAAAGATAATGAGCAAGGTCGGGCTCCAAAGCCACTACACAATACTTCAAATCCTGCTTCTGCATTTTTCTCCCCTTTCTCCCATCTCATAAAAAACCAGAATTCCAAACCTTCTAGGTCCTAGGCACTGACTCAGCAATATCCTCTTTTAAACTCGATGCTATTTCAGATAAAGGGTGGAGGGGTTGTTCTCCCCTAAGAGTGCAGTTCTGTGTTCTGACAAGCATCTGACTAAAGTGTAGATCATTAAGGCAGCCTTGCAGTGGGCTTATTCTCAGGTGTGTAGCAAGGAGGAGTATCCACCTTTTTACAGCCTGTGTATTGATTAATCACACCCACACACCTTTTTTTTTTTTTTTTTTTAAGGTAGGTAAAAGCAAGCATGTTTTTCCAATAAAGCCCCTGTGGAAGGAGAAAGCAGGTCCATATTCCGAGCTCTTTATCTACATCAGGAGGTTATGGAGCAGGGAAGTGAAAATGGTCTCATTATCCTGACAGATGGTGCACTTAACAAACCCACACAGAACGCTGAGGACACAAAGGAAGGTTGTACGTGCTGCAAGTGTGGTGCATTTCTGAGCTGCCAGAGAAGTGGTGTGTGAGGTACCACACTGGCCCTCCAGCCTTGCTGCTTTCCAGTCCTCAGAGCTGGAACAAATCCCTTTTGTCATTCCCTGCCTCCTTCTCCAGAAAGGACTGTCACCCCTTTTAATCCTTCCATCCTGCAACAACTCAAAGGAAGCTCAGAAAGTTTCCTCTGTAACTTCAATATATTTTTTTTTGTTTCAATGCAAGAACATGTTAAGGCAAAACAAAACAAAAAGCAAGCTATATTAATATGAGCTGTCTAGAAGAAAAGGAGGGCTCCTATTAATCTTATCTCAGTTTTCACCTCACTAAGTTTTCACCTGGTGCCTTTTAACAACGGCTATTTAAAATCAATTTTATCAGAAGGCGTAGCCATTGATTTAGCTAAGTGCTGCAATTGCAATTAGAAAGTTATTAAACCCTGTGCCAGATAGACTAATTGACATGAAAATCTAACTGAGGCCAGGGCATAAAGGTTTCTCTCCTGCTTCAGCTGTGAGTTTATTGCACACATAAAGTTATCTTAAAAGAACATTCAGGTTGCAAAGTTGAACAAGAGAAAGTTACTAAATGACAAAATGAACTGATACCATTAGGCAAAATTAACTGAATCCTTGAGTGGACAACTTTAATTTTTGACATTGAAACTTTCACGGTTTTAGGAGCACAGCGTTTCCTAGATTTAAAGCAAAAAAAAAGGTATTTTGATGCAACATATGGACACCCACATGGTTCCTCAGCTTGGAACTGCTAAATCCAACTCCAGTTTTAATGGAGTAACTGGCAATGGTGGGAGGTTGCTGTCCTGTTCCTGAATCAGCAGGAAAGGGAATGAACTTGACTAGTTTTTGGGTGGGATTCATAAAGCTGATGGGAAAGGAACAATGAGAAAACTCTGATGCCTTCAGACGTGGTGGCTGCTCCTGTTTCACTTCCTCTGTCCCAGCTCAGGGCCAGCCCTGATGGTCACCACAGTTCCCAGCAGACCTCGAGAATTCTGTGCCTTCATCTGGCTTCTCCTGCTCCCCAGAACTGCACCAGGACATTCCCTAACCTCAAAATTCCAGCCCAGCCCCTTCCCACACCAGCCAACTCCTGCTCTCCCCTCCAGTTCTCACATCCCAGTCCATATTCCTCCCTCCCAGTCCCAGTTCCCATCCCAAAAGCATCAAATCCTCCCTAATCCTCTGTGGTTCTGGCTTCCTGAGGAGACCTACTGAACTCCTTTGTCATTCCATCCTGTGACCTCCCTGCTCCAGCTTCTGGGACCCTCTGCTTCCAGGGACAGAGGCACATTTTTTCCTAAGCAATTGTGATGTTTTGGGAGCACAGAAAGGGCACGACCCTGCCCTTGGCTTCAGCTCCTGGCCAAAGCTTTGCTGAATGTAGCAGCAATTAAGGAAAACTATGATTTCCTTAAGCCTTTCAAAGACAGTGTTGGTTTAATTGCTTTAGTGTTTACTATTTGGCTCAGCGATGTTGAGTTTTCACAGAAAAAAAAAATAATTAACTGCTTCACTGAACTTACACAAATGTAAGACTTGTCCTTCTAAACATTTATAATTTGGCCTCTATAAAAGATAGAAAAGTCACATCCCAGATGACAAATCTTACATTTCTGCTCAAAATGACAAAGATTCAAAGCAGTCAAACAAAAGGCCACCAGAAATTGCTTTTAATTTCTTGATGTGCTAACATTTTGCTCAAGCCTCATTTTTGGAAACTACTGGAATGACTTTGCTGAACCCTTCCAAAATAATTCTGCTTGAGGCAAGCAATCAAAATGACAAATTTCAGCCTGAGCAATTGGATTTTGGCAAGGTTGTGTACAACTGAAAAGGGAGCTTTTAACCAGCAGAGTTGAGCAGCTGTTAATCGGCCTTGCCACCGGTCCAGATTGCAATAAACAAAGTAAGTGCATATAATACCAATGAAGGAATGTAAACTAAATGAAATAAAAGTTATGGATAGCTGGAAAACCTTTAAAAGGGAGCAAAAGCAGAGGGTGAATGTTACTCTGCTGGTGTTTTGAGAATTGACAATGATTTTTTGAAGATTTAAGCACAGGAAAAAGAATTGAAAACAGTCGAGTCACTTCAAATGATTACATGGAAGACAAAAATTAATCTGAGTAGTGCTTTACACATTCTATACTGAGGATTTGTCTCGACTTATCTCTGCTACTCATTTAAAATTTCTCTAGAAAACATTTTCCCTTGTGTGAATTTAAACCCTGATGGGCACTTTTTAAAGCCTGTCTGGATTTACAGCCATGTCAGATTGTCAATAAAGCTGATCAGAAACGGCATCTGAGCTGACACACACGGCTGGCCAGCCTCAGATCATCTCTCCAGCCTGTGTCTTCTGATCTAGAGATATCCATTCTTCCTCCCCCTGTTTCTGAGGATTACAAGGACATGAGCTTACAAACATATGGAAGAAGGACTACACCTTTCATTCACCTGCTGTGCTTCAGAAAAGACAAGCTGGGTTGGTGCAAGGAAGGATTTAAGTTGGGACTCACATCCCTCACTGCCTCCAAAGTGCTGCCCTGTGCAGAATGCACAGGATACAGCACACCCCAGTCCCTCTTCCACTAAAACCCACCTAATTGTCTTTACTGCTCAAATTTTAGGTCTGAATGTAAACAGAACAATTCAAACAATTAATTTTTTTCTTTCTTTTTTGCTCAGGAAACCCCATTTCCTTCCTTCCTTCCTTCCTTCCTTCCTTCCTTCCTTCCTTTCCGCCCTCCCTCCCTTCCTCAGACACTGCAGATATTTTCTGACCCAGGTGTCTGACAGAAAGCAGGGATTGGCCATGGAGAAAATTTCTGTGGGAATTAGCTGTGGAGAAAATTCTGGGATACATCCCCTTTGTTGTGTGGTAGAACCAAGCAGAAGGGTGGCAGAGGTGCGATTAATAAAGCCTGAAGAAGTGTTTATTCTTCTGGCCATTGATTTCAGAGCTGAATGTAGGTTATCAGGTGTGGTACCTTTGAGGGAAGATGTGGATAGACCTCTGTGTATTCCAGACCTCCAGTTGCATTTGGGTCCCATCCTGAGGAATGATGGCAGCACATAAACCCCCATCCTGGCTTAGCCAGGTTCATACAGCACAGGTGAGGATCAGACAACCTCCTTTTCACCTCTCAGGGGACAGAACCCATCAAGGGAAGGATATTGAGACAGAACTGAGCTGGATCCAAGGCTGTTTGGTGTCCTGAACCAGCCATCTCTGGGTCTGGCAGCCAGCAGAATAATTACTAGCAGAAAATGTGTATTTTAATCTCACCTAATGATTAAATTCATCAGGCATTTTTATTTGTATTTGTCACTGGCAGAAATTTCTTGGTGACCTTTCCAATGAATGTGTTCACAACAAAACTCTGTGTCTCTGGTGAGAGCTCTGTGTCTCTGGTGTGAGCTCTGCCTCTGGCAGGCAAAGATGTGAAGAAACTGGGGGGAAAAAAAGCATTCCTGGCTTATTTTAGCCAAGAAGGTAAGAAGACAAATGGAAGATGTGGAGGTTTGGACCTTTTCTGTCAAAGGGTGATGGATGCTGTCAGCAGAGGGCGAGACATTGGCTTGGCCAATCAATCATTCTCTCCATCAGCACCACTTGGTCTCATCTCAGATAAACTTCTTTGGCTTAAATTCCTTCCTCTGTCAAATTCAAGAGAAAGAAATAGCTTTTCTAGACCCCAGTGGGAAGAAGTTTGGAGATTAATGACCCATGAACAATAGTGTATATTCCTGTGCCTACTCTTGTGTATTTTCCCAGCAGGACCAGGTGTGGGAGGGTTGGTGGATGTTGTTTGCTCTCACTTGCTGCACCTCTTTGAAGCTTTTCCAGAGCTGTGCCAGAGAAAAGTGCCACAATTCATGTTTAAGTATTTATGACTTTCACAGGAGGGACCACAGAAATAAAAAGCAAAAGACTGAAGTCATGAGATGGAATCCTCCAGAGGTTCCTCAGCTCAGAACCATTCCATTATGGAAGAACATCAAAAAGGAAATGTAATTTTTGGCACTTCCCCCCATTCCTCCCCCATGCCACGGGCAAACCTTGGGAACAACACAGTCTAGAAGCTGTTCTCAGATGCAGCAGAGTTAGAGAAGAATTTTAGTCTCTATTCATCATCTTAAGAAGATTACTGCAGCTAACATTAGCATTTTTGCTATTACATGGTGGACTGGCTGAAGTCCAGACTGAGTTGGAATTAGAATACTTATTTCTTTCCTTTTATTAGTTCTTTTTTCTTCTTGCAGTAGAAGATGATGGACACAAAAGAAGCCAGTGAAGAAAGCTGCATCAAGGGATACCAAAGTGCTTTGTAGTTTCTCCCCCTGTAACTGTTTATGTGAGCTTTTAATTCCAACCCAGTTTAGTTTTAAGTTTCAAGTTTAAATGAAATTAAATATAGGCACATCCACAACTGCCATTATTTTTGAGTGGGTACTATGTGAGACCTCTGAGAAGTTATTTTTTCCTCTCCAAGCTATAAATATACCCAAATTTACTTGAAACTTGGCATGAAAAGGTTTTATAACTACCATAAATTTGACCCTTGTTTTGAGTCTCCTGCAACTCTTTGGACATCACAGTAATTTTCTGGGGCTCTAAGTCGTTTCCTGCAGGATTCTGTAGTACTATGGTGCATATTTGGGGCTGAATTTCTTGACTGAATTTGCAGAGTAGAGTCAAGAAATTCAATAATTAACCTGAGCTGAGTTACAGAGCAGCTGCTTCTATTCTGCTGTGTATTTGTGGGGGTTCTGGCAGCAAAAGGTTTAGTTCATTTTTATTTATTTCAATATAATTGCTGAGATAGGGATTGATGCAGCCCAGAGCTGCCAGCCTCCTTTGCTGGTGTCAGGGACACCTTTTGTTGTTGTAAGTGATGCTGTCTGAATGTGACAAAACAATTGATAAACTTGGCCAAGCGTGCCAGAAAACAAAACAAAACAAAAAGCAATGTGGATTTTCAGTCCAGGCAGTTCAAAAAACCCCAGGGTGTTCTGCCCCCACCAGCGAGTTGTTTCAGGAGCAAATCTGATTGATTTGGTTAAGAAAAAAGAAGAAAGTTTTGGTTTTTTGCTAATCAGGAGAGGCTGCACAGATTGAGGTGAGCACTAGAAAACACTCAGGGCCGTGGTGCACATTGCCAGAGCTCTCCTGGCAGTGGCTCCTGCTGGTTTTTGCAAGGCCCAAGAGACATTCACTCACAATATTGAAGCTTTTAACCAGTCACTGGCTTGTGTAAGTAGATATTTTCCTTCCACTGAGACCCCTTGTTACAGGCAACCAGTGAATGTGCCCATGGGAGTGGGATGGAGCCCATGGTGCTCTGGGGATGCTCTGGGCTGATTCCAAACTCCTGGTCCTTCCTGCCAGGCAGGCCAGGCTGCTATGATGGGCCAAGTCAGTTATTCCTTAGTTTCTTCATAAAACCTGAGGTTTGCCTTTCATCTTTTCCACAAGTAGGGTTTTCTCTGTCTGCCTCTCTTCCTGTATCCCTCATTTCTTCTGTGTCACCTTTCATTCCTTCTCCTTCCCCAGAGAATTTTGTGTCTCTTCAGCACAGCCAGGTCAAGTGCTGCTTCTCCCTCTAGCTAATTTCCCCTCCTGTTTTCCCTAATTTCCCCTCTTGTTTTCCCAGGCAAATTTGCAGTCTGGCTCATTAGTAAAGAATATTCATTTGCCAAAAAGAAGGTTCCTGACTAATGCTCTAAAATTTGGGGTCATAGTGACCCTCACCTGAACTTTCTCATGCCTCTCCAGTCTCACAAAAAATTTCCCAGACTAGGAAGGAGAGAAACACCAGGAAGGGAGGGAGGGAGGGAGGAAGGGAGGGAGGAAGGGAGGAAGGAAGGAAGGAAGGAAGGAAGGAAGGAAGGAAGGAAGGAAGGAAGGAA
>JBBMKD010000001.1:112279741-112290150 GCA_037834095.1 Argya squamiceps
TTTTTCTATCTCCTAATTGTCTTACTTTCTATTAAACCTATTTCTTAAAATTTACATAGAAAGTGATCCTCGTTTTTCACAACAGGAGCCTTCCAGGGTCATTCTAGCGGCAGGGAATCACTGGAACTGTGAGTGTGCCTCAGCCTTGCCCCGGGGGGATGATGCAAACCCAGCACCCCGGGCTCCAAGCCACGGGCACATCCCTGCCAGGAGACCCTGCTGGAGCTGCCCTTGACATGGGGCACGGCTCAGCAAAGGATTAGCCCAGCATTGTTCCAATCTGGATCAGGAATGACCCGCTGAGAGCTTTAGGGGAGCTGCTTTGTTAGGGGGGAGGATGTGGTTCAGAGCAGAGCTCCTGGCACCGGGAGGAAAAACCACAGCCAAGGGATTAGAAACAACAGTGAAAGGAAAATGGGCAGGGTGAGGCACAAGGTCACCTTGATGGCCAGGAGTCAGGGACAGCCATCAAATAAGCTCAGATGGAGCAAGCAGAACACAAGTCAGCTCACTGCCTCTGTCCAAGAGATGGACAGAAAATTGGGATTTCCACAAATCAGAAACTCTGAGGACTCTGCAGCTTCTTGGGGAAACTGTTGCTGTTGTATCCATTTCATTGCTAACAGCAGCAGAGAAGAAAGCAATTTTCACCAAAAAGCTGTAAGAGTTCTCAGGTTCCCAGCAGAGATATACCAGGTTACCTGCCCTGAGACTAAATCCATCCCTGTGAGGGTGGGGAGGGCCTGGCACTGCTTGGCCAGAGAATCTCTGGATTCCCCATCCCTGGAAGCCTCCAAGGCCAAGTGGAACGGGGCTTGGATCAACCTGGGATAGTGGAAGGTGGAAGTGCCACCCCATGGCAGGGGTGGAACAAGAAGATCCTTCAGGTCCTTTCCAACCCAAACCATTCTGTGATTCTATGAACTGTGTTTCCCAATGCAAGTTCAATGAAAACTTGCAAGTTTCTCCATGCAGTCTTCTTTCATTCCCTCTGCCTTCAGTCTCACATTATGAACCAGGCTCCATTCTGTACTTTGTGCCTTGCATTATGAAGCAAAAGAAAAAACATTACCCATCTAAACATTTACACCTCCTTCACATTTGAACATGGCAAAACATCCTGCAAAATGCCATTAAAAATGGCCCTTAGGTGCTCCTACAAGGAAAGTTGTGCATTTTGGTAACAGTCCCATACTTATCCTGTGACTAGAAAGAAAATAGGTTCCTTAGAAATTCCATGCAGAAAGCAGATTTAGATCCAGCTGTGCTTCCTGACACACTGCAGTCACACAAAAACATCTATTCAAGACCTACATGGCATGACTGCAAAAGCTATTGCTAGAATTCAGGTAATTTGCAATTTGTGCTCTCTGCAATTCACAATATTAAGGCAGAACCTTTGCTACCAATGTTCCCACACCTGCAGATCCATCCCTAAAGTCCAATTCCAGGACGGAAGCACACAAAGCTGTTGATCCACGTAAGGAATACAAAGCAGTGCTCAGAATAAAAGCCCTGTGAGAAATAGAGGATCTCCTGTAATCTATCCTGAGAGATTCATTCAGCTTTCTTTGGGTGTTAGTGCTCTCCAGTAGCTTGCAAAATATGCTGAAGGAAAGAAGTGATAACTAGCCAAGTCTGACTGGCAGATTAAAATTGGCATCAAGCTGGCCTGCCTTAGGCATTTGGCTGCCCTGCTTAAACTGCAGCACATGTGTGCTGGCACATGCACTCTCAAGTGTGCCAAGGCAACAATATGTTTGCTCTCTTCCAGGGGTGTGTATCTGTCAGCTCTGACTGGAGCACTGATATGTGTGAAGCAGCCATGAAGCCACATGGCTCATTTTCCCCCCCCATGTCATCTGCCTGCCCAGCCATCCTTCCTCCTCCTCCTTCCTTCCCATCAACTTAATGCTTCTGATTTCTGGCAGTTTATCTTCTGCCTCCCTCAGTCTCACATTTTGTAAGTACTCTTTTGGAATTCCAGGAAACAGATTTCCATGTCATTCAGATTTCTTCCTGGAACACGACAACAAAAAGTTCAAATAAAAGTCACTCTTCAGAGCATTTCCATTAGTGTTCCAACATGCAGAATATTCAGTATTTTAATGTAAGAGTAATTTAATGCAGGTTATTGCAAAGAGAAGCCTATTTCCTCCAAGGGAAAAAGACAAAGAAAGATCCCCAAGAGAAAAAAAAAACCATTTCTTGAAACATTAAGGCTAGAGAATGAAAATCACCAAAATTCAAGTGAAGAACACGCTTGTGATTTATATGAGGATTATTTTTCTGCCTCTGTGCCTCTCACCTAAACTTGGACTTTAGCCTTTTAAAATGTGTTTTCATATTTAAGTAGGCATTACAGCCTGATACTCACCTGGCCAAGCCAACCTCACCCTACTGCCTGGTGAGGCAAACGTTTCATGGGAAAATCTGTCTGTGAAAACCATTCTCACAAATCCCTGGTCTTCCTTCATGTCCTGAGTGTCACTAGGAAAAGGTCTAGTATCATCAAAATCCTAGGGAAATCACTTATGTCCTCAGATCTATTAATTGTTGCTTCATCTGCTGTTACACACTTGCATTTTGGGGAAAAGGCTGTTGAGATCATGGAACCTGCTGGGTAACAAGGCTGGTTTTTTTGGTCACAGTGGACACGTGGAGATGCAAATCATTCCCAGATATTAGCAATGGGTGCTGTCAGCTTCCCAACATTTTGAAGCTCTGCAGACCTCAAATCTTCTTTTAAAATCTCTTCCAGCCCCTGATTCACTCCAGAGGAGCCTGTGAACTCTTGTCCAGCTGATTTAGCAGGACATGGATTTGTCCCATTTCCAGGGTCAGCCCTGGCCAGTGCTGGCTTGGGCATTTCTGAACTGTGCTCCATCATTCCCAGAAAAGCTGCACCCAAAATCCCTACAAATCCATCCACACCAGTGTGTGCAGCCAGCCAGGACCCCCAAAGGGATCCCTCCCTTTCACTTTTAGGGAACTCCTGCTGTGCAGGGATCCAGCACGACCTTCCACAGCCCTGCTCACTCCTTCTAAGTTTAAACCATCATAACCTGACCACATTTCAGGTTTCTCTGGTTCTACTGCTGCAGCTTTCCACTTCTGGCATCATTCAGTAGCTGTGGCCCCACAGTTCACCAAGAATCCAAATGCCAGCCAAGGAACACCAGGTAAGGCTGGTGACAAAGCAGCTCAGATCTTTCTGTCAGGCATTTGGACACTCAGACTCAGTGGTAAAGATATTAAATACACACCTCCAAACTTTTTGGCAGAGCTAGAGTCTGTGTTTCCAAGATCCTGGTGCCACCCTTCCCAACAGCTCCTTGTCTCAGTCCAGAGATCTCTGTGCTCTCCAAGGTCAGACTGAAGGACATCAGATTTTCCAAGTTATTTTACTTTCTTCTTTTTCTTTTTTGTTTCTTGCTTTCATCTCTCACAAAAGAGCTCTCTAACATCATTCTGTCTACTGTTACATCACTCACAGTGTCAGCTACACCACTGGTTAAGGTCATATTTCATGCCTTAGACTAAGGTGATAATGCAAGAACATTCAGGGGCTATAAAGTAATACTTTTCTCTTTCAGAGGAAAGACAGTGCAGCTGTAACTAATATTCAAGTCATGCAGGCAGACAATTTTTATTTCTTCTCTGACTAAACTTGTGCTTCTCCCTCCAAATTCCATGTTAGTGCATAAATAAGGCTTTAACCCTCTTGGTATGAATTGATGAGAGGAGGCAGCACCAGGCAAAGACCTGCTCTGTGTGACACTTGTCCAATTCACCTCTGAGCAGACTTAGTGTGGTCTCTGAGGAAGCAGACATGGAGAGTGGGGATAAACTGTGATCCCAAATCCTGTAACTTATAATGTTTCACAACTGATTTCCTTTGCAGTTGCTGGCCATTTATTTCCCTAATAAGACAAATGTATATAGTTTGTTTTCCACCTCTTTTTGTAAGAGAACTAGAGATTGGTTTTCTGGACAAAGTTAAAAAGGAATTATTTATGATTTGACCTAGTTTATAGGTATCTACTGTATTTTATTTATTTAGAAACCCAATATCCAAACAACTGAAGAAACAAAAGATCTTTCCTTAGAAAGAGGGGGAAGGCATGTTTTTCATGTTCATGAGAAGATCAGTGGTACATGGCTCAGGGAATTTAAGGCTCTGTTGTGAGTGAGAGGCTGAAGGAAGGCATTGCTTTCCCTTGCTGCTTTCTCCCAGCCTCTTCAGCCAAGGGGGTATCTCAGGATTGACATACCCACTGTTTAGCCAACTCTTTTACAAGCTCTTCCACAGCAGAGTTAGAGAGGCAAAACATGCAAACACATTTTCCAAACCATCCCTACAAAAAAAACTGAGAGAGCAAATGGCAATTTGGAAATAAAATATTTTATTCAAATTTAAAAAAAAAAACCAAAAAAGAACAACAACAAAACCCCAGAAACCTTTAATGGAAATGCCACTGCTGTTCCTGCTGAAGTTAACTGCTACTTTACACATTTCATCACTAGCATGATCTAGATAATGTAATAACTTTTGGATGATGTCTCCTATAAGCTTGCCAATTCACTACAAATTTAGGGATATTGGACTAGAAACTAATATTCCTTTGCAACATGAAATTATATTGTATTGTCAAGTCCTGCAGCAGGAAGGTTGGAGGAAGTTATTCTTTTACAAGGAAACATGATATTGGAGCACACTATTAAAGCTAAATGTCCTTTTTTTAGAGTGTGTTGCCTGAATCTGTTGGCATTCTATACATGGCAAGAAAACCCATGAGCTTGTGCCAGTGTCATCAAATTAAGATCAATTTCCAACATCACTTCTAAGTGCTATTTTAGAAGATGCTTGATCCCACTGAAACCACACTGATGGAAAAGAGTAGGCAAAGTGACAGATGTAAAACTTATTGTTCTCCCTTCTTCCTCCTCTTTTGAGCTGCAATTTACCACTCAGCTAATAAATAGATGTGAGTTAAAATTAAAAACTTATGTTCATGTGCCTATCGATCCCACCCCCATCCTGTAACAGCTGCAGAATTTCCTCCTCCACTCTGCCACGTTCTTGCTGGGGTTTTTAGAGCTGCACAGTCTTTGTACCTACTGTGGGTATAATGAGGCAAATAATTAACAATTGGGGTCATGGCAATATCTGAGAAATGCAACCAGAAGGGCCCCCCTAAGGTGAGGGGCTGGCTCAGACACCCTCCAGGACTAGAAACACCAGAGCAGAGAACAGGAGCTTCTCTAAACAAATATGGTGTGTTCTCCCTTACAAACACAAGTTCTTTGATTTAGTGCCATCAGGATTATGGTTGTATAATCCTCACTTGGGTTCATGTAGCTCCAAGATGCTAAATGCCATTTCAATGGAATGGTTTCAAGGGAATTCAGGAGAACAACCCAGGAAAGAACTCCAGTTTTATCATGTTAACCACCTGAAGGAGACACAGTTTCAGCCACAAGCCTCCACTCACACCTAACATTTCACACATTCCCTGTCCTTCTCCAACAGCCTCCTGCTGAACAGACCTGTCCAGAGGGATAGGGACACGTTTCAGGTTCTCCCTCAGCTCTGAGGGAAAAGGACACTCTCTCCAAGTCTGCCCAAACCATGAGGTGTTGTGTCAGGGACAGGCGACCCAAGGAACGAGGCAGACACAGCAGGTCAAGGGAAAACTTCTCTTCCTCTTTCTATTTTAATTATCTGACTCCATTACTTATATCCATTTGTACAGAGGTCAAGAGATTGGCTACACATGTTGCCACCTCGTTGACCTGGATGGTGAACATCACAGTCTATCACACTTCTCCTCCCACAGGATAAAAATGTAAACAATAGATAAATGCTAAAAATATACATTGTTTTTGTGAAGCACTGCTGGAATTTAAACACTTTCAAGCAAGAAAACTGTGAGGGCAACAGGGTGTCACTTGTTTGGAAAGCAGAGGCTGCCTTACAGACACACCTCAAGCACTGCTGAAGCTCCTTTTTCAGAAGAACATCTTTGGCCCCAGCGTTATCCCAGGTCAGCCCATCTCAGCATCTTTGCTGAGTTTGGCTGCTTGGACTCCTCCCAGTGAGGGTGGTCTGAGCTCCAAAGCAAAGAGTCATCTCTCCAGGCTGTAGAGCAGAGCTGTCTCCATGAGCACATCCACCAGGACAGCTCATCCCCCCAGGAATGCCCTGCACCTCCCAATTACAGGACACACAAACACCCTCCATGACCCTTTTGAAGGTGGGTACAGCACAGCTGTGGCTACAGAACCCCAGAGCCAACCTAAGGCAAAGGGAAGGAGCTTGTTGTAGCTCAAAGCAGCAAGATTTGGTGTTCTTTGCTTTTAAAGACTGACCAAAACCCCTGCATTTACACAGAGATCAAGTCCTCAGCTCTTCACCTTCCCAACTAAGAGAGTCAGACCCTGAATTTTATGTGCCTGGTTGCTTGACACCTGTTTCCAGAGGAAAGCCAGAATATTCTTGCTGCTGTCTGGTAACTAGGCTGATTCTCAAACATAAAAAGCTGCTGGCTCTAAGTACACACCACTCAAGGGGTGCACATCAGCACCCTGCCAATCAGTGCTGCACTTCACTCACCCTGCACAAGGCTCCTCCAATGCATGTTCTTCAATCACAGGTGCTTCAGGCAATCAGAATGATTTCCCCAATGGCCCTCCTAAAGTCAGACCCTAAATAACACATATTAAAGCTGAGCTTGTCCCCTACACCAGCAACACAGAATCACAGGATGTGCAGGTTGGAAGAGACCTTCAAGATCACTGAGTCCAACCCAGCCCTAACCCTCAACTAGATCATGGCACCAAGTGCCACATCCAGTCTCTTTTTAAACAGGGATGGTGACTCCACCACCTCCCCGGGCAAACCATTCCAGTATTTAATCACCCTTTCAGTGAAAAACTTCTTCCTAATATCCAACCTGTATTTCCCCTGATGCAGCTTAAGGCTGTGTCCTCTTGTTCTGTCAGCTGCTGCCTGGAGAAAGAGCACCACTCTGACCCTTTAAAAACTAAAAAGGAAATAAATGCATCCAAGGCAATCTCCCCATCCCTGAGCCACTGGAACAGCACCCAGGGCTGTAAGACCACATTGCTGAAGTGCTCTTCTTCCTAAGCCCAGACCTGATTCCTGATGACAACCATGAATGTTCCACACAGAAGGCAAGAGTGAACATCACAGAAATGTCTGACTGAATGCTTCTTCTGAACCCTCCTGGCAGGGGAATACCAGAACCTAACATCATCTGCAATGTGTCAGGAGAGTCAAATGACTGATCAGATGGCAGGATTCCCTGTGCTGGATCGAGTTTATGCCAGATGTGAGTCTGGAGGCTCACTGGTACAGCTGCTGACTGTGAATAAAGATTTGGCATCATTCTGTGGGCCCATTAAGCAGGAGCTCTTCCCCCAGTTCAGCCTGTGTGAGTGGAGATCTTTAATGGAAGCCAGGCTGCATCTCATGGCTGCTCATTGACAGCAGCTGATGTTTTCCAGCACAGCTCTCCTCTCTAGGCTCATTAAAAACAACAGGGAGGAGCCACAGACCTCCAGAAAAGGCTCCCCAGTTATCTGAGGACAGACCTCCAGAGCTAAAAATGCATTTTGATGTACACTGACATTCCCAAGGAATTCCCAGGCAGCCAAGGGACCTGTGTGCCACTGACCCAGGCAGCAGGAAGCATAAATCACAATTTGCAAAGCCATTAGGTCACCTCTTACACCTCACACTCCCACGGGCTACTTATGGGGCCAGACTTCTGCCCAGCAGAAGGAACTCATTGCACACATTTTCAGATAAATACTGCAGAGAAAGGAGTGTAGTGTTCTTCATGTAGAAAAGGTCCTTATCCTTCCTGAAAAAATATAAACTAGCTGCTAGAAAATAGAAAAGTGCCACAGTCAGATGAATAACTGATTCCTTTTCAGCTTTTTCTACCACGAGACTGGTGATCACAGAATGGTTTGGGTTAGAAGGGACCTTGAAGACCACCTTGTTCCACCCCTGGCCATGGGTGGGGACACCTCCTGCCATCACAGGCTGCTCAGGGCCACATCCAACCTCTCCTTGAGCACTCCCAGGGATCCAGGAGCAGCCACAGGTTCTCTGCACAACCTGTTGAAGTGCCTCACCACACTCATAAATCACCCTATAATCGCTGCCCATAAGCAGTAAAAGAAGTTAATTTTGCTTGAAGCAGTAAAATGAGAATTCGTGCAAAGTCTCAGTAAATAACTCAGGGAGATGAAAGCTCTTTTCAGGGATTTCTGCAACCATATTTCCAGCACTGCTCAAATCCTGGCAACATAAAGCAAAAAAAAAAAAAAAAAACCTTCCCACCCTCCCAATGCTGTTGTTCGTGGGATAATCTTTTGAGGGCTCTAATTGAGCCTCTTTTAAACCACACCATCCACAGATTTTTATTTTTTTAGCAGATTTAGCCAAAAATAAAAATATCTTCCAACTGGAGCATTGCAAGCTAAAATCACTGAGACCCCCCAGAGCAGCAAACAGTTATCTAAGAGCTTCTCTTCTGCTCAGGTTTGGGGGTTTTTTTGCCTCATTTTTTAACAGGAACCTTTTTCAATGAGGTGGTTTGGGGTGGTGTAGTTGCTCTCCTCTGCCTTTTGGGGAAGAGCTGACAGCAAGGAACAGCAGGGAGGCTTTTCCTCACTGGAGCTGTGAGTGATTAACTCCCCGGTTTTGTCAGGGGAATGACAGCAGCACTGAAGACACCGAGTGCAGTGCTCAGTGTCACAGGCAAAGCTCTGCACCAGGGAAACATCTCCCAGCTCCAGGGGTTTGCCAGGAATACAGCTCTGTCAGCCACAAACAAAATGCAGTGTGAATAAAACCCCCTGTGCTGGTATAGCAGGGAGGATCTTTATCTTCACTGTGCCTCTAAATCCAAAAGGCAATCAGTCTAATTCAAATTATGAAAGGGAATTACTGAGCAAATACAACCCAGCACAAAGCTGTGACAAGAACACTTCATGTAGTGATAACAGGTAGAGCAGCAGCATCCAAATATTACTCCACTCCATAAGATTTTCCCCCAAATTATAAATTTAGAGTGGAATAGTGTTGCTGCATCTCTCAACACACTTCAGCCAGCCTGGGCAGCAGAGTCACAGTGGCTGAAACAACAAAAAAAAAGCAACAAAATCCCAAACCCACACTGCATGAACTCCAGCCAGGTGACAGAAATACAGGCAGTGGTCATGAAGAGATCCCTGTAGGCAGCAGCAATGAGGATTTCCTCTGCTCTCCCCACCTGGCATGACCTGAAAGTCAAAATGTGAGCTGCTCCTTCACAAATCCCTGCACCACACACACCAGGGCTGCTCCTGCTTTTCATCTCCGGTTTACACCTCGTGGAAAACCACAGCCGAGTGTAACACCTGCACAGCAAAATAGTCGCAGCTTATCTGGTGTCGCTGTCAATTTTGCTTCTAAAAAAAGGAAAATCCCATTTGTTAATGGAGTAGCAGATGTTTTGTAACAAACAGCCTCCAAAAATAGGCGCTGGCTGAGGCGTAGTTACAGGTACCTCTGCTGATTCCCAAAGAAGGAGAGGCACTAGAGAATGTGGGATCTCTCAGCTGAACTAAAGAGTCGTTCTACCAATATATTTAACCAGAAAAAAAATTCTACTTTGAACTTTTCCACTGCAGAGGGGAAAAAAAAAAAAAAAAAAAAAAAAAAAAAAAAAGAGAGGAAAAAAGGGCAAGCAAAAAAACCCGGCAAGTGCAAAATTTCAGCTTATTTATTTACAAGGGTACAAGTGATCCTTACATGTTTGGCACTATTTACATTTTTCCCCCTCGGTTATAATCCTTCTCAGGACACTACTTACAAAGTTTACATCAGCACCCAACCACAAACAGGGCGGTTTTTTCCATGAGCTCTAAGCAGGCAACTTTCCCACAACTTGCTAAACCCTCCTTTCTACACAGGAAAAGCGCTGCGCAGATAGGAGAAATTACCGGGGATTTTTAATTAGGAATCTCCATCGCCGTGCCTAGTCTTTCAAAGGGCAAAAACACCACTTTGCTTTATATTCTACAGGCACACACACACCTGTAGGGATGCTTTTATCTGGGTTTAAAAGGAGATGCTGAGACCCCCCTCCCCGGGACCACCGGAGCCTCCCCGCCTTCCCAGCCTGGGATGCGCCTCTCCCTGCCCGGCTGCCCGCGGGGAGGCGAAGGTGACATTGACCCTCCGATGTCCCTGTCGTGGCCGGCTCCCCCCGCCCCTGCTCAGCCCGGCTCACCTCGCTCATGTCGCGACAGTGACAGTGGCAGCGGCCCCGCCGGCGCTCAGCGCTCCCGCCGCCCCCGCAGGGAAGCAGCGCGCTCCGGGCCGTCCGCAG
>JBBMKD010000001.1:112290205-112312007 GCA_037834095.1 Argya squamiceps
CGCCGCGCTCCCCGCACCCGAGAGCGCGCGGCGCCCCCTGGCGGCTCTCACGGCCCTCACAACCCCTCACAGCCCTTCACGGCCGGGAGCGCTTCCCCGTGTCCTTTTCCTCTTCATCCTCTTCCTTTTCCTCCTCATCCTCTTCCTTTTCTTCCTCTTTTTCTTCCTCCTTTCCTTCGTCTTCCTCCTCCTCCTCCTTCCCCCTGCATTTCCCCGAGTGCCCGGCGCCATGCGCGCCACTTTGGGGTGGCTTTGGTCATCCCCACACAAACTCCGGGTGTGCTGGAGGCATCCTGGGAATGGGGAATTATTGCGGCAGATCGGATGAATAAATTAAACGGGGAACTTTTTCTTTTCTTTCTCTTTTTTTTTTTTTTTTCTTTCTTTTTTCTTTTTTTTTTTACTTGTGAGGATGGTGAGACACTGTAACAGATTGGCCGGGCAGGTTGTGGATGCCTCAAGCCTGGCAGTGTTCAAATCCAGGCTGGAACGGTGGAAGGTCCCATGGCAGAGGGGTTGGGGCGAGATGATCTTTAAGATCCTTTCCTAACCCCTTAACATTCTGCGATCCTATAAACCAGGCAGAGAATCACTGCTCTGCTCACCTCTGGCTTTCCTCTCTGTCTCATCGCTCTTGCTGCCATTCCTGTTAAATTATACAGCATTTCTTCCACAGATACATGGGAAACTGCCCTTTCTATCATTTCTCTGAATGTGTAATTAAAGCAAGACTTTGGGATGTGTGCTGTTGTGCTCCAGCATCCATCTTTTGATGGAGCACAATCGCTATATTTGGCAGTACAGACTCAGATGCTCTGACTTACGTATCTGTGAAGAAATATAGGTTCAATTAGCTCTGGGAATGCACTTAACTCCCTCAAATTTTTCTCAAATCGATAAATAAAGTTAAAGTATTATATTGGAGAGCCCAAGAAGCTTGACAAGTCCTCCCACTTCCAAGGACTACCTTGCAGCAGCCTCTTTCCTTCGCCAACATCTGTCTTCAGGGCCAGTATTAATAGAGGCCGGGAAATCAATTTGATGAGAAACCACATTTTCCCTTGGAGCTGGAGAAGCAGGAGGGGCTGAGCTCCTTCACTGAGGATGAGGAGGCTCCACGGGCAGTGGAACCAGGGATGTGTATCCTGGGAATATTTTAGGGATGCTGGTCAAATGTGTAGTTATGGGATCGGGAAAGCTGAAGCAGAATTGGAGCTGAATTTGGCAAGGGGGTGTGAAAAATAATAAGGGCTTCTACATGTGTGTTGGCCAGAAAAGGAGAAAAGACAATTTACCCTCCTGGGAAACAAAACAGGAAATCTGAGGTACTAAACATCACTTATTCCCAGGACCTCCACCAGCATCTGGCATTTTTTAAAATTGTCATGAATTGTCCCAGCTTTTGTTGTGAGTGGCCCAAACAGGCAACAAACATGGTAAGAATTCATTGCATGAGCAGCTTCAGGAGCTGCCCTGTGAGGACCCAAAATAAAGATGATGAAGTTCAGCCCCTGAAGAAGCTGTGTCTCATGTGACACCATTTTCCAGTGAAGAGCAATTGTGGGTGTGTTGCATTAGTATTCCTGTTCTGACAGAAGTGCCACTGGTCTGTTTACTTATGGATACAAGGCACAATGCTAACATAAATTATTAACAGAGTATTGCTGATCAAAGGGCTCCCAGTCACATGGGAAGAGACACAGACTGTTGAGAGGAAATCTGTTCAGGTCCCTTTGACTCTGAGAAGAGTCACATTGGTCTCACTCTTCACCATCAAAATAAATGTATCAAATCCAAGTAGAAAATCTGGTGATAATTCAGGCTGTGTGCCCCAAGAAGCAGGTTAACAAAGAAGACTCTTTGCACTAAATGCTGCAGGAGATCATACAAAATTCTTATTTTCTGACCTGTTTGGAGGAGTTCATGGTTTGAAGAGAGGCACCCTGGAGGGCACACTGAGCTGTGTATGGGAGGTGGTACTCTGGAAACACAGTACCCAGCCTGGTGCCTCTTCTAGAGGAGCAGTGCTGATGGTGGCGACAGTGCCCTACATGCAGTGACTCTGCTCTCAGGACAACTTGCACATTTTTGGCATTCAGTCACAGTATAAGGTGCATTATCTGCCCTCAGACAGGTTTCTGAGTGAGCACAGAACTCCCCTTTCCCAGGGAAAGCCTTTGACTGGCAGAGATGCAGCTGTTCTCTCTCTCTCTCTAAATCTTGTTCCCAGTTTTGCATGTCACACACTGCAGAACATTTCCATAGCCAGCCAAAGCAATCCAGACATGAACTTCGGGCTGAAATGCTGTGTGCCTCTCCTACTTCTCAGTGTGGACCTGCTGAACTTAATTGTTCTTCAGTTCACAAACACAGGCACACAGACGCCTCCAAATCTTGGGTCTAACCATCTTAAATGGACAAATCCTGAGTTCTGGAAATGCAGCACCAGCCTGAGCTTTTCTAAAGGTTCTTACAATACAGGTAACTCTGGCAGTTGTTTTATTCATACTCTGCCATTTGTGCTGTCTGGTGGCACCACATTTTAGTTTTGAGGCACCCCTTGCCCTGTCAGCCTTTCTAATCCATGGCAATCCCTCAATTTAAAAGTGGCCCAAAGTTCTGCTTTTACTTAAGTGCACAGCCAAGTAGTAGCACTTCTAAGTAGAGAAAATATTCTAAGCAATCTATTTTCAAGAGCCATTATATTCTGAAAATTGACTATTAAAACACCACCTTCTTATTCATCAAGTCTGCACTCAGTGTGTGTTCAATCTTGTCTGCTGGCATATGACTGCAATTTTACTGCCTTTTACTCCCACTTACCTGAAAGATTCAGCAGAGAAAAGACAAGAGAATCTGAGCTGGGTGTTGGAAGAGAAAAGCTCTCAGGCTTCCAAGGAGGTTCACCTGTTTAAGGGAGCTGAAGATGGCTCTTCTGTGCCAGACTGAGCAGTCCATAATTGGAGAATCTTGTCTTAAAGTCCTGGAATGATTTGGGTTGGAAGGATCTTAAAGATCATCTTATTCCAACCCCCTGCCATGGGCGGGGAATCTTCCACTACATCAGGTTATTCAGAGCCCCACAGAGCTTTCAGTTCCAGGGATGGGGAGTCCACAACCTCTTGGGCAACCTGTGCCCAGACCTCATCACCCTCACAGGGAAGAATTTCTTCCCAATATCCCATCCATCCCTACCTTCTGTCAGTTTGAATCCATTCCCCCTTGTCCTGTCAGTGCATGTGAAAAATCCCTCTCCAGCTCTCTTGAAGCCCCTTTAGGCCCTGCAAGGGGCTCTAAAGTCTTTTCTTTAGGCTGAACAGCCCCAGCTTTCTCAGCCTTTCCTCACAGGCGAGGTGCCCTCTGGTGCTGTATTTGTATAAGGAGAGAGCTGACTGTGTGCTCAGTCTGCCACTGACAGCAACACACAACTGCACAATCTTGCTTTGCTTTCAATCCCACCACTGAAGGTGGCTGAAAAGTGAAGTGGTTTGGTCAGAAGCACAGAATTGCTCCAGAAGAGACAGAATCACAGA
The DNA here is from genome assembly GCA_037834095.1 of Argya squamiceps. Taxonomy (NCBI): domain Eukaryota; kingdom Metazoa; phylum Chordata; class Aves; order Passeriformes; family Leiothrichidae; genus Argya; species Argya squamiceps. The sequence goes on from JBBMKD010000001.1 coordinate 112,293,739, forward strand.
ATCCTTTAGCTGGAAATGACCTCCAAGACTGTCAAGTCCAAGCTGTGCCCAATGCTTATCTTGTCACCAACCCAGAGCTCTGAGTGCCACCTCCAGGCCTTCCTTGGATGGGGAAGGGGGACTCCAAACCTCCTTGGACAGCCCCTGCCAAGGCCTGACCACCCTTTCCATGGGGAAATTCCTCCTGATGTGCAACCTGAACCTCTCCTGGCACAATTTGACACCATTTCCTCTTATCCTGTCACTTGTCACCTGGGAGCAGAGCCCAACCCTCACCTGGCTCCAAACTCCTTTCAGGAGGTACCACAGAGTGCAGGGGAAGATGTCTCCTCAAGCTGCTGTATTTTCCAGTCAAAATTTGATTCAAATCAAATCCAAAAAGATCAAAATGAAAATATGGCTGTGCCTTGAACAGCATTCCACATTCCATCAGAGCAGAACTGCTCTGTTTGGGAATATATTTGAATTTTTGACTGTGACTGCAAAAAAACTAAAGTTTCTCAGCACTTGAAATTGGTACAGTGAAGTGAAACCTCTGCCTCTTGCTGGTTTTACACTCTATGAATTTTTAAAGAGAAGGAACAATTTCACACAAACTTTCTATGAAAGAAAAAAGTCCATGTTGAAGCTGAAATCAAGGATGTTGATTTCAAATGGAAGAGCTTTTGTTTCAGAAAGATGTGTGCCTTTGAATCCTAGAAAACAGGAGAGGATCTGGAACACAACCTTTATTACAGAGAATATGCTGTGATTATAGGCTTTGGTAGCAATAGATTTAACAAGCACAGCCTCAGATGCTGGATGATGGATGACTGGTCATCTCAGACATATCAGCTAATTTGCCCAGGAAAAAATCTAAAGAGACAGTTTCCACAGCTGAACTCTCATTAGTATGCCTTCTTACCTTTTAATTAAGAAGCTAATGGCTGTGGGTAGTTAATCAACAAAATACCTTTAAAGATCTGGGCCTGAGGGTCTTTGTTACAGCCTAACCTTTGTTCCCATGCAAGAGGAATGAGTCAATGGCTCCAACAAAATCTTATCGCTGTCGTTGTCACAAAGGCATCAAATATAATTTGAAAAATTGAGTCTTTTCTCAGGAGAGTTACAAGACATGACTTGCTGTACAGTGTGAGTCATCTTCCATCCTAAAAAAAATACAGCCCAAAAACCAATCACCCAAATATATGTGTCAATTCTTCAGTCTGGCCAAAGGGTTTTGATGGATTTAATTCAGAGCTGTGTCCTTAACTTGGGTGTAAAGAAAGCCATTCTCGTTTTAAGCCAAACTCCCTAAACTTTTGAAAGGCTGAAGAATGTTCTGGGGTTTGACTCCCTGGCTGGCTCAGCTCTGCAGAAGCCAGAGGATGTGAAGATGTGGAGCTTTCACATGTTACCTGGCGCTTACCTGTGGCAGTTCCCTTCCTAATTAGAAGGTAAAAAGACATCATAATTACCAGTTAACAATTTTCAATCTCTGTACAGGCAAAGGAATTAATGTGATTTAGAAGATCCACAATTATAACTTGTGATATGGAGAGAGAAGGAAGTTTAAAGTATATTTGTTCCCTTACTTTACTTCAGTGAGTTTGGGGAGGTTAAGAGCAAATTCTCAGGGAGTCTCTTCCCTAAATCCTTGTTCAGATAATGGATTTTGAAGGCTCCCAGCTTCAAAAGGGCATCCCTGTCAGTATCAACCTCTGGGAGGACCTCAGGGATCTCATCCTTTTCTCTTACCCCAGCTGCAGAGAGCTGGTTGGGCCAAAAATGAGACCCCATCCACCAAGCACCACCCAGCAGTGCTGCTGGGACAGGGGAGCTGCTGGATTATTATTTCTCTTGGTCTCTATAACAGCAAAAAGCTGAGGTTCAGAAGAGCTTCTCTCCTATTTGCCTTTCATCTTTTAGACAGAGCAGAGCCCCCAGAACAACCTCTGATCTTTGTGTCACAGCAGTCCCAAATTTTGCCAGATATTTTACAGGGAAAAAAACTAATCAAGTTGAGACGTCCAAACCCTTTCTTTCCACTTACTCCAGAAACCTTTTTATTGCCATGTTGACAGTAATTACACATAACATATTCCAGTAAAAGGAAGCTGAAGTCACCAGGTCAAGTGATGCATAGTTAGTGGCTGCCAAAAGAGGAAACAAGTGTGGACTCACTTCATCTCTGCTCTTCCCTCATGCAAATGTGCATTGGGATTCCTCACTTTCTCAGAGGGCATAAAAATGCCTCTGCTGGGCAGGATGGGCAGGGTCAGGACATGGGTCATGACAAAACCCTTATCAATGTGAGGACTCACACATAAGAAGGTCAGCGAACAGCAGGAATTGTCACTATGTCACTAAATCCCTTATTTTAAAATGTATTTATGGACTGATAAGTGAACCTCAGCTGCTGGGGCCTTTTTTCCCTTGCATGCCTGGTTTTTAAACGGAGCCAGTTAGAATTAATGTTACATTGGCTGGAGGTAGGAAGCATGAAATGGGCTTGATCCTCCAAGAGGCCATATCTAGGTTTATTTTCCACATTCAGTTTGTTCACAGGGTGGAATCTCTTCCACACAGCAAGGTAAAGATATTTACTCACCATTCAGAAATTGAGCCAGTCAAGGGAAAGATGAGCTCAGCACTTTTTAATTTCTGAGCTGTGAAGTACAACAGCAGACTGAGACACATTGGGTTGCCTTGTAGAAATTTAGCAATGGGCATGGTCAGAGACCCAAAACCAGGCACTTTAGCACAGCCTGTTCTGTCCTACTGAGTTAAATCTCTCCTTTTAGCAATGGTTGGTTTGCTGAGAGGAGTGTGAGGCATGGAAAGGAAAGGAGACATAAAGTGTGCTACTAAAAAAAATGATCCTGTTCAGCATCTAAAGACCTGAGATGATGAATAGGTGCAGCTAATTTGGCAGAACCTTTTTTAATGATGGTCTTTGTAATTTTTTATGTTAAAAATGATAAAATGGGGGTGGGAATAAAAGCAACTCCCTGCTGACTGATGGAAAAGGATGACCCCTCACTTTTAACAGAAATAAATGGTTAGTTCCCTTTCCTTCATCTTTCTTCTACAATGTCTGTGTTACCAATAATAACACCTCATTTAGCTATTTCCTATGGGCTTATGGTGACATTTCAGTTGAACGGCTGATGACTTTTCTGAGGCCCTTGCCCACCTTCTATCCTTGCTAGAAAGTGCTCTCTCTGAGGCAGTCTCTTTATTTGAGGTATTATTAAGTGAAGGTTCTTGCAAAGGTCAGCACAACTCTAAAATAGATTCACGTTCACAAAAGAGAAGTGGTTCTCTGTCCTGGCTCACCATGGTGCCATTTTATTCAGACTTTTCCATGGTGGTATTTCCAAAGCACCATCAGAAGGGGAGCTTGGAAGGTCTGGGCTCTCAGGAATCTTTCTGCAGACCATGAAAGGAAAGTTTCCCCTGAGGTAATTTCAGGACATAACTGGTTTGTGCCCTGCCAGAGCATCTCCCACTCCTTCCCCCTCCCCCTCCTTTAACTTTCTACTCAGGTGAGGGAAAGAAAAGATCCCAAACCTATTTTTGGTCATTGTGGACACACCCCAAAGGGCTGACACAGAAACCTTTCTCCTAGAAGATGAAAGTCTTCTATGGATGGCACTGGAGGAGGGTGAGAACAAGGCCAAGCTGTGGGATCCCCCAACTCCAACCTCCCAGGCTGTATGTCTGGCACTGTGCTGCTTCTATAGCTTTTTTTCTACAGATGTCACCTCTTTAAAATGCAAGTGGCATCACGTGGAGCTTGTTTAACACTTGCTGCTGCACAGAAATGAAAAATAGCTGCACTGTTTTACCTGGGACTAGGAAAAAAGCACAGTGAGGTTTAATGCATTCTTGGGTACTTGGTTTGTCCCTGTGCACCTCAAGTGCCCTGAAGCACAAAGAGGCCCAACATTCACACCAGGATCTGCCCAGAGCAGAAGTCCAGTCAGTGCTCCCTCAAATGACCAGAAATAAAATAATTTTGACTCAATTAGAAGCAGTTCAGGCCCTACAGTGTCCTTGGCAGTGTGATGGAGCACTGGCTATGAGCCTAATGGACAAACTAGCTCTGATCTCAGCTATGAAAAACAGGAGTAGTCCTGGATTTACATTTTTTTTCATGCATTTTATTTGTATGAATAATAAGTAGGTTCATTTATATAAATTACTCGAAGGAGTTTGTGAAGGTCAGAGGAATTTAATCCCAGGTTCTCTTAAATATTTAGTTCGTCGTCTCTTTGTATTTAAAGTTTCAGCTTCTGAAACTTTAATGATGTTATGCAACCATAAACAGATGAGTTCACCTGATATTGAGGAAGGCAAGGGTGTTAAATAACATAGCTCTTACCTAGGAAAGACCAAAAACATGCTGGCTTATTTTACAGAGTACATTGTCATTTTGCTGAGCATGTATCTACCTTGTTTCACGTTTCAGAGCAATTCAATGGAATTCAAAATAATTCATAGAATCAAATAATAATTTCAGTCAAAAAGGGATTTCTGGAGGTCATCAGGTTCCCCAGGTCACTGGAACAGCAGTGAAATACTGAATGCAAGTAAGGAAACATAGTTCAAACCCTTGATACAAATTTCTGGACACCATGTGCAAGGGACTCTGACCTAAACCCGAATTTTTTTTTGTTTGCGTGTGTGCATTAATTTTTTCAATAACACATTGTTATGGTGCTGCATGGCATTAGGTATGTGACTGTATTTTTATACAAATTCCAGATGAGTAAAGAGGGCTTTTGTGTGAATTCAGTGTAGTTCCAACCTCTAGCAGCAGATTTCAGCAGCCCTAACACAGACTCATAGGGTTCCTGCTGTCATCTGTCAGGAGTTGTTCCTTGGTTGGAGAACTTTGGAGCTGCTTTGAAGATGCCCAAATTTTTGGGAGGCAAAAAACCTTCAAACCCAGGGCCTGAGGGCAAGGGCTGTCCCATGCTGGACCTCCCTGGTGCAGGAGGAAAACTCCAGTCCTGTTGTAGCCAGTATGGGTGACACAGGATCTTCAATGATATCTGCAGCTTTACTTCCTAATGGGATTTTCTGTTGTTGTTTGTTCTGGAGAGCTCAGTTTGATGAGCACTGATCAGGGCAAAGACTGAGAAGTAAGTCAATGCCCACTGTATACCCATCCTCACTAATACCTCATTAAGCAGGATGGTTAATTACACCCTCAGTGCTGCATCTATAAACAGTTTGCTTCTTATCTGCTTAGACCACATTTAAATCCAGGATGAAAAAGCAGTGACAAGTGCTGTCACTAACCTGTGCAATATGTGATGTTCAGTGGGAGAAGTCTCATGATTAGTGTAAAACTGGGGGATTTGACTCTCAGCAGAGCTGTTGGCAGAACAGGCCAGTATCTGGTCTCGGTCTTCTTCAAAGTAGTGTCTTCCAAGAAAACAGTTTCACAAAAGAATGAGCTTTGGTTTACAAAAGCAGAGCTGCCACAAGTGGCAGCCTCTTGCTGCTGCTGCTGAAATGTGTCTTTCCCTCCCTGTCCATGTTCTCCTTCCTCCCTCACTGCTGCAGTGCTCTGGACTGTGACCAAGAGTACTGCCAGAATTTGTTTCTTGCTGCTTTCTATTAATGTCAAGCAAAGAAATGTGCAGCTATATAAGCACCCCAACAGAAGTCCATTTCCATATTAGATGTTTATTCCCCCTGTTCCATTACACACATTTCTAATTTAAAGGAGGATGTGACTGATGCCTGGAGAACAAAGAAACCACTGTGTCCTTTTGAGGTTTTGTGTTATAAATTATCTTTGCCATAAATTAAATTAAAATTGTACCGTTCCAGGACCTGAAGGGAGCTTACAAGAAAGATGGAGAGAGATTATTTACAAGGCCCTGGAGTGACAGGACAAGGGGAAATGGCTTCAAACTGACAGAGAGCAGGTTTAGATTGGATATTAGGAATAAAATCTTTAATGTGAGGGTGGGCAGGCCCTGGCACAGAGTGCCCAGATTTGCTGTGGCTGCCCCTGGATCCCTGGCAGTGCCCAAGGCCAGGTTGGACACTGGGGCTTGGAGCAGCCTGGGACAGTGGAAGGTGTCCCTGCCCATGGCAGGGGGTGGGATTGGATGGGCTTTAAAGTCCCTTCCAACCCAAATCATTCCATGGTTCGATTGGGAATCACCATGCCCTGCACACTGAAATGCCACTTTTAACCCAGGGGCTGGAATCATTAATTGGCTAATGAAATTGAAAGCATGATAGATTTATTACTTAAATTGCTGATTATGCCAATTGACCTTTTAGTTAGATCTGAAGGCCTTCATAAAATCTTCTTGTTCCCTGACAGGAAAAAAAAAAAGGCAAAAGAAAAAAAAAGCAATAACCCTCTGCTCTCAAATCTGTTCATTTGACAGCTGTGGCTGAGAAGCAGAAAACAGCAAATGGAGCAAACTGAGTTCAGTGAACTCTTACCAATGGAGTCCTCAGCACAGCATCAACTCAGGCAGTGTGGGCTGAACACTCAACTCTGCACCTGAGGCAGGAAAAGCAGCCACAGGCTGGAACTTCCATGGAAATTGTTGCAATTACAGGTTGTTTAACTGATGTTTTTAATTGCCTTGGTTGCTGACCCACCAGTGTGGCTGAAGGCAGTGTGTCCCTGGAGGGCAAACACACAGAACATGAGAGGTGCTGTGCCCTTGTCACTCACTTGCCCACAGTGAACTTTCATCATTAAGCAGCTACAAGAGGGCACAAAGGACACAGGTGCTGCTTGGCAGATCTTGCTCCGTGGTAGAATCAACAAACACAAGCCAAGGAGTGATTTAAGTGTTGTCATGTGGGTAAGCATAGCTTGTGGCTCTTCTTACAATTCCCATTTCAAAGCACCATCAGTGCCTTCATAGTCCTTAGACATTGTCTCCACCTCTGCCCTACCAAGAGGGATTAGCAGTTGGAATCAAGTAAACCAAGGCTTTGTAACTTATTAGCTGTAAGCTGCTGAGTGTAGCAATACAGGAAAACAAAGAAAAGCTCCCTGTTTTGGTGGCTGGTCTTCCCAATATGCATTAGAAAGTCTTCATTAATTATTTCTGATTGGGTTCATTGAAATAATTGAATCACATCTGCAATGCGGGGCAGAATTTGTCAGCAGCCTGGCCAGTGAGGGAAAAGGATATAGATTTCCTTCCTTATTTCTTCTGCAGTGCCATGTGGCTGCTCACAGAGCTTGACAGCCAGCTGAGGAGTCAAGGCACCTGCTCTGAGGCATTTGGGCTCCTGATTAAACAAGTAAATCTCTGAGAGTTGACAAAAAATTGAGGGTAGAGGGGGGAGAAAAGAAGCATCTGCAAAGAAGGGTGAGAAAGAAAACTTTCTGCAGGGAAATTAAACATTATTGGAGGTAGTGCTGCATAGTTCAGCAGTGGCTTTGTCACAGCAGGAAAGGAGGTGCAGTGCAAAGGTTTCTGAACACTGAAGCAATTTTCTTTAGGCATCTACTTATGGCCAGCACCATGGGGTGACAGGGCTGAGTGGCCTCTGCATTGATACCCACAGGTGGCTCAGTGAACAGCAGTGGTGAAGGCAAAAGGCTCATCTTCCTCTTCCCTGTATGACCACTGGGGTCCACTCTTATGTGGCAAAGGGAGCTTTGTCCTCTGAAAAAATGAAAAAGCCGAGCCTGTCCCTCTGGGTAAAGGATATTCCTACCTGTGAGCGATGCTGCGGTTGTTTCAGAAGGAGCCCTTGTGTCAGGGACACCAAGGACCACAAACAGAGTCCCACAGAGCATCATTTAGGTTGGACAAAGCCTCTAAGATCAGAGTCCAGCCTTTGCACCATCACCCCAACCTGACCACAGCACTGAGTCCCACATCCAGTCATTTCTACAACACCTCCAGGGATGGTGATTTTACTTCCCAGGGAAGCCCATTCCAAAGCTTGACCACCTTTCCATGAAGAAATTCTTCTTGATGCCCAGCCTGAACCTCCCCTGGCACAACCTGAGGTCATTTCCTCTTGTCCTGTTGTCTGGGAGAAGGGACCATCCCCAGATTGCTACAACCTCCTGTCGGAGTTGTAGAGGGTGATGCTGTGCCTCACTGCCTGGTGGAAGGATTGCACTTAAATCTGGAATTAATTCTGTCCCAGAATGGATGGGGGTTACTCATAATATGCAACCAGTGGAAGCTACAGAAGGTGCATTAACCACTTAGTTTGTGTTGTCTGTAAAAATAACTTTTACATCTGTCCCCAAAATAATCTTTCTTACAACCTGAGGGATTCCTACAGCCCTTTGCCAGGGGGCAGAGCTTTCCTGCATCTCACAAAGGGTCTGGCAGTAGCACAAGGGCTCCAGGCCCCACCAGACAGGCACCAGGAGCCCAGGTGACCACACAGGTCCAGAGGGACAGGCAGATGCAAGGTGCAGCCCAGAAGGGGCTGGGTAGTGGGCAGGGAATCCAAACTCCCTGCCAGGGGCTGAGCAGAAGCCCTGGCTGAGGATTCTCACTGCTCTCTCTCCCAGCTCAGCTGTTCTCCCTTGTGTGAGGGAAGGTTACACAGCATCACCTCAAATGCTGGCAGCAAAGCCTTGGATGTGCAGGGTGGAATTCCCTGCAGAGGAGGATTACAGGGAAAGGTGGCTCCAGAGGCTGCTGGCATTCCCAGGGCCCTGAGGAGCTGCACTGAATCCTCTCAAAATTGCATTTACAGCAGCTAAGTCATTTCAGCAGGTCCCCCAAGGCCTCAGCTCTCAGGTATCAGCTCAGGGCAGTGGAAATATGTGTGTGTACCACAGCCACCTCTTCCCTTACCTTGTCCTTTCCAGCCTTGCACCTCTCAATGTTCCATCCTCTTTAGTACCTGCCACTTGTAAACACATTTAAGACACTCAGCTTACCTTTAAACGTTATGAAAAGAAGTTAAATATGAAAGCCTTGGAAGGAATACATTTATTTGTAACTCTGGATGGTCCTATTGCATAACAGAGGTATTTTAGTTTTAAAAATAGACTCAACCCCACTGAGATCAGCAAAGGTTTTGCATGAGCAAAGGGAACAGAGTTTTGACTTGTCATTTAATACAATGTCTTCAAATTTGGTTGCACAACAGAATATAGAATGTCACAATTCTTTCCAGGATCTCTAGGGAAAGGTAATCATGGAATCATAGAACAGTTTGAACCTTAAAGATCACATCTTTCCACCCCCTCTCATGGCAGGGACACCTTCCACTATCCCAAGCTGTTCCAAGCCCTGTCCAACCTGGCCTTGGACATTTCCAAGGATCCAGGAGCAGCCACAGCTTCTCTGGGCACCGTGTGCCAGGGCCTTCCCACCCTCACAGAGGAGAGTAAACAAAGGTAAGCAATCAGTAATTATTATTAGTAGCAAGCAGCATCACAGAATCCATGATGTAACCATCATAAATAATTTTAGAGGGAAATGGTAGATTTTCTTTTAATCTGTGTAGCAGTTGCAGCTCTTCTCCCAAGTCCTTTGCTCCTTTTCTTTGCACAGCAGTGTGAACACTCCTGCTTGAGCAGCACTCCCAAACCAGTCACTCTGTGTTTGTCCCCTGCTCTGGCAATGGATAAAAGGAGCGGGGGAAAGGAACTGTTCCTCTGCCAGCTCAGGTGCCCCTCCAGTGAATTTTGATGGCTCGGCACAGGCACTGCTCCCCTCTTTGCTACCTTTTAGTTTTCATTTTGCAAATGGAGATGGGGAAGCAGTGATCAAATTGAAAGTGATTTCTGAGCTCAGGCAGCATCAGAGAGCTTGGCTGGTAACTTTAGATCTTTATGAGGATGTTTTAAGAGGATAAGAGAACAGATTTGCAAATTTCCAAGATGAAGATCTCCACAAAAATTGTGGCTAAATTTGCTGGCATTTTAACAGAACAGTCTCTGTTTTAGAATCATCAGATCACAAAATGGTTTGGTTTAGAAGGGACCTTAAAGATCAGCCCCTACCACAGGCAGGGACACTTTCCACTGTCCCAGGCTGCTCCAAGCCCCATCTAACCTGACCTTGAACACTTGGGGCAGCCACAGCTTCTCTGGGCAACCTGTTCCAGTGTTTTGCATGATTTGAATGTGTCTAACTGCATTATAATGGAAAACATCACAACAGAATGCTGATTTTCAAGCAGGAATTGTTTCCCCAACACAATTCCAGTGTGGATCAGCAGCTGCCAGGAAGATCAGGTATCTCCATAGGTGCTGCAACAGGCAGGAGGCAAACCCAGAGGGAGCACTGTCCATCAAGGGGCTGTCTGTCAGCAGGGTGACACCTAAATCAAACCCTGTGGCATGGAATAATCCCAGCATCTGGTAGATTGTAGCCCCATGTGAATCCTTGCTCTGCTGGGAAAGGAAAATCCATCCTGGCAGCCTGTCTGGAAGGGTGTCAGCTGTGGGGCAGCAGGGCTGAGCCACAAGGCTCTTTCATCCTTCCACAGGAGGTGTGAACTTGTCATTATACAACACAAAATGAATGACAGGCACACAGTCAAGTCATCAGGGTAAAAAGAAGGAAGTTTATTTTTCTACTTTGGTTTATATAGATTTTGGACAATGACTATGGATTGGAGGACGAGGTTGCCACCTCTCCAACCACACTGGTTAAACCAGAAGTCTATCAATTGTCCTTCCTCAAGAGAGGTATGAAAACCAAGAAGGACAGTTTGCAACAACATCATTTTGTTTATGTGAAAATCTGTGAGAAACTCCACTACAAAAATGCAAACATCAGAAGGCTGAAAAAGATCAGGGCAACATGAAATGGATGCTGTTTGCAGTGGAGAGAGCCAGGGTGCAGGAAAACACAGCCCAAGTAAGACCTGGGCCCAAAGCACGAGGATCTGATGGGAAAGGCACTGGGATTAAGGGAATCAGTAGCACAGAGGAGCTGATCCAAGGCTGGAGCAGTCCCTGGGCCCATTTGATAGGAAGCTATTGAGTGGGAGGCAGGGCTGGGATGGATCTGGTTGACTTCTCTAATAAAAACCTCTCAGTATTGTTTTCCCTCCATTTTGGCATTCTTCCCCCAAAACAAAACCAAACAGAGCGTTTTGCTGGAACATGATTTTTTTAAAAAAAGCACTTGGTGTAAGCCTCATTTGAGGGAGTGATCATAGCACAGGAGAAAATAAACAATATAAATAACATCTGTGTGACACGAGCTCTGCTATCAGAGCTAATGCCAAATGATGCTGGGAGCTCCCAAACATTGATTCTCTGAGCTGGAAAGGAGTTGCAATATTCCTCTGAGTGTGCAAATATGCATCATTTAAACAACTATCTGTGCTAATCTATCATAAATAACCCACAGGATTATTCCCATTATTTCCAGGGTAATGGGGAGGGTTTGATATCAACCTGCACCTCCCAAAGAACAGAGAGCAGAGTGAGGAATGGGTAAGAGAAAACTGAATTCCTGAGAGCAGAAGGGCAGGAATCTCACACAGAGCTCCAAACTCTACATATGTTCTATGTAGAACATTCCTGTCAAATTCCACCTTCAGAACAACATGGAGAACTTTCCTGCTGGCTGAGGAGGTTTGGTGCAGACATATTAATGCAGACCTGGTTTGGCTTCCATTTCTTTCTCTTTTTTTTTTCCCCACCAGCAGTTCAGGTAGGTCAGCTGAAGTGTGCAAAGTGTCCTCCTGAAGTCCTGGTCTATGGGAGGATGGGAATACACAGCCCCCAGTGTGTGTTTTATTGGATCAACTGGTATTGCTGGAAATATCAGGCAAACTTTCAGGCATGCAAGCCCTTATTCAGGTTTGAAATAGAAGCAGCAATTTTCAGAGCTAAATACAAGCTGGGAACAAACGCTCAGATGTTAATTAGGTATGTATCAATTAGGCCTTTGTTTAAAGGAAAATGTATTTGGGAGCTGTGGAGAAGAAAGGATGAGGAAGAGGGCGGAAAATGAGAGACAGAGCAAGTTGAAGTTAAATGAAGCTGCTTGTCACCTGGGGGGAGGAAGAGGCAGGTAGTTTATAGCCTGGGGAACAAGAGTCAATCGTGGTGAGTGGGAGGAGAGTAATCATGAGAGTCACATCTGCCGAGTGCCTGCTCCTCCAGATCAAGTGGCTTCATGAATTTCAATGCTCAGCCTCATCTTTAGGAGGGGTTTTGGAGGCTGTTGGGAAGAAAAGTACTGAGATGCCAAAGGTGTTTGGGGAGCTGTGTTCTCCCCTTGGCAGCTGAGGTTGGTTGGGTTTTATTACAGCTTGAAAATGTGAGCCCACTTTGGTCTATCCTGATTGCTTAATTTTACTTACACAGTCACCATGAGGCCACTGAATTAATTTTATGTTGTTGTTGGGAATGTGGGTGTGGGATTTAGAGAAACTCAGAGGGAGGGAGAGTTGGGGGTGGGCCTCATTTCCCCACTTAAATTGGGGAAGATCTGCTTGGGTGGAGAGCGAGGGATGAGAAAATGAATTAAATTAATTATCTCTGACACTTTAAGGAGATCATATTCCAGTTTTCCATGAGTTTCTGCTGGGGAATCTGGTAGGAAGCTGTGTTTTTCCTGCTTCATGCAGGATCCTTTTGAGGAAAGGGATGGTGAGCCCTGCAACCAAAGAGCTATTCCCATCTATGTCACTGGGAGGCCCAAATCCTCAAAAATGCTGCATTTTAGGTTAGCAGCACCATGTATTGTACTTTCTACCAAATAAACATTGAAAATAGAGGCTCTGCTCAATCAGCTCAGTAAGAAACCAAATGTTCAGTCAATATTGTGAGTACTCTTCTGCAATAGTTCATCTGTTGATTCCACTCAGCCCACACAAACCTGAGGTGCATTTTGTTGAGACAAGAAACCTCCCCATGAAGCCAAGTGTTATTTTTCAGTGGCTTTGTACTGAAGGTAGCCTGAATTTTCTGTGAAATACAAAACTGGTGAGACAAGTTTAGGAAACCTCACTGTGGCATGAAATACTGTTTATCTTCAATGCATTTTTTCCCTGCATATACAAGCACGGAATTCAAATTAGAACATTTTGTAAGGAAACATGGAAGGGTTTTATATTATCAAACTGTACACAGTCTGTGAGCTGTAAAAAGCTGGATACTTCTAGATTACTAAAATGTCCCTCAAGTCATAATTATAAATCAATATGCATGCATACAAAAGATTGGTGTCTCCATAAAGTGCCTGAAATTCAATATTTTTAGGATACCGTGCCTTCTGAAAGTGCCTGCATATTTTATATTCCCCGTGAGCTGAAAATTGTCTCTGTATTTTATGTATTGTTATTTGTGGAGCTCTATTTGCAAACATAAGTAACAGCTAGTACTGGAGATGATATACAGGCTGTACAACACGCCCAAAGAAAACAAATCTGGAAGGAAATAAATGCCCCCAACCATAAATCCCAAGGACACGATGAGAATTTTCTAAGCTCGTGCCAACTCTGTTAGGAGCATTCCATAGCTGTGTGGGATGCATTCTTTTAGCTGGCAGGGAGGGAAAAGAGCTCCAGACTCTGGTTAATGTGCAGGTTTCCATGGCTGTGGTACCTGTTTGTGCAGAAAGCTTTGTTTGTTTGAGTGGGTGAGAAGTGCAGTCAGGGGGGTGTTAATGCCTCCTGCTGCTGTGGGATGTCCATGGGCATTTTCCTGGTGGTCCCTGAGGTGATGATGACACCTTGGAGCATTTTTCCAGCTGCTGAGAAGGATACACAGCTGGAGGGTGACATTTCTAGGCTGTCCCTGATGTGTGACTGAGCTCAGAGCTGGCAGCAGGGAAGGGACTCCCACGTGGTTCCCAGGTTTGGAGCCTCACTTAGAATCCTAAAATCATTTGGGATTGAAGGGAGCTTAAACATCATCCAGAGTCACCCCCTGCCATGGGCAGGGACACCTTCCACTGTCCCAGGCTGCTCCAAGCCCCAACCTGGCCTTGGGCACTGCCAGGGATCCAGAGGCATCCACAGCTTCTCTGGGAAACCAGGTCCAAGTGCCTCCCCACCCTCCCAGGGAAGAATCCCTGCCCAATTTCCCATCTAACCCTGCTCTCTGTCAGTTTGAAGGCATTCCCTGTGTCCTGTCACTACACTTCCTGATGAAGCATCCCTTCCCAGATTCCTTGTAGCCCCTCTTCAGGTGGCTCTTCTGGGAAGCTGCTATGAACTCTCCAACCTTCTCTTCTCAGACTCTCCATTCATCAGGAGTGCCAGGAACAGCTCTGGCCCAGCCACAGCCTGCAAACCAATTTTGGGAGCACTGCTGGTGTCCTCTGAAGAGGCTCAAACACCAGGAAGCACAGCCTGGGAATCTCGGTGGGGACTCCCCAGCACAGAAATCTCTTTGTTGCTGACACAGTCTCAAGTTTGTGTCCTCTGGCCCACAGCATCAACACAGAAATGTGTTTGATTAATGTGGAAGGATTCAGATTAAGTGGAGAAAAGGTTTTCTTCAGTTCTAGGTTGGCTGTTTTGCTATGACACCAAATAATATCAAAGCTAAGCTTGAAAACAAGGGCCTGGAGATGAACAAAGAAGTACAGCTTCATCCCTTTGCAAAACATATCCCAATGAATCAACATTTTCTACTGGGAAACCACTGTACCCATACACTTTACAGATTATTTTTACTTCTCTGACAACCAGGAGGCCTTGTTAACAATGTGCATGAGCAGAAAGCCAAAGCTCCGTGATTTTTATCCCCTCAAGTCATGGGCTGGTATTACCCTGGGCCTCCCTCTCTCATGCAATGGATATTCCTCTAATAAAGTGGATTTTTGTTTGTGTTTAGGTTGTGTTCAGACACAGAGGTAACAAGTAGATGTCACCAATAGGAATCCTTGTATCAGAATATGGTAGATGTTTTTCAACACGAGTGTTTAATTCAAAATAAGGATATTTTCAAGGACAATTTCAAATATGCCACAATGTAAATTGCTTATATTTTGGTCTGTGTAACATTACAAAATTCATTTCAAAGCTCCTCCTTAGGCAAACAGGATAGAAAGGCAGTAGATGGTCAGAATTTGAATCAGCTTCGTGCACAAACAGCACAAGGCAGACCCTGCACTTGTTCTGACAGACTGGCTGAAAATGCCACCAGCAGAACAAAATCTGGCACGAGTTAAGGAGATACCAAATGCTAAACATGCAAAACAACTTCTCCTTCCTGAGTTCAAGTTTCAAATTCCTCAGTTTTGTTGCACAGTGTCACTGGAAGGGATTCTAAGCAGGGGCTTCTTTCGAGAGCACCTGCGTCGGTTCGTACCGAAGATTAACATGAGACACACTGAATAATTCAGAATTCTTTGAGTGGGAAGGAAGAAGAGTACACTGAAAATAACTTGTTTTTCTGGAAGAAGTTTGCCTTTTTGTAAAAGAAAAAAATATAATAAGCTTGAACTTTTTTATTATGAAATATAAAATTTCAGACAAAACATTTAATCAATTTTAGATGTGGTCCATGTGCTGAATCTGCTCTACTGAGAAGTTGCTTTGTTAAAGTGCATTTCCCATGGTCATCATCAACTGTATCCCTGAGGAAAAAACACTGTTCAAACTGAATTCCAGAAGCCACCATTGCTGTGACACAGCTCGCAAGTAGAACAGAGACATAAAATATTCGAGCAATAACTCTTCAAAGTCAAGAGTTTCAAATCTACATTTTTCAGCTTAAGATATTTGAATTTCAATTTTTTTAGAAAAGGAATTTTTTGGCACATGGGTGATTGGGTTTTTCTTCTGAAATGGAATTTTAAGGCAAATTCTTCTTATAAAATAATGTATTGAAATGGAGAAATGTCATTTCTGATCCAAAGATAGTTTTGTTAGAAATTTTGAAGCAGCCCTCATGAAAGCTTCCCTTGATTTTATTACAGGATAGGAATGGAAAAATGTGGTTGATCTGAAAGCTCAAGATGATCAGCTGTACATAAAATGTATTTAAAAGCATAGATATTGTATTAACCATTATTATTATTAACCATTTTTTCTGAAATAATAAATATCTTGCATTTCCAGTCCTTAGTCTTGCTGTAACATAACATTCCTGTCTGACAGGAGTTTTACTGATTTCCTTGGGACCTAAAATGCAAATTCTTCTTCCAAATTCTTTGTGTCCCATCAAACTCATTGTCTTGGAAATTAGGGCAGTCTATTTATGTCACTTATGTCCATTATTTTTCTGTGATATCACATGCTGCATTATAAAAGTTGTAATTTTATTTCGTTGCATGAAGGAGGAAAAAAAAAAAAGAAAAATAACTTATAACTTAATCTGAGAGAACTGGTTTTAACTTTTCTCCACTGCATGAAGGCATCCAAACATGTAAAAAAGCAACTTCTTGGAGAAGTACCTCCTACACGAGTGTCACGTTCCGAATTTTCTTTGGGCTGATCAGATAATCAGAACGTCTCTGAGGTCGCACCTAGGGGAGAGCAAAGTCAGTGACAGAACTAAAAGAGATCCCAGAAAAGCAGTCCCACAGGAGGTTACCTGCCAACCCCTCACCCCAGAGCATTACAGCAAAATGAAATCTATCACCAGCAGCCCACTCAAAATCCAAACACAAAGGAAAGCATGAGAAGCAGAACGAAACAAGAGCTTCACATGCAACACGCTGCTGGCAGTTCTGGGAACTCATTATCTGATCTTTTGCTGCCTGAGAACTTCGTGTGGCCTCTGCAGTTTGTGTGCTTTAAAGCAAAAGCTGATGCTGGGTGCTTCTCCTCTGGTTCTCTTAAAGGAAATACCTGTTAAGCTGTAAAAAACCTGAATATTTGCTTTCCAAATCCATTAGAAATCACAGCACACCAACATTTCACGTGGCTGGAAGATCACTCTCAACATCTCAGTGTTTATCCAAGCCAGGCTTTTTTTAAACTTCCCGAGACTGCCAGGAATCCACTTCCACTGACTGCAGCCTGTTCTCAAACTATTCCTGGTGGGATCAGAGCAGGGCAAATGCTCAGCAGCCTTGGAAAGCTTTTCCTCATCTGAAACAAGTGCAGGTGCATCTCCAGTCCTACTTACTTCTGTGCTTTTACAAAATATCCTTGGAGAGGAAAAGATGAGGAAAAATTCCCTCTCAAATGCATACAAGTAACGTGAACTTTGGATTTTTAAATGTAGTAGCAACACCTCCTCCCTGCAATTCCTCACCTGGTCTCAAGCCCTTGGAAATTAATGGAAATTTCACTGTTTTTCTCAATGAAATGTTTAATCAAGCCAAATATAGTCCTCTAACTACTGACCAGTTTTCCTGAGGTTTGTTTCTAGAGCATTAATCATGTACAGTCTGTATTGCTCTGGTATTCTTCCAGTATTAAACATCTTCAATAATGCATTTGGTACGTATACATTATTGAATAACACATGGAGGCAAATGTTAGATAACAAATGTGGACAACATGTCTCTGGTATTTAATGAGCCCCAGCACCACTGTGGGATAAATTTAACTATCCTAGAAGCATTTCACAAGACAGCTGCCTTCTGTTTTAAACACAACTCTCTTTCTCCACGCTCCCATGCCTTCTTGTTGCTAGAACATGCTGCTGTTTTCTAAATTTACCCTCCTTTACTGTTTATTTTTGCAGAGAGGAGAGGTGCTTTGGGAAGTAACAGCATTGCCTGGATCTGCTCAATGACCTTTTCCAAGATCCCTCTGCTGCACTTCATTTCTTGCCCAAAGACCTCAGTGGTGGTGAGCAGAGAAGCTCTGTACTACCTCTCCCACCAAAATCACCAATTTTCAAATAGAATGGGGAAAAAAAATCTGAAAAAATGCCAAAGGTGAGTTTTATGTTTGTGGAAAGGAAATATTGATATTGTGGTCTGTGAGAATAAAGGATACTGAACCAGTAGCATACTGACTAACCAGAAAGTTTCAGAGGGGACCCAAGAAGACACTGTCTCTAAAACTCCCTGAAATAGGTCATGATTTGAATCTCATGTTCAGCAAAATACTGAGGTGAGAATATTCCCCAGAACTTGCTGCATAAAAATAATTTTATTGCAGCAGATTTGCTAAAGGGAAAAAAAATATATCAATCAGAAAGTTCATCCAGCAGTGTTGTGGAAAGAGGCAGTTTTGGGGGAGTTTCGAGGCAATGCTACAGGAGATTTAGGGAGGGGATTGTGTCCCTGTTCCCCTTCAGGTGAGGCCCCACCTGCAGAGCTGCCCCAGCCCTGGGCCCAGCCCAGGGAGGACGTGGAGCTCAAGGAGAGTCCAGAGGAGGCTCCAGGATGAGCAGAGGGATGGAGCAGCTCTGCTGGGAGGAAAGGCTGGCACAGCTGGCA
>JBBMKD010000001.1:112317580-112346488 GCA_037834095.1 Argya squamiceps
GAGGGAGGGGGTTTACATTCTCCATTCCAAGGGAAGCTCCAGCTTTCCCTGGCAGACACCTGTCTTTCCAAACCAAGGCAATGTGTCCAGGGTGCTCAGCACAACCTTTCCTTGTTGTCAGAGCAGACACCATGTGCCACATGCCTGGAAGCACAGCCAGTGGCCCACAATCCTGTTCACAAGCATTCCAAACTCTGTCTCAAAGTGTTGCTTGGGGTTATAGATCCACACTGATGCCTCCACTGTTTTGTGCAGACTTTTCAGCTTTGCTTTCACAGTATTTTGTTTGACAAGTAATTCATGTCAGCCGTCATAACTACCAGGCACAAATGCATCAGTGTCATTGCTGTTATTTTTTACTGGTGTTATGTGATCATTGTTTTAATTGTTGATTGAGTGCTTCCTAAATTTCACTGTGTGCCAAAAGAAGTTGACACACTCTGCTATGATTTATGTGCAGTGTCATCCCCAAGAGAGATTTCTGCATTGTACATGTTGAAGCAGCTCTTCAGAAATAAATGAGTTATCACTGTGTTGAGGAGTGAACTCAGTACCACATCACTGCCACTTTCTCAAGGGAATATTGGCAAAAACCTTCCCAGAGGTGCTAAATAGATTTTATAGAAATATGGTATAAATTAAGGTTCACATTGGTTTTGTGCTGGAAGCTGAGAGCAGCACCAGCCTTCAGAACGAGGCCACTGAGAATGGAACCAGTGGAGGAATAAACACTGAGCTCTTCTTTTTACATTTTATCCACATGGAAAAGGGGCAGAGCTCTGGGGGCACTGGGTGTTGGGTGTTTGCTTTCCCTTCCAGATCTTAATGCTCAGATACCAAAGGTTTCAACATTTAAAGTTGCTGATTGAAGCAACTTCTGGAATATTGGAAAATACATTCAATAATGATCCAGAGAAAATGCACATTTATTTACTCTCCCTGCCCTGGATTTTGTTTGCAAAGGACCCTCAAACCTCACCTTCACAGTGCTTCCATCTTATATCCACATCTCCTTCAAGTCTGAAGGAAAACACAGTCAGGAATGCTGAAGAGACATTCCACTTACCCAGTTAGAGCTGTAATTGACTTCTAATTGTCTACCTCCACCCAAAATCTATGTTTGGCTCTAGCACAACACACACTCTGGGAAAAAGGAAAAAAGGCTAATATATTCAAGATATCAGCATTACCTTTGGTACAGAACTGATGTGCAAATTGTCATCAGGGCCAGCAAACTTTGAAAACACTGAGGGAAGAGAGGCAAGTCCTGCAACAAGAATATAAAAGATTACTGTCACTCAGTGCCCACCAGGGCATGAACCACAATGGCTAAATGAGATTTAATATTGTGAGCAAAACCAAGGCTAATTTTTTGGGCTAAGATGGGGAGATTTTTGTATTGAAGGAATTTGCAGGGGTGGCTTCTGTGAGGTGACACCAGGAGCTGCCCCCAGTGTCAGACAGAGGCAGTTCGAGGTGGCTCCAAGGAGGGTCCTGCCTGAGCTGTGACATTGGTGGCACCTCTGCCATAACATATTTAAGGAAAGGTAAAAAAACCAGAATAGCAGGACCTGGGAAAGAGGAGTGAGAAAGTGTGAGGGGAACAGTCCTGGAGACAGCCAGGTCAGTGGAGAAGGGAGGTGACCAGCCAAGATCAACCCACAACACAAACAAGTATGAAAAAAACCAATCTAGGACTCTGTGGAATCAATTTGTCCAGATTCACTTCATTTTCCTTTTACTTTTTATAACTGCTGTGTTTTATAATACTACATAGTCTGGAAATCTTTCCCCTGCACTTATTTCTTCACCACTTATTTGTCAGAGAGGAAAGGATGCATGCCTGGATTATAGACTCTGCACAATAATTTTATGCCATTAAGTGTTTGATTAAATGTTTTGAGAATAATGTGGTTATAAATGCAAGTGGCGGGTAACGATTTGGTGGAGATTTACATTTGCTTTTGAAGAGTCTTCGTGCTTAAGGACAAGAATTTATAATGCCTTAGTCATTTATCAGTGAAATAATAGTTCACTAACTGCCTTTATTCTTTCCTTCTTCTTTTTTCTTTCCTTTTTGTGTTGGTGGTGGTGGATTTTCTTTTGCTTTCATAGACCAACTGCAAAATATTGCCTAAATTGCTGCTTGTATGAAAATCCAGTCCTCCCACATCTGGCCCCAGAAAACAATTGGAAGAACAAAGGCATTTAAAAAAAAAAACCAACCCAGGACTAAATCTAAATTCAATTGCAAAGAACTTGGATGTTTCCTCAATATTTTTGGAGGATCTTCCTCTAAAAAATCAAAAATGTCCAGGAAAAGCACAAGTCCTTCACTAAATATTGTGAAACCTCATAATTTTAATTGTTTGACCTGTTGTCCAAAAGGCCCACGTTGAGAAGCAATTTGACAACCTGTGATTCACCAGCTTAGACTCACCTGGGCTCTGTTCTGTGTTCCACAATTCCTCTGGAATGTATCCCAGATTTTCACTGCCATTCCTCTGCCTGCTTTCCAACTCGCCATCTTTTTTCTTCTTAGCTGAAACTTTTCTACAAAACAAAAAGGTGTCATTAGAGGTTCTTCAGAGTGGGAGAACTCTTGGGTAGCAGACTAGAGAGAAAAGTAAATGTCTCACGTCCCAAAAGAAAGGTGTAAAACATATTCCAAGCAATTAGCCAGTACAAATCTTGTTCCATGGAAATATTACCCATGGAATTCTGCTTGGAAAGTTTCCATCAGCTGCAATGTCAAAAACTATGAAAATAAGGAAACCTTCAAAAAGTGAGAAACCTGTGCCAGATCACAGGTTTTGTAGAAAATTAATTTTGATCTCTGATTCTGAATTGCAGGATATTTTGGTGCCCAACAATGGAACACCAGCCAGGTCACTTATGACAGCTCATCATTCTGGTGCCCAGCTGCAAAACCAAAGCGTGTCCTCTCACATCCCCACAGTCAGTGATTCATCTGTACACTCTGTAGTTAATCTTTCACTCTGAAATTTACTTTACACGTGAGAGAAATTGCTTGGTTAAAGTTACACATCTCTGAATTTGCACAATGGTGCCCTCACAGCTGCACAGGGAGAGAATGGTGTGTTTTTACCCAAAATTCTCATGCTAGAGGAGATGCTACTCTTGATCATGGACCTCTCTCCAGGACAGTCCCAGGTCCACCTCTGCCTAAGCTGGAGGTGTGGCAAACACAAACGGACTGTGGAAAACCAGGAATTTTTAGTGGGAAGGAATGGTAATGACATTTGTATGAAAGTTGTAGTGAGGGTCAGGCTCTGCTCCCAAGGAATGAGGGACAGGACAAGGAGAAATGTCCTCAAGCTGTGCCAGGGGAGGCTCAGGTTGGACATCAGGAAGAATTTCTTATGGAAAGGGTTGTTAAGCACTGGAAAGGGCTGCCCAGGGAGGTTTGGAGTCCCCATCCCTGCAGGTGTTGAAGGAAGACCAGGAGGTGACACTCAGTGCTCTGGGCTGGTGACAAGGTGAGCATCAGGCACAGCTTAGACTTGATGCCCTTGCAGGTCATTTCCAATTATTCCATGATTCTGTAATTCTACTTCTTTTACATTTAGTAGGAACCACTTTGCAGGCCCACAGAGCTGCAGAGGGGCCTTGCTAATGCACACACAAATCTGGTGAGTCAGCTGTCAACTATGGGGTTTTTTAGGAGATAAACAGGTTGGACACCACTAAGAGCCCTGCCATGGTTGCTAGAAGACAAAAACAATTGTTTAGAGTTCCCACCCCCACATGTTACATGACACTGTGCTGTCTCTTTTATCTGAGCCTTAGATCCCAACAAACTCAGTGGAGTAGCCAAATAAAAAGCAGCTACAAAAGAAAAAAAAAAAAAAAAAAAAAGGTGTGGGAGGTATAGGAAGATAGCCAGCCAAGTTAAAAATAAAGGTGGGAAATAAACCAGTATATGTTTGGTCTCACTACCTCTTTGCTACCACAGTAATGCAGCTTCCAAAATCTGGACAAGCATCATTCTTTTTACTGCAGGGAAGTTTCCCCCAAGGAAAAAGAACCCTGAGCCTACAAAATCTGTGATTATTAATAATCCTTGTGATTTCAGGGTCACTGTTTTTCAAACCTTGAAGAACTGTCAACGCTGAATCTCCAACTCCAAACAGAGCCTCAGAGCCTGAACTCATCCCAGTTTTCTTAACTTTAAAATATAAGCAAGGTTTGTGAACACAGTGAGACAACTCATCTTTAAAGTTGATGGAGAAATAGTAACTTTGTAGTACTGAGAGCTAAAAACCCATTTCTGCCATGAAGGTTAGAATTGTTTCTGCCCAGACCAGATGCAAAAACACAGAGGGAAAGGAAAGTCATGCCCTATTCTGGACCTGTTCAGGTTGTCTGAAAGAAGCACTGCAGATCCACAACAACAAGGCAGGGTCTGGAAGGACATGGGTCTGACTGTCCAGACCCCACTGCTGGGCAGGTCCTTCCCTGCATGGTCAAATGGTTTTGCCTTAGTAGGGTTGAGATTCTTGTGGAAGTTTTTGGGATTCTGAACCAAGTCAGAATCCCTGCTGGTTTAGTCCTGTCCTATTTATATAGCTGCACTTGGCAAAATGATTAATTTAGCCCCACAAAGTAAGAAATCATATGGAAGTTTCCACGTATGGCATGGCATAATAAGCATAATTTCCTTGGGAGAAAACAGAGGGTATCTAATTTCCTTATTTTGTTTCCTATCAATAAAGTGCTCTACAAATGGAAACCTGTCAACAGATTTCCACAAACTTTCCCCACAAGAGGCTGCTAATGAAACTGGGAATTACTGACATGCCAGGCAGGGTGGAACGTTCTGCAAACTCATTAAGGGACGGGGAGTTAAAAAGCCCCACAAGTGTAGGCAGAAAATGAATTTAAAATGCTGCCTAAATATAAATAATAATGTGAGCAACCCCACTGCCATGGCTGTCACAGCCACACAGGTGCTGATAAAAAAGATCTTTATGCTGAGACCCACCAGTTATTGATTTCTAAAGTTTTTCAGCTCTGTGCAATGGTTTTGTACTGAAACACGCCTGAATGAGTGAAACACTCATCAGTGAAACAGTGAAACACGCTGATACCCATCCACAGGGCAAGTTTATTAAATTTTTTAAGAATTATAGAATAGCTTGGGTTGGAAGAATCCTTAAAGATCATCTTGCTCCATGCTCCTGCCATGGGCATGGACTCCTTCCACTATTCCAGGCTGCTCCAATGAACACTCCCAGAGACAGAGAATCACAAAAACTCTGGACAACCTGAATTTAAAATGCTGCCTAAATATAAATAATAATATGAACAACCCCACTGCCACGGCTGTCACAGCCACACAGGTGTTGATAAAAAGGATCTTAATGCTGAGAGCCACCAGTTATTGATTTCTAAAGTTTTTCAGCTCTGTGCAACGGCTTTGTAGTGAAACATGCCTGAATGAGGTGCTGATACCCATCCATGGGGCAGCTTTATTAGTTTTTTAATTATAGAATAGCTTGGGTTGGAAGAAACCTTAAAGATCATCTTGCTCCATGCTCCTGCCATGGGCATGGACACCTTCCACTATTCCAGGTTGCTCCAATGAACACTCCCAGAGATGGAGAGTCACAGTATCTCTGGACAACCTGAATTTAAAATGCTGCCTAAATATAAATAATAATATGAACAACCCCACTGCCACGGCTGTCACAGCCACACAGGTGCTGATAAAAAGGATCTTAATGCTGAGACCCACCAGTTATTGATTTCTAAAGTTTTTCAGCTCAGTGCAACGGCTTTGTAGTGAAACACACCTGAATGAGGTGGTGATATCCATCCACGGGGCAACTTTATTATATTTTTAATTATAGAATTTATTAATTATTTATTAATTTTTTAAGAATTATAGAATAGCTTGGGTTGGAAGAATCCTTAAAGATCATCTCACTCCATGCTCCTGCCGTGGGCATGGACACCTTCCACTATTCCAGGTTGCTCCAATGAACACTCCCAGAGATGGAGATTCACAGTATCTCTGGACCACCCGTATCACCACCTTCCCAGTCAAGAATTTATTTTTCATATCTCATCTAAACCTGCCCTCTGAATGCCTCTTTTTACCAGTTTATCCAGCCTTAAAGAGCCGGCGGGATCCGCCTGCCCCGCTCCGGGGCTCGCCCGCTGCCAGCGCCAGCCGCGCCGCCGGTCTGGCAGTGACATCCTGTGGCGGCGGCCGCAATCGCCCGGCGGGCTCTGGTGGCCAAACATCCTCCCCTGCCTTCCCCGGGACACCTGGGGGCACAGCGGGCTCCGAGCGATCCGCTTTGTCCTTCAGCTTTGGCACAGTGTCTGCTCAGTTTGTCACCTCTGCGCTGCATCAGCCAGCGAGCGGCGCTTTGGGGTTTTTGATGGGGTTTTCACCGCCGTGGGATCGGAGTTCACAGCCTGCTGCGAGCCCTGGAGTTTGCCTTTCATCCCTAGGGTCAGTCCCCTTCCCTGGATGCTGTTCCCCATCCCTCTGCTGTCCCCCATCCCTCTGCTGTCCCCACAGAGCCCGGCAGCACCGAGTTCTGGGATGAGGGATGCCAGGACAAAGACACTGGCACGTCCCTCTTGCCACCCTGCAGCAGCCTCAAGGAGTCCAGCCGACACAAAAAAGTTTTCCCACACCATCTGACTTACCTTACTTCATTTTGATAAGTAGATCCTGAGAATGAGAGAAAAAAAAAATGTTTAAAATGCAGGAAACGAAAATTTAAAACTTCTCTAAGTTCTCTAAGAGCATGCCCCGAGTTCCAGCTACCACAGGAGCATCTCTCCACCCTGTTTGCAAAATTGGGCAGCCCTGTGGAGCAGCTGACATGGAAACTGGAATTAGGCACGCAGCACTGAAAATATTCTTCAATAAAGAACCTTTAAATGTCTTTAAAAGTGAATGTACTCCCAAAAAACATGACCCCCCTGGGAGTTAATGTGAAGGGCTGACACTGATTGGAATAAATTTATGAGAGAAACACGATGGTGAAATTAAGAAGGATCTTAAACGGGTCATAGTAAAGAGTAGGATCTGCCTGCTCAGTCCTCTGCTGACAGGTCTTTGTGCAGCATCAGAGCTGACACGAGTAGATTTATGTCTGATCAAAACCACTTTTTAATGCACAGAGCAGCTGTGAAGGTCCACTCACCTCTCCTCTTCAGGCAGCAGCGCACAGCAAACACAATAATAACGACCAGGAGAACAATACCAAGAAATGAAAGCACAACTGCAAGTACAATAACCCACGTGCTCCTGTTGTCTTCAATGTAATCATTTTCTGTTAAATCAAATGGAGAAACATTGGACTATCAGAGGCTCAAAACATCCTTTTCAGCATATTTACCCTCTCTGTGAGATGCTGTTAAGTGCTTGGTGAATATTTAACGAGTCTGTGTTTTCCAAATGACAGACTCTGTATTTATGGATGGCACCCAAGAATTTAAAATATTCCTGAATTCAAATCCTTTATTGTAACTTCTCCCACTGCTACTTCTCCTCTGAAAAGCACAGGGTTGCAACTTTCAAACTTAACTTTATTTTATAATTATGCTGGGCATCCCAGAATCCTTTGGAGACATTTGGAGAGAGGTGTTAAGATTCAGTTTTGGTGTCCATACTGCAGATATTGAGTGTCTTGCCTGGCTGCTCTTGTCAGTGGAGTGAAAATAGGTATTTTAGGTACAATTAATTTGACCAAATGTGTGTGTCCCCTTTAATAAGCTGAACTGCTTTGAAAAAAAAAGTCCATTTCTCCCCACAAAGTACAGCAAGAGTTGTAGGTGATTTAGTACAGTTGGTGAGCTCTAGCTTAGGAAAATTATTTTCTAATCAATTCTGCCTTGAGATTTCTCTCAAAGATTTCAACAAGTGTTTGATTTTGGGATGTGCTTGGTGGGACACCTGTTCCCCAAGTAAAAGCACCAAAGAGCAAAACCAGTGAAGAACACACAGCTACTGACCCATCTTCTCTACAGCATTCTCACATTTAACTTATTCATTTAACTTATTCACTCATCTTTGCTGCAATCTACAGGGTTAAATGAGGGGATTTAAGGATAATTCAATGTCTTGCTGAAATCAGTTGCTATGACCAAACAGGGCTCCCACGTGCACAGGATTTTAAAAGTATCTTGCATTTAGAATTACAGAATCATGGAATGATTTGGGTTGGAAGGTACCTCAAAGATCTCTCAGTTCCACCCCCTGCCATGAGCAGGGGCACCTTCCACCATCCCAGCTTGATCCAAGCCCTGGCCTTGGACACTTCCAGGGATGGGGAATATTTCTCAGGCAGCTGGATGTACAAGGAAGATGCCAATTCTGCTTGTCACATCATCCTGCCCCTTGGTTTGACCAAATATTCCAGAAGCACCTCCAATTTGGCTTCCCTTTGGAAAGCAGCCCCAAAACCACTTTTGGCAGTTGTTTAGAATCAATCTTCCAATCCACATTACAGGTGTGAGACATATCCAGATTTGGCAATCCCATGAGTTTATGATTGTCTTTTCCTCATTTGAGGTCCCAATTAACAACCCCAAGGCCACACTTGACTGCCAGCCCCTGGGAAAGGTCCCACAGGAATGAGGGGGACTGGGAGCTGCTCAAGGTCAGGGCAATTCCCCTGATGTGGGAACCACGTTTACCTGTGGCAGGGAATAAACTAAACCCTTTCTGTCTACAAATTTTCCTGGGTGTGTGTTTGGGGTTTGGAGGTTTCAGACTGAAAAGATACAGCACCAGAGCCTCCTGCAAAGCTTGAGCCTCTGCCAGGAATCTGCATTCTCCAAAGCTCAGGTCATTATCATTAAGTAATTTGTTCCAATCTTCTCTAATCCTAATGCTCAATCAGCATGTTTGGAATTTGTTCTATTAGGAAAAAAAGAAGCACTCAGTAACCTGAAAATTAGCAGTAAATTCTGTAGGCTGCCCTCAATTGATGATAAACTTGTTCTTAGTGTTTTTATCTGGAAGTACTGCAGATATCTACATTTTAGTACATTTTGTTCCATTGAGATGCCACAGGGATTTCAAGATGACTAAAACATGAATGACATCTTTTTAGCTAGAGGGGAAAACTTAACCCTAGTGAGAAGGGAGGAGCTAAACACACCTGCACCAGTCCATTCCTGCAGGCTGACTGCCACACCAAGGTATTTCACTCCCTGTCAGGGTCAGGTCATGTACCAAGAGATCTAGGGAGCTGAAGCCAGAAGGACAGGGTACAACACAAAACCTCCCAGAGCTTCAGCATTTTTGTGTCTCTGCAGTTTTGGAGGATGCAGAAAGGAAATGGAGCTGGGTATGAATGAGGAGCTGCAAGGTGGGGGCACAAAGATGTGAAGGTATTAAATCCCTTTGAGTCCATGAGGAAATCCAAACCAAGTTCCATGAAGTGTTTAAAGTGGACAGAGCTACTTCCTCATTCCACAGGGGCCCATCCTCTGCTGCCATCCCAACCTCTGGCTCCTCCCAAAGTTGTCCAAACATTGACAAAGTGTCTGCAGAAAAAGGGATTTTCCCAGGCAGGTGGTAGTGACCAGTGAGGAATGAGAGACTGGAAAAACCTGCACATGGTTTCTTGGACACTTTGGAGCTTTCTGGCTGAGCTGAAAAGCAAAGGACATCCAGCCTCATGGGAGACTCTCTGTCCTCAGCTTCTGCAGGTCAAAAGCCACAGGAATTCAACCCCAAAGCCAAAGACAGCTTGGACCCAGCTAAGGAACTCCACCATGGGTCCCATTCCAAGTACGAGCTCTGTGAATGCATCTCCTGGGATAACTCTGTAGGAGTTCCCAAATGCCAGGCTCAGCCAAACACCACTGTAGGAAGAGTGAATGACATAAAAAAGCATCACTTTGTAAGGAAAGACTGACCCAGAGCTGCAGGAAGGTGGGACATTTCCTCACCAGGGGCTGGTGGCTGGAGAGGGCTCTTATTTTTGGTACTTCTTGTATTGCTTGAGAGGAACAAGAAGGAATTTGATTCCTCCAGCTTTAAAGTGAGGGGGAAAATCGATATTTCAGTAGTTTTGGGAAGGATTTCTTACATGTTTGAAGCTGGTTGTGTTCTTCCCCAACAGCCAGCTAAGGCGGAGCCTGTATATGAAAACTGGGACAAGCTCTTAGATTTTGAGTGTGACATGTACATTATATACCTTCCTGTGTCATAAATGACATGCTTTTATTTCATTCTGATCATTTAAAGACTTCAGATTCTCCTATCCCATCAAATTTCGAGTGCCTGCTGCTGCTGCTGCACAATGGTATTTCCAAAGAGAAATGAATGATGGTCTTAAACAATCATTAATTACACACTAATAGTGCTTCATGACATCTGTTTTTCCCCTCTTCTGATTTGCAGGGAGTAGCTATGGAAACATCACAAATGAGTGGGCAGGGGAATTTATTAATTTCCTCAGGAAAGTCCTGTTTTGCTTAGTCAGTAATTAAGATCAATGTGACTACAAAAGGCCATATTAGGGATGGGAAAATGACCTTTTCCAACTGCATTTACTTCTAAAAAAGGCCTGCTAATAATGATTCATACCAAAAACAAAGGGCACAGCTACTCAATCTTCTCAGTTGTTTATGTGTCAAAATGTCTGTACCAAACCCCTCATTGATACCCTGTGAGGATGTTTTCTATGTGCCTTGTTCACCCATTGCAAAAGAAGCATCAGTTCATCAAGAGAAGCTGTCAGCATGATTACAACCTTAGCAAAAATATTTAGAGTTATCAAAGGCCTTGCTAACTGTTCTGGAGAGATTTGCACGACATCCCAGGCTTGGATTAAAGCAATTTTGAATTTTCTTAAGTCAAAGCCAGTAAAAAGCAAACTGATGCACTGCCCAAAAAAATCCATATATGTTAATACAGAATTTATTCTGGCTTGTGTGGAGAAACTGAGAGGGGTTTTTTTCCAGATCAGGGGTAAAACTGGTACTGGATATTATGGAGAACAATTTCACAAGAGGGTTTGGCTTTCTTTGGTAAGAAATTAAGGTAACATGGCAGGCATGGTCTGATCAAGGATGTTTAAGATCTAAATTCCTTGGGTGTTTTCTTGGTCAAGGAGCAAAGGCTGATTTTCCTAGCAGCAAATCCACAGGAGTCAGAGGCAGATATTTGTCAGAGGCTTTGTCTTGCTCAGTCCTACCTTGGGCTTCATGGTTCATTAGACTGGTAAAAATACATTTAACCCTACCTGTACACCACTCTGTGACTCCTGGCTCTGAATTCCACACCCCAGAGGACTTGACTTGGAAATAAACAACTTTTTAAAGCAAAACCAACCAGAACAAAACACACAGCTCTGGGTACAGCACGGGAAAAGCACAACAAACATCCACTTACCCGCGGCAGAGTTGTCAAAAATAAGAGTTACAGTTGCATTCTGAGGGCTGGGGAGTGCTTCTATGTCAGCTAAACAAGTCAAGACCTCAGTGTCCGTCGGAGTCAGAGTTAAGGTGCTCAGGGCATTGTGGAGGCCTTGAGATCCTGGGCTTTGCTGGGTGACATAGCTGGACTTATCAACCAGAGAGTCATTTGTCATCCAGGTAATGTCTGGAGCCGGGGCCCATCCTAAGGCTTCGCAAACAATCTCAACTGTTTGGTTCTCTCTTACTGTTAAGGTGCTATTTTTGATGAGTAAAGATCCATTAACTGTGGGAGGGAAAAGATGATTTTTTTTGTTCCTTCAGAACGTTTCGCTGCATTGCTTTCCTGCTGGATTGCTTTTAAACCTTATCTCGCTACCCAAAAATAGCTATGCCTTGAGATATGAAGTGGAAAACAATTATTAATACAGATACACCATAGGCATGATGGAAACATGCAGATATTTCAACTATTTGGGCCCATTATCCACTATGTCTAAAGCACAAGTCTCAACTTTCAGTACCTTTTCAATAAAAAGCAGGAAATTGCACTTTTTAGCCATCTTGACACATATCCAGCTGGATGATAAACTGATGAAATAACAGTGTATCTCTCTAGAGTTTTAAATATGCTCAGGTCATATAAGAAGAGGTTTACAGATAGGTGATGAGATGTCATCACTTCACCAAGCCCCTCTTTGACAAATGGATAGTGCCTGGTGGTGAGATCCTGCTTTCCTGGCTGCAGGATGATAAACAAGAGATGGAACAGGAAAAAACAGGGGCAGTTTTAGCCTTTTTATTGGCACTCTGCATGTGACTCTAAAACCTTTTTAGACAGTAAAACTAGGACGAGGAGGGCAGGAGGCAAAGGATGGTGTTAAATGAGAGCATGTACTCCTTCCCAGGGATAACTTGAGCAATTCCTCAGAGGATTCCCTCAAGTGCAGCACAACAAAACCAGATTTTTTTGCTGGTGGCTATACACACCTTGCACGGAGAGAAAGGCAAAGTTGTTCTCGCTGGGCTGCTGGATGCTGCACTCAATCCTGCCAGAGTCACTCAGCTGGGTGTTGTGGATGATCAGCTCTGAAGTGAACTCATCCCCATGGGTGTAATTTTGGGAGGTGAAGCGATCTGTGGTTTCCACAGAGCCCTGGGAGCTGAGGACAGTGAGCACAGGGCTGCCCTTGGAGAGCCAGATGAGCACTTTCCACCCTGCAGACACCGTGCAGTTGAACCGTGCCTGGGAGCCAGCCAGGACTGTGGCATTCTCAGGGCCTTTTGTGATGGAGTAACAAAAGCTCAGACCTGTGAGAGAACCAAAATCAGTCCATAAATACATAAATACAACACCAACAGAGGTGGTTGGATGGTGTAAAACATCTTAACCGGTTCAGAGATGGAAGTTGCAATCTAATCTTTCAGATCCTGCTTAGAATAAT
The DNA here is from genome assembly GCA_037834095.1 of Argya squamiceps. NCBI lineage: Eukaryota > Metazoa > Chordata > Aves > Passeriformes > Leiothrichidae > Argya > Argya squamiceps. Next base: position 112,330,441 of record JBBMKD010000001.1, read on the forward strand.
TAGGTGGTTTTGTTTAAAAATGCCTTTAATTATTTTGTCTCTCCTTCTCCCACTCCAAAATCACCTGTTTCCCTTCAAAAAAGCAGTCCATAAATACATATATAACACCAACAGAGGTGGTTGGATAACGTAAAACATCTTAACCAGTTCAGATATGGAGGTGTGGAATCTAATCTTTCAGATCCTCCTTGGATTAGGTGGTTTTCTTTAAAAATGCCTTTAATTATTTTGTCTCTCCTTCTCCCACTCCAAAATCACCTGTTTCCCTTCAATAAATCACTGACTACCATTTTGCTGACAGAAAAAAAAAAATCAACTTTTAAATTGGAAAATACATGACTTGCCTACACTTCAAATAATTAAAGGAGTGTGTAACCAGTCTCTTTTCCATATCTTGGATTGCCACTGATTTTTTGCAGCTCCATCATTTATCCTTCAGTGCTCCTTCCCCTATTCCTCAATCATTCATCACATACATTGTGATGTATTTCTTCTAAATACTTCCTCAGGCATTCTGTTAACCAGAGGTGCTGTAACTCATTAGTTTTAACTCCTTGACAGGTAGTGTGAATTTTTGGCTAATATTTTTCAGAGCTGAAAGCTCCTAATGAAGTAATTTTGTTTTCCTTTCCTCTTCAGAGACTCAGGGTCTCCCATTGCCAACTCCACCAGTTGCACAGGGATTCCTCATCCAGGAATATTTTGAGTCCAAGCATGGATATTTCCCTCCCTGCAGACCCAACAGTCCTGCCAGGGGGATCTGGCTCACAGATGGTGAGAATGGTCACAAAATGGTCATGAGCTCTTACATTTTTATAATTTTTGGTCCACTTGCATATTGGGGTTTAATTATCCAATTACAGCTTCAGGTTGTGAGGTCCCATCCTTCTTGTTCCTCCCTCCAGCCCACCCTTGTTTGTGCTTTTGGGCTGAAAGTTGTCCTTGGTCTTCAGCAGGAAAAGGATTTGTTTTGTCTCCCTACTTTGTGAAGAGCTGACTGACACTTAATATGAGACTCAGAACTGCACCCCTAGGCAGCACAGAATTTGAAAATATGAAAGCTAAAACTTAAGGCATCAGGGGGAACACTCCTGCTGAGGGAGCACCAGGACTGCCAGAGGTGCCCCAATGGCTCCAGCCAAGCTCTGCACAATGACAATTAGCAATTAGACACTGCAGTCTGTGGCAGTCTAATTAAAACCCCATGCCCACAAATTTGGCCTGAGAGTAAAATTGTTCAATTATGTTCCAGGAGAAAGGAAGTCTGAAATGGTCATCACTCCCTTGCTCAGAGTACTCAGGACAATGGAGTAATTTTTTAGGGTTTGGTTCACATCACGTTTTTTTAGGTAGTTTATTCATTATTGGATTAGCTGTAAATTATTGAAAAGAGACATTTTTCTTTCAGTCAGCAGCTGATGTGAGAGGACACTCTGTATTTTTCACACAACAAGGGTGTTTGATGGCTGTATAAATGGAACCAGAGCCCAAATCTCAGTGATGACATTGCAGCCAGTGCCTCAGTGAACTGCACCCAGGACACAGGGGCTGGAATCTCTCTGCTCCATTGTCCAGACCCTTTTGCAGTTCCCAGCCCACATTTAACCACTGTATTTCCAACCAGCCAGGAATTGTTTAATATAAATAGCTCCCCTCTTTCCTCCCACTCACTGCAAGCCTTTACAGACTTCTTTATTTTGCAGGATTGTGCAAACCTTGCTCTCCCTGGTTCTGTGTATGGCTGACTCTGAGTCCTCTCATGTTTACAAAAACCTTCACAAAAATTTTCCACCTCCCTGGGTTATGTTACCTCTGCCATGCACCTCAGTCTGCAAAGTGTATCTGTGTGTGAGCAACAAAACATTAAATGAAAAGCAAACTTTACCTACTCTGATAATTAATAAAGCCAGATAAGATTAAGTAAATCATATTTCTGTTCAAATTAAAATGTACCCACTCTGCCCCTCTTAATGCAAACTGTTCTCTGTGCACTTGGAATTTATTTCCATGCCTGTGCAAACACTTTACTTTTTCAAGGAGCTGTGGTCTGCCAGGGCTCTGAATAAATGATGCAACCTTCAGGATAATGCTTGCTGTTAATTAATCTTTGAAATTTATCCCTAAACAGGAATAATCTGTGATCATTGGCTTTAAAAATAATTGTTGCCATGTTGCTTTAGCTTTCTTCAGACATTCAGGGCAGTACAGGCAGGTAGATATGAGTTAGTAATTTTATCCACGATAATTATTTTTATTAGTCCACATTAAAAATTAAAAAAAAGACCAATAAATGATCTTTCCCTGCCCCATAAGGATCAGGTCCCTGAGCCCTGCAGGGGGATCCTTTGGGAGGCAGAAGGGCTGGGGAGTGGGACACAACCTCTCCTCCATTTAGACCCCAGCACACCCAATAAAGGAGTTTCATCAGCTTTCTCCACTTTTTTGCCTGAATGATTTTGGTGTTTTCTACCTTTGCCTCTTTATCTTCTTGCTTTTATGGTTTGTCCTGCACATGGAGTCCTGAACCAATTGTTCCATTGTCCAGCCCGTGCACAAACACTGATAAAGTCACCTGTGTGAGGTCACAGAGGACATTCCTGGCACAAATGGGATTTAAACCCAGCTACCAATGCCTTAAACCACTGCTGAGAGCCCTTTTGCTGGACCTCACCTCATGCACTGGGGAGAGAAATGTCAGTGCTGGTTTCATTTGCATCCTGCTTCAAAAATACCTTGCAGATGGTTGCTTTTAAACAAATTAAGGCCTCGGGCTAGATTTTCATTGCACTTTACAGGAATTACGTGTTCAGCTCTTAACAGCTGTTTTAACATCTGCTTCCCCACACACCAGCAGGGAGACATCCCACCCAGGCAAACACCATCCCTGCAGCAGGGAAATGTTGGGCTGCCTCCCTGATCACCCCTTGGCTTTTGTAAAAACAGAGCTGAGTGAGGACACCTTCTCTGAGGCACATCACTAAACGTTTACAGAGCAGTCACCAGGCGTGAAAATTTGCCTAAACCAAGTTTCTGGTGCCCCAGCTGCTCAGTGCCTCCCAGCAGCAAGCAGAGCACAAACCAACTCCTCTATGAGCTGGTGTTTTCCCTCCTCTGCCACACAAATCCACTGTCACACCACTGCAGGTTGTGAAGAAATGAAAATGCATCTTGTGCAGGATGATTTGCCAAAGACCCGCCCTTGCTTTCATCATCAACAATGTTTTTTCTTCCACGCTTGAACAAACTCCAAAAAGCCACTCTTCCACACTGGAGTTTTCAACAAGGGCATTGAGACGTGGCTACCTTCTCTTCCTTGCCTCCTGTCCTCTGCTGGCTCTGTCTTTGCTCTTTTGTAGGTGACCTATTTGGATGCAGTGCAGGGAAGGACAGGATGGGCTTATCCTTTTGCCATAATGATTCCTCTTTTTTTTTCAGCCTCATTATCGTATTTCAGAGTAATCTCCCCCTCCATACCCATATTGCCCTTCCACAAACACTGCTTTTCATCCTTCAGCTTTTGAATCTAATATCTGTCTTCCTCCATTGCCTCTCTGCTCTTCCTGCTTGGATTTCTACATCTTTTTCCTTCCAGTCTCTTCAAAATTCCTTTTTCTCTTCACTTTTTCTTTAGTCTCCTCCTCATCCCACCTTGCCCTCTACCTCCCCCTCAACACCACTGGCCCACTGCTCTACTGTGAGCTGTTAAATACACAACAACAAATAATAAATAAGTAAATAAACAGCTCAAGTTTGTTTCAAAACCCAGCAGCCCTGCAGCTGAGCTTTTTGAAAACCAAAGTAGGTTAGAGCTTGTCAAAGCCTGCAGCAACGGACTGGCTCGTTCATTTATGTTAACAAGGATTTTTAAAATGCTTACAGGATGTTTCTGTCAAGTCACACCAGACTCCTGATGCTCAGTAACACTTATTTCCTCCCACCTGCACACAAACCTCTCCACAGCCCCCAGGCGTCTTCCTCTCTCCTCTCACTCACTGTTTGACAGCAGTCCCTGGCAGAACTTCCCTGTGCCCAAAAAGAAGAGATCCAGGGGCTTCCTGAACCAAAAATTTCTTCTGCACCTATGGATCTACACTTTTATGATATTTATTTCTAGCTTTTTTCAGCCTGTTTATAATTTGATATCCCCCACACCAGTGATCATGGGCTTTACTATTTAATTACATGCTCTGAGAAAAGAACAAGCTTTGGTTAGCCTTAAATCTTCTGATACTTTGCCATAAATTGTTGTTGTTATGAGAAATTGTGAATAATCATTTCACCATTCACTTCCATATAATTAATTATTTTAATACATTTTTACTGTTTATTCTTTTTTCACAAGCAGGAAAATATCCCAGTCTAATGAAGGCCTCTCATCCTTCTCTCCAAGCCAAGGTGAAATTTGGACACCCCATCCCTGGAAGTGTTCAGGGCTGGATGGAGAATTGAGGAACTTGATCTAGTGAAAGGTGTCCCTGACCAGGGCAGGGAGGTTGGAACTGGAAGATTTTTAAGGTCCTTTCCAACCCAAACCCTCCTATGATTCATTGATTCTCTACCTTTGAACAGCTTCTTCACACTTTGTAGCTTTCTCAAACCTGTTTGTAATGGAAGGGTTAACAAAACAGCCAATATCTGAGATGAAACCTTTCTGTGCGTTTACATGATGCCAGGTTTCACTTTATCTGCCTTGCTGAAGACATTAAATGGTGAAATTTTCTCCCTTTTTCAGCAATTTACTCTCTTTCCAAGACATCTATTCTTTTCCCCCATTAGACATTGCATTTAAGAGATGCTTTGCATTGGAAGCTTTCTCTGCCTTTATTACTCATCTGGCATCATGACATTTTCTGGCAAATCTTCCCAGTCTCTTTTTGGATTTGGCTGCCCTAAGTAATTCTGCACTGCTTGCAGAGTCTGCCACCTCACAGTTCCCTCCTCTTCACCAGGTTGTTTAAGAGCTTGTTGAACATCACACATCCCTGTGCAGCTCCACTGCTCAGAAAACTCAGTGTTTATTTCTGCATTGTGTTTCTTCTCACTATTAATCCATGACAATACCTTTCCCCTCATCCCACTGCAGCTCATTCCTGTTAAAATTCCAGCTAGACAATAATTTTTAAAAAAATCAGCCTTGTCTCCACTACCCAACTAGTCACTTAATATTTACTTTTCCTCTAAAGCTTTGCCACCAAGACACTTTTAATCTGAACTGACTTGGAGACTCAGGCATGTGAAGTGTGAATTGGTGGTAAACCAGTGATGTGATAATTTGCCTTTAGTTCTGGAAGTAAAAAACAGCTGCTGATACTGAGTTTTCTACAGATGCACCCCCAAAAGCAGTCCCAAACAGGAGGAAGAGAAGAACAAGGAGAGGGAGAAACTCAGAGAGGGTGGCCTTCCCACCCCACACACTGCTCAGTCCTTCACACTGAAGCACACTTCAAACCATCACATCATGCAGGCTTGAAATGCAAACATCCCCCTTTCAAACAGTTCAAACAATCCCACTCTGTGACTGAGTGCTCAGGCTGAATTCATCAGCAAAGGCCATTTACACCACAGTAAACTGATTTCCCTTATTTTATCCATGGTGGCTCATCTCAGTGTCCTACCTGGCAGCGAGGCAGTCAGGATGAGGGGCAGTAAAATGGATTTCTGGAAGCTCTCCATTGGAGCATTCTCTCCTGGTCCCTGAGGCAGGAAGCCACCAGTGGTCACTGCATACTTGAGGAGAAGCTGAAGGACAGAACTGCTGGAGAAACTCAGGAATGAGCTGCTGCTTTGGGTCCTGTGACAAGGGTGACTTTGTGTGACCTGTTATCACCAGCAAGGGGAAAAGATTAAATGAGGGAGGGTTTGGAAGCAGAGCAGAATCTTTTCTCAAATGACACAGAGGAACTTTTTTCAACAGAGAAACCTTCTCCTGCAGACCTGACATTCCTCAGTCCCTCTTGGCTGTTACAACACTCCTGCTTCAGCACTGACAGGGCCAGGGCAGCTCCAGCTGCATCATTAAAGTTACTCGTGAGCAACTGGGAAAAATAATTCCCTGAGCTGCTGCACTTGTGAGGATGAAAAACATCAAATCTCCTCTCAGCTCCCCAGACTGAGCCCTCAGAAAGGCTGATAGGGCAAAAAAAGGTCCCCAGAGTTATTCCTCAGAACCTGACAGTGCCTCCTATACCCCACAATAAACCACCAGCAGCTCTCCACTGTGGTCAGAAATAATACACAGAGCCTGGGTGTGAGACACCACCTTGCTTCCCTATTTTCTGCTTTTTCAGTGTTTGTGATTCACTTGTGAGATATTATCCTCCTCCCCATCAAAATATGTGGGAGAGGCTTTGATTGCACTTGGTTTACAAGTTAATTCCTCATCTGGGTGACTGAAGCTTGCCTTTGTGAAGGGGACCTGGGCCAGAGGATGTGATTTTGTGGCCAGACCAAATTTCTTGTCAGGAAAGTGACTCCAGGATGCTCTTTGTGCCAGCACTGTGAATAAAGATTGTATACAAACATTAAGTATCAACACAGAGACACCCTGGGTTTCAGCTGCAGCACCAGGAGGTACTGGAGCTTGGTTCCTTGATTCCCCTGGAATCTGGCAGGCTCAGCTGGCATTTTTGATCCACATTTTCATGTTTTTCAAGCTTTTAGTTTACCTTGGGAACCTACAGGACAGCCCTGTCAACTTATCAAGCCAAACCTATGGGCTGATTTCTTCACCAGCTCGTTCAAAGGCTGGTTTGGGTTTTTCCTAATGCATTTCAAAAGGTTTTGGATCTTTTTAACCTCCACATTTTATGTGTGGAGGAGTCCCCAGCAAGCAGGTGGGGAGGGAAGGTCACTGTGCACAGCCTGGAGGGATTTCTCCTTGTTCTGTCACTGTGACAGCCCTTGGCACACAAACAAACCAGTCAGGACTACAGGAGATGGTGTCATCTATCATACGAAGTGAAACAGCCCGAGTAAAGCACCAGGAAACAAATCTGAAACACAGGGTTGGGTCTTTTTCCAGGAAGCTGTGATACCAAGCAGGATTTCCAGCCTTCATACCTCCACTGACAAACCCAGCTGCACCAAAGCAATCTGAGCTGGGCAAAGTTTTAAATGGTGAAGAAAAAACTGGCAAGAATATTGTGCCAAAGCCAAGACAAAACTCAGTAAACAGCCTGGGGTGAAGTAGAGCAAGACAGGAAAGGGAGGGATCTATAATATTTTGTTTTACTTTGTTTCAAAATTTTTAGACTTTTAAAGGGCTGGGAAATATTATCTGATCCCCAGATGAAACAGCGTATTTTGGCCGACAATGAATTAAATGTCTGGGTTTGTTTTGGGCTGCTTTTCCCCTCTCTGCTGGTGCATGGGGTGACTCAGGTTGCCAGCGCTGCTCTGAGCCTGCTCCCTCCCTCATCCACGACACAGGCAAGGGAAAATAAAGGAAAATAACAATAATATCTCCCCAGAGGAATGGCAGCTGCACCCAGAGAGGGGCTCAGATGCTTTGTACACCCCACAACAGACACCAACCTCAAATGCCAGGAAGCAGAACAGGAGACAGAGCCACAAAACACTCCTGCCCAGCCCAGGGCAGGCTGCCTGCTGAGGCAGGAGCAGGGAAAAAGGGTTAAATTATCTTTCATCCGCTGGCTCCGTCTGCTGGGAAGCAAATCAAGGCTGCCGAGGGGTTTACCTGGATCACATCCCTGGTGCTGAGATGTCTCCCACCGCTTTCCTTCCGAGGACAGGTCCCGGCTCACGCTGCCCACGCAGGAGGCTGGAGGCGATCCCAGCCAGGATCCTGGACCTGCTGTCCCACGGAAACGTCCCTCAGGTGTCGGGGACGCTGTTCCTGAAGGAAGGGAGGCTGCTCCGAGCTGTCCCTCAGCCGCAGGCCGTGCCTGGCACTGCCCCGTGACACGCAGGGATGGCCCCTGCCTTCCTCCGCCCTGTCGCCGGTCAATGTTTAACCGGCCCGGGAGGAAGTGAGGCACGGCCGGTGACACACGGAGCGAACTCCACACCGCCCCGGCCTGGGTTCACATCGCCCCAGGACAGCTCTACATCGACCCGGGACAGCTCCACACCTCCCTAGGGCATCTCCACATCGCCCCAGCCCGGGTTCATATCGCCACAGAACAGCTCCACATCGCCCCAGGCACCTCCATATCGCCCCAGGACAGCTCCACATCGCCCCAGCCCAGGTTCACATCGCCCCAGGACAGCTCCACATCGCCCCAGCCTGGCTCCACACCACCGCAGAACAGTTTCACACCGCCCCAGCCTGGCTCCACATCTCCCCAGGACAGCTCCACATCGCCCCGGGACAGTTCCACATAACCTCGGGACAGCTCCACATCTCCCCAGGACAGTTCCACGTCACCCGGGGACAGCTCCCCATCGCCCCGGACAGTTCTATATAGCCAGGACAGTTTCCCATCGCCCCAGCCCGGCTTCACACCGCCCCAGGCCAGGTTCACATCGCCCCGGGACAGCTCCACATCGCCCCAGCCCGGCTCCGCATCGCCCCGGGCTCATCCTCGGCCGAGCGCGGGGTGGGACACGGGCACGGCGGGAGGAGAGGGCTCCGTGCGGCCAGGTGTGCCAGGACCAGGTGTGCAAGGACCGGGTGTGCAAGGACCAGCTGTGCAAGGACCGGCTGTGCAAGGACCAGCTGTGTGAGCGCCATGGTGCCGGGAACGGGTGTCCCCTGTTACAGTGACACAAGTGAGCACCACAGTGCCAATTTCCCCTGTTACAGTGACACGGGTGTGTGCGGTGGTGCCTGGCACTGATGTCCCCTGTTGTAAGGACACAGGCGAGTATGATGATGTCGATTCCCCCCCCCCCCCGCCCCGTTCTAACGATACAGGTGTGTGCAGTGCTGCCAATTTCTCCTGTTATATAACATTTTCCCTGTTAGACTGACACAGGTGAGTGTGATGATGCCAGTTTCCCCTCTTACAATGACACAGGTGAGTGATCAGTGCCTGGCACGGATGTCCCCTGTTCTAATGACACAAGTGAGTGTGATGATGCCAATTTCCCCTCTTACAATGGCACAGGTGAGTGAACAGTGCCTGGCACTGATGTCCCCTGTTATACTGACACAAGTGAGTGCGATGATGCCAATTTCCCCTGTGACAGTGACACAGGTGTGTGCGGTGGTGCCTGCCACTGATGTCCCCCGTTCCAATGACACAAGTGAGTGTGGTGTGCCTGGCACCAATTTCTCCTGTTACAATGAGGCAGGTGAGTGAATGGTGCCTGGCACTGATGTCTCCTGTTACAATGACACAGGTGAGGGTGATGGTGCCTGGCACTGATGTCCCCTGTTACAATGGCACATCTGCAGAGAGCAGAAGTGCTTGTGCCAGCTGTGCCCCTGCCATTTGTCACTGTCACCCACAACTGGGGGTGCTGAGGTCCACCAGCAGCCCTTGACAGGGTGAGGGGCTGAGCCAGGGCCAGGGAGCATCCAGGGGGCCCAATTTGCAGCTAAAGGAGATGGGGCAGGGCAGGAGGTAAGGCTTTGTAAGAGTTGTGGTGTAAAACTTTTGTATGTAAACCCAAGGTGCCCATCCAAGGACAAGGGCAGGGATGGATCAGGCTGTGGCTTCCCTGGGGAGCATCACAGAGTGACAGAATCAATTAGGTTGGAAAATACCTTTGAGATCATCAAGTGCAACCTTTCACCAAACATCACCCTGTCAACCAGACCAGAGCACTTAGTGCCATATCCAATCTTTCATTACTCCAGGGACAGTAACTCCAGCTCTCTGGAAGTGCTTTCCAGTGTTTAATCACCCTTCCTGTGAAGAAATTCCTCCTAGTGGCCCCAGGAGACTGAGGGGGTTGTGTGTGCTCCCTGCTGTCTCAGGAGATGTTCTTACAGCCTTTGTCTTCCTCCAAGAACTGCATCCTGCATTTTATGCCACTGTTGGTCAGTGAGTTGAACTGATGTGACACGTCAGGAGATTTTTATGATGAATCCATCTGCCAGGAAGCTTAAATCCTAAAAAAGGGATGTAAAACTTCACTGAACTGTATTTCATACCAAGTACAGCAACAGTAGCAAGTAGAAATTGATGCCAGTGACTCGAAATGGAAAGGTTTGGTTCAGCAAAGGGAAATAAATCATTCAGTTTGGGGAAATTGTGAGAAATTTCTGAAAATAAATTTTAAAAACTTTGCTTTATTTGAAAAAATATCAGCTTGACTTGTTAAAATAGCCATGAAAGCTGCAGGAAGAGGGGTTTTTTTTGATCGGTTATAATTTTTTGTTGCTATTTCCTTGACTTCACAAACCTTCTTTTTTAAAGTCTAAAATCTCACACTCTTGTTCCACTGACTTAAATAACAGTATTCTTGAAATCCCATCCATACAGGTGTGTCTGAATAAAGCTAGAGCCAGAAAAGGAATAAATAACATCTAAGGAGCACATTCCATCTCTGGTTGCCCAAGCAGGAAAAGTGCAGAAGGTTGAAAATGAATTTTCAGTTTGAATTAATCAAGATAAATTCATAAAAACACTTTGGAAAGGATAATTGCTGCTTTTAAAACTTTTACAAAGCTATCATTTGGCACTGCTGAGAAGAGATTGGCTCTGTCATCTCTCTAATTGCTCTTCAGGTAGGCTTAAGCTGTTCTTAGGTTCATGCCCATCCTCAGTGTAGAAAGGACAAAATCAGTTGTGTTGGAAAAGACCAGCATGTGCATTGACATTTTATTAATTAGTAATCACTGCCCTCATTTGCTCCTTCCTTCCTTTGGCTTTGCTAATGAGCCATGGTGTTGGGATGAGTAAAACCCTGGGTTGGGATGGAGTGGGGTGAGAGGTGGTGAAGTGTCTCAGTCCCCAGTGTGAATGCACAAGGTTAGCCATGCTCATGATGTTCAAAAGACTGGGTCCTAACTTTGCCAGCCTGATTTAAGTTGAAAAGCATCTTGGTCACTTTGTGAATCACCAGGCAGAGTCCTACCTCCCACTCCTCTTCCCCTGGACTCTTCTTTCCATTTTTTTTCCCTTCTGCCAGTGAGTAGGAGGATTTCCACCCTTTTTTTCCCCCTCCACCTTCAACCCTTCCAAACCCATTTCTGGATGGTGTGTACACTGTGAACTCCTAAGCAACCCCCCCACATTTTTTGTTCTGGGCTGTGTGAGGCTGGATCATGTGTCTGCACAGCTTGCTGTGCAATCCCACACCAGGAGCCCTGAGAGAAATGGACTTGCTGGGGTTTGCTCAGGGAAACCTTCTGTCACTGCCACTGGGGCCACAAGTGTAATTTCTGCTTCCCCTGCAGGAGAAGGGGACAAATTGTCACCATGGGAATGGCTTCAAACTGGCAGAGAGTTGGTTTGGATTGGATATCAGGAAAAAATTCATCCCTGGGAGGGTGGGCAGGGCCTGGAATAGAATTTCCAGATTTGCTGTGGCTGCCCCTGGATCCCTGGCAGTGCCCAAGGCCAGGTTGGACATTGGGGCTTGGAGCAGCCTGGGACAGTGGAAGGTGTCCCTGCCCATGGCAGAGGAGTTGGAACTGGATTATCTTTATTGTCCCTTCCAATCCAAACCATTCTCTGATAGAAAATGAACAGCATTTAAACAGCTTCATCTGTAAATTCATCAGGCCCTACAGTTCCATGCTGTATTTTGGCTTATTTAGCTGAGTCAAAGAAAATATGATCAGACTGTGTGAGCACTAAAACGGGAGAGAAAAGCCACTTACTGATAAAAGCTGATTTGAGGTTGGTGCTAGAAACAGGAATAAGATTCTTCACTTCTTCATGAAAATGAGCTTGAAAGGAGGTTTGACCATTACAAGGATTTTGAGAAATGGTTCCCTATCAAAGAAATAAATGTTCTTTTCTCTCGTGAAGAGGAAGGGAATTGAAATCCCTAGAAAAGACAAAGGCAGGAGAAAAGCTGCCCAGGGGATTGAATTAGCTGTCTCTATTTTGCTGCCTACAGGATGCTGCTCTCCAGTAGCAATTCAGGCCAAAGAGATGCTGAGCCATAACTTTTCCAACTCTGCCTCTGTTTTTTTCCTCTCTTTCTATGCTCTTCCTCCTTTCCTCTACCCCAAAATATCTGATGCTTTAAAAGGTGTTTCTCATTCAAAACAGATTTTATTGGTGTTAGCTGTAGGAGTCTAAGTGAGACACAGATCCCTCTCTGTCTCTAATGAGTTTTTTTAAATCTTTTTGTTAGTCTATTAGTGTAGTCACATTTTTCCTTTATCAGAAGCTTAGAGGAAAAGCTCTGGAAATAACAGGGCTGGGTCATTTCCTCTTAGTATTACATTTGTAGACACTGAGATGCATTTTCCCCCCATTGTCTCCCTCCTTATTTTTGCTCCAAAGGAGTCTGGAAGGTTAGGTTGGACTTTCTGGTTTAGACTGCAAGAGTAGCTGAGACCAATCCCACCAGGTTGCTTCCCACTGGTCTGAGGAATCCTGCTTTATCTCTTTCCAAGGAAGTCAGGTAATCTTTGCCTTGATGTGAAGATTCATGAAATTATGCTATGCCAGGATAAATTCTCAAAACCTTTGTAACACAAATTTAACTCATCTGATTTTTTTCTTTCATTTCTTTATATTTTTTTTTCCTTGCTGGTTATAATAAAGCCACAGCTCTTTGCAGAATTCCTGTGGGCCCTTAATGAGGAAAGCTTTGGACATAATCTTCTTCCAGACTTTCACACCCAGGAGGTCACAGGATTAAACACTTTTTCTGGCACAAATATCCTCACAGTTTTTATTTGGCCTGAATAAATCTGCACAACTGGAATGTTGGTTTCCAGTCCTTTCCTGCCAGCACTCCTTGTGAACCACATTCCATACTTCCCCTTTGCCAGGTGCATTTCTCCTCTCCAGCACTGGAACCAGTGAATTGTAGCTGGACAAATGAAAATGTCATCATTCAGGTAGATAGAGACATTCATCATGGAGCTCAGGCAAGATGAAGTAACAAAGTTCATCACACAATGACACAAGATGCAGCTTTGGTGCTGTCAGAGGGAGTGTAAATCTGAGAAGGAAATTTTTTTAATACATCAGTTCCCCTGGCAACATTTTCTTTAGCTTTAGAAATGCTTTGTCTCTGGTTCAAACAGCTTTAATTGCTCTGGTTATCCTTCAGTTTATTCTAAAGAACTTTCCAATGTGTGATAATGTGCCAAGGAAAGGGAAACGTCTTCCTCTACACCCATAATCATGACTGCATTTTTCATTATTGCTTAAGGTCATGTTTTTTAGACTCTTCCTGAGGCTTACATGGAAAACCAGATTCTTCAAGGAGTTCAAACAAAGTGCAAATCTATCCAGAGCTCCTTTAAAACTGGTGCTCAACACCTCTCTCTAGCAAGCACAGTGAGTCCAGCTCTGGGCACGTCATATGAACAAATGAAGAGCTTTGACAGAGGGATGCACACACAGACACTGTGTCCAGGGCTCCAAATCCCACAGGACTTCCCAGGAAACTTACCATGGGACTGTGGAATTAAACCCCTTTTCACACAGGATCACACAGAATTGTTGGGGTTGGAAGGGACCTCTGAAGTTCATCTTGTCCAACATCCCCCAAGCTTTTCTCATTTCCCTGATGATTTTGCAAGGGCCGCCAGCTATGAGAAACATTAATACTCACACCTCTGAAAATAGAATATTAATGAATATTCCCCAATCCCCTGACCCACAGGGATGATGCAGAGTGGCACTGCCATGATGAGAGAGCAGATTGTTACCAGAATACTAGGTGTGATATTGGGAGAGCTGTTTCCCTTTTGCATTTTTGTGAAATACATCCCTGTGACTGACATCTTGCTGCTCCCTTTGGGCATCCAGTCAAGATCACCAAGTAGAAATGGCGGGGTTGGTGTTTTTTTTGGAAATCAATATCTCCTCTTCACTGTGTTTGTGATACCAGGTCTGTGACTGAAAGCTGCCCTTTTGCAGTAAGGCTCTGGCAGAGATGGTTTCAGATATTCAATTTCTCTTCATGTGGCAGAATCACTGCTGTATTTTGGCTTTCTCCTGTAGAGCAGCAGTGAACTTTATTTTGATATTCAGGCTGAGAGAGTTGGGGCTGTTCAGAGAAATCTCCAGGGAAACATTATTGTACTTTTTCATTATCTGAAGAGGCTACAAGAGAGCTGGAGAGGGATTTTTTACAAGACCTTGTACTGATAGAACAAGGGGTAATGGCTTTAAACTGAAGGAGAGTCAGTTTAGATTAGATATGAGAGAGAAATTTTATTACAATGAGCGTGAGGAAAACCACAACAGGTTATCCAGAGAGGTGGTGGATTCCCAATCCTTGGAAAACTTCAAGGCCAGGCTGGACAGGGCTCTGACTGAGCTGAAAATGTCACTGCCCACAGCAGAGGGGGTTGGACTGGATGACCTTTAAAGGGTCCTTTCAACCCAACCACTCTGATATCATGATTCTGTTTGGTCATTTCCTTTGAAAGGCTCGTACACAAAGTGAGATCACCTAAAAGCTGAGGGAACTGGTGAGTGCTAAAAGATCTCAAGCATACAGTAAAAACTGACATTTTAAAGGATAAAGCCTCCACTCCTTTCCTCTTCCATATCCCACTCAGCACCTTTCCTCAGCAAAGTTGCTGGAGGTGGTGTCAGGAAACCTGCCAGAGTCCCACCCGCAGGGCTTGGCCTCAGGATAAGGGGCTGACATTCCCAAAATGGGCTGAGGTGCCTCACAGCCCCTCACCCTGAGCTGTTCCACCCCCTCCTCAGCCTGTCAGCACCCAGCAGCATCCCTCCCACACCAAATCCTGCCCCTGCTCCCAGCTCAGCTCTCTCTGCTCTTCAATTCCCCCGTTGGGCCTTTACGAGCAGAAAGATCTGTAAAAGCTGCGGGTCCCTTTGTGTACCCGAGTCAAACATTTACTTACAACTGCTGTTTCAGCAGTAATAATTAAATTAAACATGAAGGGATTAGAGCTGCCTGGAAGATCCACGAGCTGGAGGTGTAAATCACACCACATGGCTAATTTATGGCATTCAGCTGTACACGGGAGTTCTGTGGAGTGGAATTGTGGAATTGTAAATGGAACTGGGATTCCTGAGGAGCAGGATGATGATTACAGGGCTCTGTCCCTGTACCCAAAAGGCATAAATTAAATGAGGTCGGGTTAGGTCAGTAGTTGAACACGAGGAATGTTGTGTACACGGTTCACTTGGAGAGATTCTAAAAAGGGACTTGGATTTATTTCATTTTCCCCCACAAAAATAATGCATTTTTGAATATGTGAAACATTATTTCTCAACCACTGAAATCATCTAATTACATTTTTCGGTGAAAATGTACTTAAGTGAACTCTTTTGAAGAGCAGGCTCAAATCCTCTGTATTACCAGGCTTTGTAAAAAAGTCTCTATTTGCTCAGCCAGAACATGTGCAAATTCAGGTCTGCTTTTTCAGGCTGGATCTCCTATGTGCTGCATATGTCTAAGTCCTGTGACAATATTTGTAGATATTTCTGGGAATATATTGCTGTCATGAACTAATGAATTAAAGTCTGGCTGTATAAAAAAAACCCAAATACATCAGAAATTTAAGCAAGATGAAATAAAAGGTAAAGGCAGTCAGGGAGAACTTTTTATGGTGTTTAGTTCATAACTGCTTGTGTTTGAAAATCAATCTGACAGTCCTCAGTTTTTTCATATTTCTCTTTTAAGTGATAAGAGAATAGCCCTGTACTTCCAGATCCCAGAGGGACCATGACAGCCATCCCCAGGCACACACTGGGGCAGAAATCATTTCAGTTTGGTTCTTGTTCTTCCCAAAGGTACCAGCTGTGGTTAAATTTATCTTTTTTCTTTCTATTCCCTCACTATTTCCTAGGTCATTTTTGAGAAGGGAAGAAAATTAAACTGTTTCAAATTCAGATTTTACAAGATCAAGTGTTGAGTCCTGCCCTTGGGTCACAACAACCCCGTGGGGCTCCAGGCTGGGCAGAGGGGCTGGAAAAGCTGGAAAAGGCCCTGGGGGTGCTGGTGCCAGGGCTGGACACGAGCCCAG
>JBBMKD010000001.1:112349203-112372588 GCA_037834095.1 Argya squamiceps
ATTCAGAGGGAGGGGGTTTACATTCTCCATTCCAAGGGAAGCTCCAGCTTTCCCTGGCAGACACCTGTCTTTCCAAAATGGTGTCAGGATGATTTCTTAGGCCATACCTGAGGACCTTGGTCCCAATGGCACATCAGAGATGGATTTCACAGAACCACAGAGTGGTTGGGTTTGGGTTGGAGGGGACCTTAAAGAACATCCATTTCCACCCCTTTGCCATAGGCAGGGACATCTTCCACTAAAATTTAACCCCAAAAATACAGAGGTTGAGTCTGCAGAAGTGATGACTGAGAACAATTTGCAGCTGGATTCAAGTAATTGGGAACACTCCTTAACTCACATAAAAGCCACAGCCAAGAGGTCGAGCAGGACTTGGTCCTCAGGGGTGACTTTTTTTTATGCTGATGGAAAGCCACAAACTGCCAGGCACAGAGGTGGAAGTGAGACCAACAATTGCCTGCAGGATTATTTCATTATTATAGTATTATTTATTACTATATTATTACCTCTGAGAACAAGAAGAGAACATCAGGCTGATGGTGCTGTCCCAGCTCACAGACCTCTGCCCCTCAAGACAGGGAGCTAGGAATGACCAGGACACATTCCCTTCTGCTCACCATTTTTCCATAAATTTAAGGAATAACCAGTTTGCACCTTGGGCACAAGAGCAATGAATGACACAAGATATTTCTCCCTATTAGTGAGAAATAATAGGGAGAAATATCTTCTGTCATTCATTGCTCTTGTGCCCAAGGTGCAAGAATAGTGGAAAGAATAGTGGTTCAAAAGATGTTGGCTTGGCTTTATCAGTCTGACCCACCACACCTTCTGCAGGCAGAAAAACTGTTCAGAAAATAGCTGAATTTTAAATAAAATTGAGCTATTTAAATATTTTAATTCTTTAAATAAAATGTTAAAAGTTTATTAAAGAAGCTCAAAATGAAGAAGGCCACTCTTCTGACAAAGAAATAAACATTGTTTCTTTCATCATCAGTGGTCAAAAGTAAGTGCATGATCTCTGGTTACTCTACACCAGAGTAAAATAAATAATATATTATGACCATTATTAAACACTTCTCAAGATTTTCATGCTGAAAACATTTACTCTGCTCTTCAGACATAGGCAAGTAAAATGAGATACTTGGAAAACCCTCACCAAGAAGGATTTGAAAATAAAGAAGGAATAATCCTTTTCAATGAAAAGAAAAAATACAAATAAATAACACCAAAATAATAAAATCTATTTTCCTGTCTTTCTTCCATGCATTTACTATGCTGGGTGTCAGATCCCCCCAGCTCCCCTTGGGAACAGCTCCACTTTCACTGCTTTTTGGAAAAAAACACTTCCCACAGACATTACAGCCATTCCATGCTGATAACACTGACCTTGCCTGTGCCTGCAGGAAAATCAAACAGAAGCATTGCATAAGGGAGGATTTCTCAACTCCTCCCTCCTCAGAACCCTGAAGGATTTTTTCAGCATCTGCTGTAAAGACCCCACTCCTTATCTCTGAAACTTGCAATCGTCCCAGAGATTTCATGAGCCTTTTCTTGGGAATGAAATAAGAAATAGGGCTCCCAGCCTGAATGATTACTTGAGCACATTTTCCCACTAGGTCTTGTTCAAAAGAGAAAAATTCTCCTGTCTTCTCTCTCACACACCCAGTTTCTCTTTGGAAAAAAAAAAAGTCTACATCACTGTAAGTGACTCTAGTTTAGCCTTGGCAAACCATTCACAGCAGCTCTCAGGCAATCAAAGTGAGACATAAATATAAAAGATGTCTCCAGGGTCTATTTTAATAGGAAGAGCAGGACACCCTCCACTGGCTCCACCACAGATTATTTTCAGCTGGAAGCACACACAAGGAAAGAGCTGCAGCAGCTTTTACACGTCCACCAGGTGACCTGCAGTGCCCAAGGCTGTCCTGAGAGCATTGCATGGGCAGATTCTACCATCCCTGCAAAAGAAATTGGTGTAGACTGAAGGAGGGATCTGTGCCAGGATGCAGCTCAGCCCACACAGAGCTGGCTGCAAGGGCAGGGCTGCAGCTTCCTGAGCCAGGAGGGAGCATCCTGACAGCTACAAATATCATTCCCTCAGTGCCTGCACAGATGGGTGCAGTAATTTATTGAGGGCGACCAAGAAGATGGTGAGGATTTTATTCTCTGAACAAAAAAGTGCTTTGACTTTTTGTTTGGCACAGCAGAAATGTTCCCAGGCCTCTGGCAGCAAGATTTGGAGGGGAGGTTAGGAGACTTGAATGTTTCAGGAAAAAAAATAATAATACTAATTGTAACTTGTGTAGAGAAGGGATGCACAGAGGTGGGATGAGTGGGAGAGAAGGAGGTTTGCCTGTTCTTGGGCAGAAATAGGGAATTTTTTCTCAGAAAGGGTGGTTAAGCACTGGAAGGGGCTGCCCAGGGAGGTGTTCAAGGAATGACTGGACATGGCACTCAGTGCTCTGTTTTAGTTGACAAGGTGGTGTTTAGTCAAAGGTTTGACTCAAAGATCTTGAAGGTCTTTCCCAACCTTAACAATTCTCTGGTTCTGTGATGAAAATAACCATTTCAAAAGCCTTTAACGTGCTGGAGCTGGAGTTAACTGGGAGTTTGCTGGAGTGGGGAGCAGCCCTGTAAAAGCAGAGGATTTCAGTTGGTTAAGTGGAGCAGGGTGGGTGCTAGAGCACTCCTCCTTGAGTTCCTGCCACTAAGTGGTTCCAGTAGCTCAGCTGCTCAGATGGTTTTATTCCGTGGCACGTCACGATTTTCTTGAAGCGAGGAACAGAGAACCTGATCCTTTCTGGGAAAAACGTCTGCTCCGAGTGCAGCTCCTCCAGCCCAATCTTCAACTTGTCAAGGCACAGTCCTATGAACACATCCTCCAGTTTAATGAATGGAACACTCTCAGAAATGTTATAGATCTGGCTGGCCACGTCGCTGGATAAAACATACCCAGTCCCGGAACAAAAGGGTGGGTAGGTCGTTCCTGGATACTCTTCCCTACTCACATACCACTTACTCCCTCTTGTCCTGATGGGGTACTCATGGAGTTTTAAAAAGCCTGTGAAGAATCCAGCTGTCTTCTTTTTCCTCAGAAGCAGCTCAGTGAGGTAAAAAACATTGACAAACACGTCCATGTCAGTTTTCATCACAAAGCTGGACTGGGAACAAAACCTGTGAATCCACTCCATTCCCATCATGGTCTTCAGGGTCAGGTTGTAATAAGTGTCTGTAAAGTTCTTCTGGATGATGTCTCTGTGCCTCTGGCCCTCAGCAGCAATGCCAGCCTGCTGGTTGGGATCCACAGGGCTCCCCAGGAGGAAAAACGTCACCAGGCGCTTCCCAGCCACGGTCCTCTCCTTGCCCCAGGTGTGCCTGATGGCCATCCTGGCATCCACCTGCTGGGACGAGGAGGCCACCAGCAGGACAAGGAAAGGAGGGTTCTTGTGGCAGTCGATGTCTGGGAGCTGTGAGAAGTTCCCTTCAACCCTCCTGAAAGTCTCCGTGGGGAAGGTGTAACCCTGGCTGCTCTCACAGGACATGCAGAACTCAGGCCAGTGGCAGAAAACCCAGAAGCTGGCACTGCTGAGCCCCACCAGGCAGACAAACAGCCTGAACCTTCTGGAATCCATCTGAAAGGAAAAAGAGGGAGCAGGACATCCATAAAAATAATCTCTGGTTCAAACTAATCTCTGGTTCCTCTCAGTGCTCCACTCCCAACTCCCTGCACAGGGATTTAAAGCCAGGTCAGCTCTAATAGAAAGCTGCCTGTTTGAGGGCACTCACCCACATGCATTTCTCCTCCTGTCACCCCCACGAGATGTTCTGCTGGCAGATTCACACCTGGGCTTAACTTGAATCTGCCCTCCCAGCCAGTGTGTCCTCAGAAATCCACACAAGAAATCCACTTGACACCAGGTTACCTAGGCTGGTGCTTCAAACCTCCTCCCCATTTTCAGCATCCTACAAACCAAGTTTAGACCCACCAGGGCCAGAGAAGGAGCAGATTTATGTATTCATTTCAGAGGGCAGAGAATAACAGTGATAGTTTTTTGGGTTTGTTTTTAATTAAATACCATGTTTCTCCATTTGTGCCTGTGTCCCAGAGCCAGCAGGTGTCCAACAGGCACACTCAGCCAGGTTCCTCTCATCTTCATCACCTTTGTGTCCTGTGGGGCTCTTGCCCCAACCCAGAAACTGCTCCTGATCTTTTTGCTGGAGGGGCCATGAGTCACATTTTTGAAGCTGGGTCAGCTGGTCTGAAAAAAAAGAAAAGAACAGAACCAAAACAGCAGTGGGTCACTTTACTTGGATGTTTCAGCTTGTGCAGAGTTTGAGTGACTCACTAGGACATGCTGAGGTGAGAAAGGGCTTGTCCTATTTCTCTCCCCTTTTTAAGTGAAAAAGATGCAAATAACAAAAATGTTCATCCATTTAACCTTGTAAGAGATTAATGAGCTGGACATCTGGTTATGTATCTACAGAAATTTTGGGTGAGAAAAAATCATCAAAGCAACCCCCAAATCCTTACAGTGTCAAAAATGTTACACATCTCCATAAACTGACCTGGTGAGAGGAGTTTAAGGCTTGAGTTGCTCATTCCATTAAGCCACAGACTCTTACTGCTATTTTAGAGCACTAGGATGGGGCAATTTTTACCAGGTAGAAGGGGACCCCTTCCACCTTCCCCCTTCTTAACAAAGAATTGTATCTGACTCCCTACTGAAAACACATCAAACCAAATTAATCATGCCCAGAGCTGCAGATTTCATGGAAATTTGATCTCTGCCTTCTGACCAGGAATGTTCTGTGTAGACTCTCCCAAATTCATGTTAGTGCCCTCCTTCTGTTCAAATTCCCCTTTCCAGGCAATCAAAGGTTTTGCACTGCAGGATTTAAGTTCATTTGAAAGTCCAGCCAGGTGTCCCTGGCACCAAATCCAGCTCATTTTACCCCCAAGAATAGCCCCATTGACTTCAGTGGGAAAAGCATGAAACAAGTAGAACTGGAGTCTTAGTTTACTGGAATTCCTCCCACAGTGAAGTGCATTTTTGCAATGGTTCACTAATGAATTTTGAAAATATTTCAGAAGTTCACATTTCTTCTGGCACTTAGACTTAAATTCACTTTATCCTTAAATAGAATATTCCTCAGATCTGATTTTTGCTTGTATTTATAGCTCACAGTAGTCTTGTAATTAACTTTACAACTGCTTTAGTTAAATATATATGTTGAATTGTGTGAGATTATACATATGCAGTTGTATTATATGTATATACAAAAGATTATACAAAAATGTGCTCTGCACCTGTTCTCACATTCTCCAGTGGCCTGGGAGGAAGCACATGAATATCCTGAATGGTGTTTTCAAGACAGGATGATGTTTTGAGGTTGACAATGGAGACGTACAAGACGTTTGTTGCTGTCACCAGCTCACAAAAGACTGAGAGCCTGATATTTCTCTGTTACAGAAATTCCAGAACAAGTACAAACCAAACACTCAACTAAGAAAACAATGGAGAGCAGCATTCTATTAAAACCCATTAAAACCTTTTCACAAATATCCAAGTGCCACAACACACAACAACCATTTTACAAGATTTTGGTGGAATCAGACTAATGTAACGTGACCATTATTTACTTTTTGTTTCAGCATTGCTAACAGATCTTTAAAAAAAAAAAACAACCTTAAAAAGATCCTTGTTTTGGTCAGCTGGTTGAGCAGCCTCTCACCTTTATCATTCTGTCTTTCCAAAGCCAGATTGCCTTCCCCTTTCAGCCCATGAGTGAAGGAGCACAGCGTGTACCCACACACAAACACACACAGCTGGGCAATGCAAACATTTGCAAATTCATGCAAATTGTGAGCAGCATTTTAGAAGTTCTGCAAGTAGCACACATGTCCATGTATCCTCTCCTGCGTGGGGATCAAGGGGTGGGCAGTGGCCTCGATAAGAAGAACCATGGAATGATTTGGGTTGAAAAGGACCTTAAACATCACCCAGTTCCACCCCCTTCCATAGGCAGGGACACCTTCCATTGTCCCAGGCTGCTCCAAGCCCCAGTGTCCAACCTGGCATTCACTGTGAGAACTCCAAGGGAAAGGGGTGACAAGAGACACAAGCTGCTTCCTCTTGCCAAGGCCATTTTTCTTCAAAAACCATCCATTCCATCCTTGTTTTCAGATGAACAGGGAGAATTCTGAACACTAAAACCATTTTAGATTAGTGCAGGCAGGGCAGTTCCTTGGAGCACTGAAGTTTCTGTATCAGGGAATTCAATCACCCTGGTATTGTCTCCTTACCCCTGAGATGCTGAGCTCCCATCCCCATTCTGCATCAAAACAAACCTTTCTAGTTTTATATAAAGTCCTTTTTCATGATGTTATACCTGATTTTTCTCTGTGATCTCAGTCAGCAACCATACCTTTTAATTATCTCAAAGCTTTTTCCACCTCCTGTTGTTCCAACTGCAAAATATTTCAGGAAAGGCATTGCCAAAAATTTGCCTGTTTGATATCCCAGAGACTTTCCTCAAACTGACTGGCACTTCATGGTCCCTGCAGCTGTGGCTTGCATGGAATCCTGGCACCAAACCATGTGGGAGTTGCAGCCTCTTCTCACACTCACCTGAAATGAACACACAAAAAAAGACTCTGCTCTCTCCCAGCAGCTTAAGGGGAGCTGAATTTTATTTATTATTATTCTCTTTGTTATTTGTCAAATCCTTCCTTTTTCTTGAGACTTGTTTCTTTTGGACAAGTCACGAGGGTACTTTGTTCAGCACAAAGTGTTACAGCAACTCTGACATTGAACACAAACAAGTAAACACTCTGCAATGGTTACAAATAACTGCCACAAATGCATTTTTTCCAGTTTGGCAGCCATGAGTTGAGCCAACCTCATCAAAGAGTTTTCTTCTTTCTGCCACTCTTCTATTGCTTTTTCTATCGATTTTTGTCTGCTGGGCTTCAAACCCATCCCTGATGTAAGTGCAACATTCTTGTCCTATATTAGCACATTTTTCCTTAAGGTCACGTGGTTCTGTGGAGCCTCATTCCTACCAACATTCCTTGAGAACATACCAGCAATTAGTTACATTTAATATTTCAGCTACTCTAAATTTTCATGGGAATTTTCATGACTAATCCCTCTAAAGGTGTTTTTGGCCAACAAAGATTTTGGTGAACTACTAAGATAAACCTTGCAGATGTGAGCAATACTTCAGTTGCAAAGTTATTCATTCTTTTTCCTCAATTTTATTCTGGTTGGGGGTAATAATTTAAGTTTAATAATATAATTAATTCTTTCTGCCTTTCCTCTGGCTTGTGAAAATCATGGAGTGTGTAAATCCCACTGGATTCCCAAGGCCTTGCTAACTTGTCCCACTATTCCTGCTATAAAACCAGACCCTCTGTCTGATGACCTTCCCAGAGGAGCTCCAGAGCATGGAAATATTTGATTTAGAAATATTTTCACTACTTCTTTTGCCATGTTAGTGCAACAGGGAAATGCTTCAGGCCACCCAGAAAAGGGATCCACTAAAAGATATTTACAGATCTCTTTGCATGGACGTTCTGTAAAGTCAATTTGCCAATAATCCCCAGGAGAGTTGCTACATTTGATAGACTCTATCACTACTTTATTCTCTCAGAAACTATAACTTGTCCAGCAGGAGTGACTGCCCATCCACCAGGGTGAAATTTAGAATATAATGCTTTGATTAACTGACAAATTTTTGTGTTATATTCTGGTTTAATATCAGCTCCATAGCTCTGACTGCTCACAGACAGCTGGGCCATCTTTGGCATAAGGGAATGGTTCAAAAGATTCCACAAGATCTAGGAATCCCAAAGCTGGAGATTTCATTAGTGCTTTTTAAGTCATTTGAAAGCAGCCTGAGTATCATCAGGCAAGATAATAACGTCCTTATGGGCAATTTTAAAAGTCCATATAAAGGGTGGACCAATAATCCAAAATTCCTTTAAATCCATTACAGTGAACCATTCCAAATTTATTTGTTTACTTTTTTTTTAGTGTGGTTATGAGTGTTTTGGGTGACAGCAATTTTGGGGTTAGTTAGCAATTTTATAAATTGCTCTTGAGTCTTGTAGTAAGTGATAACCTTTACTATTAACATTTTTGACTGGCACAATAATGAGCCTTTTCAATGCTTTAATTTTAAAGGATATTGGTTTTGTCTTACCAGGCCTGTGTCTGATTTGATTTGATTCTCACAGGTTCTGCTCTTTTTGATTTTCCAGGAATCTCCCTGGCCAACACAATGGGGATTCCTGCATCCTTAATTTTCTTTTGGATAGGTTCAGATTGGGAAATCAGTGTAGAATAAAAATTGAAGTTTACATGTATTTAGACTCAGGGATTTTAATTTGAATATCTCCTTCCTGGAACTTGATTTTTGCACTCAATTTCCCCAGTAATTTTTTTCCTTAATAACAGCTCTGGAGAGTTAGGCAGGTACAGAGAATTGATGGGTTATTTATAATTTTCCTAGTTAACTTAACTGAACTTAACTGGTTTGAAAAAGGGGTGCAGTTCTCGAGTTCCAGTGGCACCAACAATTGTGATGGAGGCATCACAAAACTTCCCTTACAGGACATTTAATACGGAATAATTGGTTCCTGTGCCTACTAAAGGTTTCATTTCTTAGTGTGGCTGTTACCAGAGGCTCTATTGTTGCCATGAGAGGGTTTGAAGGACTCCTGGGTTCTACCTGAAGACAATCCAGCTTCCAATATTTATATTTTTTTGTAATATGTGTATTGATTAGTTCCCAATCTTCCTAATGAAGATGGAGGAACTGAGCCCCTTTCCCTGTAACAAGACTCCTCCCTGGGGGAAGAATTTTTGGCTGTTTTCTTTTATAATTGCTATAATTTTCTGTTTAGTTTTTTTCTTTTTTGTTGTTTTTTTTATTTATTTTTTTGGATTTGCACATTTTGATACACTGCACATGCAACATCAAGTAGTTTACCTGTAATTAAACCGTCCCTTTCTTGGATTTTTGATTGTTTTATTCTTATATAATCTGAGGATTGTCCTATGAAAATAGAAGCCAGGCGACTTTTATCTTCCTCCCAAACATTTTCTTATCTTTATTTCTCTCTTATCTATGCCTTTTCAGCTCTCTATGCACAGGACTTTACAGCTAAGTCTTAAACTTTCTTTTTCCATTCACAATCTAAATGCTGGTAGCTGTTCCACCAAAATATTAGAAAAACATAGAAAAACAGGTTTCAAAATCTCTGTTTTAAAATACCAGAATGCTAAGCTCTAAAATATCAAAGTAACACATATTTAAAATATTTAAATACTAATTTCCAAAATACCAAAGTAGCCCACTTACAAAATATTAGAATACCAAGTTCCAAAATACTAAAATAATTATCCTTCAAAATACCAGAACACCAAGCTTCAAAATATCAAAGTAACCCAACTTCAAGATATTAAATTCTAAAACACCCAATTCCAAAATAACCATTTTCAGGTGTCTTTTGTGGGCAGGATTCCCAAACTCAAGACAATGCCTTAATGTCACAATGGGATCCTACCTGTATCCCAGATTAATCTGGGGGAATCTGTGATTTTCTCCAGGAAAGCCCTGGTGCCAGCATAAAAAATCCCTCAGCGGGCACCAAGCAATTCTCCCATGTAGGTTCAGCAGAAATGAAACCAAATTGGCGGGAATAAACGTTTATAACTTTCTTTTTGTTGCTTCTTTTTATATCATTTGCCAAAAAACCCACTGGACGCCTCTTTATCTGTTCCCAGACATGTTTATCATCCTCTGGGCACGCCTTGACATTGGGGTTTTTTTTGGTTTTTTTGGGGGGTTTTTTTTGTTTGTTTTTGTTTTGTTTTGTTTTGTTTTGTTTTTTGTTTGTTTGTTTTTTGTTTTTTGGGGGGGTTTTTTGGCCAGTTAGTCTTTAAGCTCTCTTCAGCAGCTTCAGGGGAGCTAAAAAATGTTTGCTCTCTATGTTATTTATTATTGGGACCCTATGAAGAAGGTGGCCAAGGTCTGGATCCAAATCCCAAACCACAGCAATCTCTATTTTGCAAGTCCTTATTTCCACCAGTGGCACAAACTCCCTCCCAGGTCCTGCCATGGGCAGCAGGTTGGCTTTAGGGTCTCTCTGCTCACACCACTGACCCTGGTGGAACTCCTTTGTGTTTCCCAGAGATCAAGCCATGGCAGCTCCTGTACCAAAGCCTAATTACTGCATCAAAATTAACCTGACATCTCCTTTAGGTCTGTTAATGAGTGTAATTATCTGAACAGCACCAAGAGATCAGGGCTATGTGCCATATAGTTCAGGGAAAGCAGTCTGGCCCGAGGCAGAGACAGGGAAGTAGGTCTGGTGTCCCCCTGAGGAACAGGTTGGAAACATCAATTTAAAGAGGAACACTTTTCTTAACTTTTCTGGGGCAAAGCTGCAGTCAGGTTCAGTGGGTGATTGGTGATGTTTCACACTGAGGTCACACCCATCAGCCAGGGAAAAAATCCAAACCCAAAGTGCTTTGGGCCACCTGCAAGAGTCCCTGCTTTGTAAAATGACTCAAGCAGCTGCAGCCCCAAAATCAGAGGCATGACTTAAGAGTGTGACCAGGAGCTCCAACCTCAGATCCTGCACAGTTCAAGTCAGCAGTTACTCCCATTTGCCTTTCCTAATCACTGCATGTAACATATGTCCTGGTATAAGGACTAGCAAAAGCTGCTAACTCCCAATTTTCCTTGGAATAAAGCCCCTAAATTGCTTTTTCATAAGCTCAGCATGACACAGAGAAGGATTAAGCACGCATAGATAATAAGAAAATGTCAAGAACAGCAGGAAACATTTAGTTCTTTCCTAAATGCAAGCCTTTCAGAGGAGCAGGGGCCAGTCTGGAGCTCTCCAAAATGACATTTCTGGTGATGCAATGGGCTCAGCAGTGGCTGGGTCACCAGTTTTATATATTAACAGTGTGCTCACCAAAACTGGCAGCCAAAAAGGGTGGAAACCCAAAAAAAAGTGCAGGAGAAGGGAAAAACTTTTTGTGCTGCCCTTACTGAACCTTTTCCCCTCTGATATCCCTTTCACCATCCTCTGCTCTCAGCGTGGTGTCTCCTTGTCAGTCCATCTGCAAGACAGAGCAAGGCACTGTTCCTCTTCTTCACACACACCACTTCCTTTCACTTCAGCACTGAGTTGATGGGCTCATTATTTACGGCCACATCCTCTCTCTCTTTTTTTTTTTTTTTTTTTCGTTTTTGGTTGTTTTTGGGGGGGTTTGGGGGGCTTTTTTGTATGTTTTCCTTTTTGGTTGATTTTGGGTTTTTGTTTGTTTGCTTGTTTTGTTGTGTTTTTGTTTTGATTATTTTTGTCTCTTTGTTTTTTCTCTCACTTTTTTCTGCAGTGCTGCTCTGGTGGGAGGGGGTTTGCTTTCCCATTTCCTCCCAGACCTGCTGTGATGGGATCTGCATGGAAAAAAGGGGTCTTGGGACTGGGGTTTGTTTTTAAGCTGTCCATGCTTAAAATGAGCCTCTGGTTCTCCAGAAAGGCCACAATGTTTTATGGCCAGAGAGTGACTCTGCCACAGACCCAGGGCAGGAGTCTCTAAGCCATCAATTAGACAACAGATAGAAAAGCAGCATTACTGTTATGGATTTGCAAATCCTACTACGTTGCCTGGCTTATGCTCTGTCATTATGTTACTAATACCCATTTAGCTGACTGACCCTGTGACTCCAACAGCAGATTGAATTTTCTTTGTAAAAGGTTGGGCTGGTTTTTATTTACCACTTTGGGGTTTAATAAGGAGGGAATTAAGAATAATTAAAAGAAAAAAAAAAAAGAAAGATGTATAGTAAAAACAACAGTGAGGTTATGGATTTTCTAGAGCAAGAAAAATTAGATTGAGAAATTAGAATTAGAATTAGATTGAGATTAGTCTTGCATTCTAGATTAATATAAGCCCAAAGAAATACCATTTACCATATATACATACATATGCATACAACTGTATTCTCAAGGACATGGCCAACATGGCCTAAACACTGGCACAGCTATAATAAGCAGAGAAACATTTTTCACAGCAATCAAAGAAAAACCATGGTCAAAAAAAGAGAGGAACTTTAAAATATAAATTGGTAAAAATTCGGTACCTGTGCAAGAGTCCCTCCAAGTTTCACTTCTTTTCCCCATCTTGCTATGAGGCAATTTCAGAAGAGCCACCTGACCCACAGCGACTCCTTAACCTCACCCCTTCAGAAGCAAATTTGCACCATTTCCTTCTCTGGGTCATATTTTTTTGTGTCGACTTACCGGTTGTTAACCACAGCCCCAGTAGATGGTATAAACACAATTTCAACACGGCCACTCCCCCAGGGGCAGAGCACAGCCACAGGGGGAGTTTTGAAGGCAACATTCATCCATTTAACAGCTGCATCTTTATTTTTACAGGGAAAGGACAAAGGTTCGTGGGCCTCATCCACTCAGAAAAGTGTTCCCAGCTCAGATACAAGAGTGTCACCTTGGGTGTGGAAATTTCCATTACTGAAATGGTTACAGTGGCCCAGACCAGGTGTCCTTGGGTTCTGCCTCTGTCCCTACCCAGATGCCTAAAGGAGAATCAAGATCATGGCAAGAGAGGAGGCCTTTGTGGCACAGGAATCTTTTGAAGCAGAAGAATCATCTTTCTCCTTATTAAAAAAAAAAAAAAAATCAAGAGCTATTAGCTCTTAATGCACCTTGATGTCATCAACTCAACCATGAGCACTTGCTCATAAAATCTGTTTTGGAAAGCCAAAAAAGCCTCCTCAGACCAAAATGCAATTTTGCTCTCAAAACCAGCAAAAAAGTTTGTGTCTTGGAGTGACTCAAACCAAAACAGTTTGGCAAGAGGTGTTGCTGCTCTGGTAATGTCACAGGAAATAAGTGCTGCAACTGAGGAGTCAAAAAGAAATATATTCCCAGGGACTTTAGCCAAGCTAAAGAAGCTTGCTTCTATTTTAAAATATCAGCTTGCTTTTCCAAGCCACCTGCAAAATCCTCTGGATGAATCCTGGCCCTTAAACTCCCACAAAAAAAATGTTCAGTTTGGGTATTTAGTGAGGCCAGATCCTTTTTCCAGGATGGAGGAAGATGCTGCAGTGGGGGCTGGAAGTGTCCTGTTGCAGAGCTCAGACCATCAATGCAGGGACACTGTACAGGACACCCAGTGCAGTCCAACCCCCACTGCAGGTGCTTTGTGTCCTTTTTAGGAGCACATTTGGACACTTGTGACTTAATCCACTGGCACCAGTGATGCAAACACAGCTGGCAGGCAGCCAGCCAAGGGCATCCTCTCTCACAGGCAGGGAAAAGAGGAGTGCCTTGGGGCACTCCCTCCTTCTCTCTCATCTTGGTAGTATTTTTTTCCCAAACATTCAGCCTAAAAGCCTTCTCCTCCTTCCTCTGTCCTCCCTTCACCTGCTGAGTACCAACCACCCCTCTCTGGATTTCTCTCCAATGCTAATAGACTCTTCTACTAATGCTCCTTCTATCCCTACAATATCCCCATATTCTTTTTAGCACTGATGCTAATGGGCATATTAAACTTATTTCAGAATGAATCAGCAATTTTATCCTACTTGCTCTATTGCAAACCCCAGATCCCAGCACAGATAAGCAACTGTCCACAATGGGATGAATTAGAGCAACCTGACCCTGTGTAAACCTGTGTGCTTCATTGTGCTGAACAGGAATAAAATCCAACTCGCTTTTCTCTTATCTTCATAAACACAGCAATCAGGAAATTTCTTCCTTAGGCTATTGTTGCCACTGCCAGGACTCCACAAGTCCAGTTCTCTGAGTTATAGAAGCACCCTTCTTCAAAAATTCTGTGCCCCCAAACCAAATTATTTATGGCAACCTCATTTACAAGTAGTACTTCTTGTTGGTTTTCCTCATCTCAAGGCAAAAGAGAAATAAAACTGAAAATGGTACTTCAGATAGAATGAGGATCTCGCTATTCTCCCTTGGAAACAGTCTCAAGATACATGAAAGAAGAAGTAAAATAGCACTGAAGAGAAGTGATAATTATGCAGGTTGTACAAAAAAACCCAGCCATTCAAAATGGGAAAAATTGCCACTAAAGATATTCCAATATCAGTCCTAAATCTTTGACTGCTGCTCAGTCCTGATGATATATGACTCTAGGATGAGGACCTGTCAGGATGTTACCTTGCAGATGGTTTTTTCCCCCTATTTTAAGCTGGGGGAGCACTTGGAGCAGGTGAGCCTGCTTTGCCCTTTTGTTCCGTGCTGCCTCTTGGCACAGTCATTTTTTGGTGTTTGGAACTTTGTACTCCTCCAAGAGTTGAACTCAGTCTTTGCATTCATGTGTCTGTTAAAGACTCAAGTCTGGTACTTTGGGAGGAAAATTCTTCCCGGGCAAAATAACCCAAATCCAACCATGGGGCCCTCACGCTGGCAAATCTTTTGTCAATAACTACTTGGCTTTAAAAGTGCTGATTGTACACAGAAATGTTTGTGGGATCAGCTCCAGTGGCCGCTTTTTTAATTACTTACCTCTACCTCTTGGATCTTCTTTTTTTCAGCATTTTATCCAAGCTCCCAGCAGGATAGAGAAAGAGAACGCTGCCCTGGCTTTGTCCTGACTGATCCTGGTCTATATGTGGGGCTGCCAAAATGTTCCCCCGTGTGAAAAACCCATAAAATCTCGTAAGTGAGATTGCCCATTTCCACGTTTTCACCCCAAAATCAGTCCGCCCTGGTGCCAATTACCACGATACCCGTTTTACAATGGGATGGACCTCACAGTCCGGAACTCACCGTGGGGTCACACACTGCTGGGGACATCCTTGGACAGGGACATCCTTTGACCCCGCTTTCCCAGCAGGGTCACACTCGCAGCCCCCTCCCCTCTCCCTCTCCCCACCCACCGCGGCGGCCGGAGAGTTTGGGAAAAGTGGGGGCCGCGGCTCCGGGGGCACATCCAGGGCTGAGGGGAGCCTCTGCTCACGGTCCTACCTGGAGCTGGCCGAAGGAAGAGGGCGAATCCTACCTGGATGCGCCCGCAGCGCATCCTCCGGCGGCGGGCGGCTCTTCCCGGCGGGATCGCCGGCTACACCCGCCCGGGGGTCCCGCTGTCCCCCCGCAGCCCGGCCGGCCCCAGCCGGGGGCTCATCCTCGGAGCCAGGAGCGAAGGAAGGCGGCGATGCGGCAGCGGTAACCTGAACTCCCTGCCTGCCACTTCCCTCTCTCCCTCCTCCCTCCCTCTGTGTCCCTCCCTCCCTCTCCCCCGTGGGTAACAGACCCACTGAACCGCTGCGGCTCCATCGGCACGGCAGGTTAGGAGCTGGCTGGAAATGTGTTTTTATTTGGGGGGATTTTGGATGGGAGGGAGCGGGAGGTGGGAAATGGTGTCAGAGCAGCGCCAGCCCCTCCCGGCGCTGGGAAAGTTCGGCCGGGCGCTCTCGATTACCGACAACACAACCCTGGTTCGCTGAGAGGCACAGAAATCCCCTTCTGCCCAAAAACCCGCACTGAGGCACCCTCGGATGGGATTTTTCCTGACAACCCGGGGAAAAGGTGAGAGAAAGGGGAGCAAAGCTCACCCTGTGCGCGCCCCGTGCAGCGGGATGGGAACAGCATCCTTCACCGCCCCTTCCCCTGGACCCCCGTGTGTGCCTGACCCCGGAGCTGTCCGGGCTCAGCACAGCCCTCAGCCCCAGGCACAGCCCCCTTTGCTCCAGGGCAAAGTACCAGCCCAGGCGGGACACCCCGATCCCTTTCCCAGGGTCACTTCCAACATTTGGAGCACGTGGAGAACTGCGGCGCTTTTACCTTTATGAACTGTCCCCCCTGGTGACAGCAACCAGCGACAGCTTCACGCCGCAACAATTATTGAAGCAAATGGCTCCGGGGGAAAGACATTTCTCTTCTAAACGCTGCGAGCTCCAGCAGGAAAGGAAAAAAAAGCTCCCAGACAAACGTTATGGATAAAGCCGCACATTTAATAGTAAAATACCCAGGGACGATCCACAGGGCACTTGGAATTTCTAGCGAGAAAATATTCCCTTTGATTTGTCATTGTCTTTTTTCCTTTTTTTGAAACAGGTTGTTGGAGCGCAGCATAAGAAAACACGAGACAAATCAATCACTGCGAGCTGCTGGCAGCTCCCTTTCTCCTCCCCCTCCACTCCAAGGCTGGAGATGGAGAGATGTAGTTAAGGAGACACACAGAACGCTGTTTGCTCAACAACACGTTGTACTTTGCAGGAGAAATACAAGTGAGAAGAGAGGTCCAGACCAATTCCAGATTTGCTGTGGGAAAGGCTGCTCCAAAAGCTTTTTCTTTTTTTTAATTATTCAAAAAAAACCCACTCCTGGGTAGCTTTAGCTTCCTGTAATGAAGAAGCATTAGCTAAGGCACCTAAAAACGCCTGTGCCTCCCTCTTCGTGCATGACTCTCTCCTTTGTACTCCAAGTCCTTAAAAAAACTTTGCCTTCAGTTTTGGGAAAGTGCTAACACTTCCTTTGTCACAGTCTGACCTACAAAGTCCAACAGCTACTGAACACACAAAAGCTTCTGCATGCAAATTATCCTCCCTCCACCTGGAAATGGGGCATTTTCCCACGGAAAACAGGAAAACAATGTTGGGGCTGGGGCCCCAACCTCTGCCCACATCGCTGCTGACCATCACACAGTTCACTGGCTGCACTGCCCTAAAATGAGAATCGTGGAATCACAGAATGGTTTGGGTTGGAAAAGACCTTAAAGATCATCCAGTGACACCCCCTGCCAT
This sequence comes from Argya squamiceps, assembly GCA_037834095.1. Taxonomy (NCBI): domain Eukaryota; kingdom Metazoa; phylum Chordata; class Aves; order Passeriformes; family Leiothrichidae; genus Argya; species Argya squamiceps. Next base: position 112,366,013 of record JBBMKD010000001.1, read on the forward strand.
GGGCAGGGACACCTTCCACTGTCCCAGGTTGCTCCAAGCCCCAATGTCCAACCTGGCCTTGGGCACTGCCAGGGATCCAGGGGCAGCCACAGCTTCTCTGTGCCAGGGCCTGCCCACCTTCTCAGGAGCAATTTCATTTTGATATCTATTCTAACCCGGCCTTCCTCCAGCTCAAGGCCATTCCCCCTTGTGCTGTCACTCCTAGCTCATGTAAAACCCCCTTCTCCAACTCTCTTGTAACACATTAACTGAGAGGGGCTCAAAGGTCTCCCTGAAGCCTTCTCTTCTCCAGGCTGGACAAAAGCCCAGCTCTCTCAGCCTGTCTCTGTAGCAGAGGAGCTCCAGCCCCTCATCCTCATGTCCCTGCTCTGTGCTCATTCCAGCAGCTCCGTGTCTTTGTCATGCCGGGCACTCAGGGCTGGATGCAGCCCTGCAGGTGGGGGCTCACAGGGGCAGTGTAGAGGGGGAGAAGGCATTGCAAATCCACACAAAGCAGTTTCCCACTCCCTCCAGCCAGGCCAGTCACCTCCAGGTCACTGCTCCCAGCCTGCTCTGTGAGTTTGAGCAATTTGCTTCTCCGTGGTTTTTAGGCTGCGCAGCTGTCAGCAAAGCCAGGGAGGCTCCAGGGCAGAAAAAGCACTCACTGCACGGGCGGATTACACAGCCCAGGGTCTGGGAGGGGCACCAGGGCATGGAAAATAAACTCTGGAATATCGAGCCTTTGTGCTGGGGGGAAAAAAAATCACCCAAAAAGCACAATCTACTCCTCTTGTATTCCTCTTGTGCCTCTGACTCAGGACTGTGTTTGCTATGTGAGTCCACCCCTACCCCAGCATTTCAGCAGAGCAATGCACACATGTGCCTGCATTTCACCAGCAGGAAATTTAAGCCAACATATATCTACATGAAGTCAGGCCTCAGAGAGTGAGTCAGGGCCTAAATCAGTGTTGCAGTTGAACTAAAATAATCTAAGCCTGCTCTAAATGTACATAGCTTTAACCTGTCACATCAAATGAAAATTATATACTTAAACTATAGTCTTCCTGTTCCCTTAGTCATCAAAAGAGGCCAGATCAAATTAAAAAAAAAAAAAAAAAAGATAGTGTGGATGCTGTTTAGAGGATGAGGGGGAAGTGGGGCTCATGGAACAAGACATTCACAGAATCATTGAAGTTGGAAAAGCCCTCCCAGCCCAGGGAGTCCCAGCTGTGCCCAAGGCCCACCTTGTCCCCAGCCCAGAGCACTGAGTGCCACCTCCAGGTGACACCTCCAGGCATGTGGACTCCAAACCTCCCTGGGCAGCCCCTGCCAATGTCTAACCACCCTTTCAGTGATGTCAAACCTGTTGTCAAACCTGACCCTCCCCTGGCAAAACTTGAGGCTATTCCCTCTTGTCCTGTCACTTGGCAGCAGAGGCCACCTGGCTGCACCCTCCTGTCAGGGAGTCACAGAGAGTGACAAGGTCCCATCTGCACCTCCTTTTCTCCAGGCTAAGAAACCCCATGAGCCCCTCCTCATAGGACTTAAAATTCTGCTTGAACCAAGCAGTGTTTCTGCCTTCCAAGCCAGACTCAGCCCCAAATTCAGCCCCACAGCACTCCCATCCATCCTTCAAGCAGAAAACCAGCAGTTTGAGTCCCTGGTTGCATTTGTGGCTCTGTGTTCTCATCTCTTCTGACAAGTCTGGGTGGATGTGGCCTGGCTAAGTGACAGTCAATATTTCCACATCTGAGTTTGTCATGGCATAAAGTAGGAAGAGATAAGGTCAGGCTGCAAACACCCACCAAAAGATGCCATTGTGTGGCTGGGGTTGAGGTTTGCTACATTTTGCTTTTTTCACCAGGATGGAAAATGTGAGTAGGAGCTCTGTCGTTGGGTTTCTCTGAGCTGCTGATAAAGCAGCTGTGGGGGCAGCCACAGGAGCTCTTGCAGAATGAAGAGGGTCACTGATTTATACTCTGCTGTTTGGTGTAGGAATGGGATGTTTTGATGGCTTCACTGCCTGACCACACTGGAAGCTTTAAGGATATTCACTTTAATGCAAAATCAAACCCAGTTTTCATGTACAGCTTTTCAAGATTTCTCTACGGAAATCTACAGATTTATTTCAGTCAGGAGGAGGAGTTTTGTCGAAATAACAGCCTCAGCCCTTCAATGGGCACAGTTTATGTTACAAAGACATAACAGCAGTGCAGATCAATCTAATATGAGGAAAATTGTTCCCAAGAAAACCTACTTGTAAGGCAGCAAAATGGTTTCTACCCTCAGATTTACAGGATTGTAATTCTACTGATGCAAAATTGATGGGTTTGCCCAGAGGAGCTGTGGCTGCCCAGTGTCTGGAAGTGTCCAAGGCCAGGTTGGATGGGGCTGGAGAAACTTGGGAGAGTGGAAAGTGTCCCTGCCCATGGCAGAGGGTGGAATGAGATGAATTTTAAGGTCCCCTCCAACCCAAACCATTCTGTGATTCTGTGGTTCTAAACCCACAGCTTTGGCAGACAGTGCAGGGACTTTGGTAGACAAGGCACACCAGGCACCTCACTATGCATTACTTAAATTTACTGATTTTATAACAGCACCTCTGCCATGGGGGGGTTGGAACAGTGCTCACTTAATTACATCAAAATATGTAAAATTCCACTACAACTTGTGCAAACAAGGCCTAAATACCTCTCAGCATCAGCAGTTAACAAGATAATTGTGTAGCCAGCGTTGTGTACTATCCCCACAGCTGAATCCTGTACCCATCAATGCTCCTGGGGCTGCCTCCTGTCCTGCTTTAATCCCTCAAAGCACAGAAAGGTTTTTCTTGCTGACAGAATCATGTCCAGGCAGGTTTTGAGTATCTCCAGAGAAGGAGATTCCTCAGCCTCTCTGGTCAGCTTCTTCCAATGCTTTTTCACCACTAGAGGAAAGTTTTCCTTTTTTGCCTTGTCCTGCTGCTGGGGACCACTGAAAAGTCTGGCCCCATCCCCTTGGCACCTGCCTTTAGGATATTTGGGTGCATTGATAAGGTCATAGAATCCCGGAATGGTTTGGTTTGGAAGGGACCTTAAATCCCATCCAGCTCCCCCCGCTGCCATGGGCAGGGACACCTTCCACTGTCCCAGGCTGCTCCAAGCCCCAGTGTCCAACCTGGCCTTGGGCACTGCCAGGGATCCAGGGGCAGCCACAGCAAATCTGGGAATTCTATTCCAGGGCCTCCCCATCCTCCCAGGGAGCAATTCATTCCTAGTAACCTTCCTGAGGATGCCAAAGCCATCTCACCACCCCAAAGAGCAGGGTGAGCCCTGGCTCTGCTTGGCTTTCAGCTCTCCCTGCTCTCTGAGGATGGACTCGGGGCTGGCAGCCAGGGCACTGTGGGTTTCAGCCCATCCTCGTCCTCATCCCCACCAGCCTCACGCTGGCCAGGGCTCAGAGGTTTGGCCTCAGCCATGACCTACAAAGAGCAGGCAGCTCCCTCCTCAACCCCCCAGAGCCATCTCAGCTGATCACATCCCCTGTCCTGTGCTGCTTTCCAGGGCCTGAGTCCCAGGAACTCTTCCCTTCACTTCCACACCCCTCCTCCAGCACCTGGCAGAGCACCCGGGGTGAAAGTGTGGCCCTGGTGCTCCCAAGTGCCACCAGACCTTCCCACATCCCTCTTTTTGCATTAGGGGGATTAGGCTTGGAGCCATTTAGGCTTTAATTAAGGCATGTGGCTTTGTTTCAATTAATGGTGCAGGTTATGAAATGCTGAAGCCACCAGAAAAGGGCAGCACAACCTCCCCTTTAGTACCTGTGGTGTTTGGAGCTCTCCTGGAAGGAACCTTTGGAATTTCTGTGCAGGGAGGTGGTGGAGTCACCACCCCTGGATGTGTTTAAAGAAAGACTGGATGTGGCACTGGGTTTAGTTGAGGTGTTGGGGCTGGGTTGGGCTTGATGATCTTGGAGGTCTCTTCCAAACCAGGGATTCTGTGATTTGGCTGTGAGGAACAGTCTGAAGGGACAGGGACAGGGACAGGACACAGCTGAGGGTGTCCATGTCTGCCCTGGGCACCAGTGACCCCCTGAGCCCCCCAGAACTTTCCTCTCCCCCAGCAGGCACAGAGCACTGCCCTTGCAATGATGGTGATCCAATCACACGCTCCAGGGCTTCTGCCTGAAGGAATAAGGAAAGCAGATTAATTTTGGGGTTTTTTGGTCCCTGCACAATGAACTGGAAGTTTGTGAAGGCTTTCCATGTGTTTGTGGGGGGTTTTGGCTCTGTCCACTCTTTTGGAGGAAAAAAAAAAGAAAAAAGGAAAAGAAGAGGGGAGGGGAAGGGAAGGGAAGGGAAGGGAAGGGAAGGGAAAAAGGAAAAGGAAAAAATGGAAAGGGAAAAAGGAGAAGGGGAAGGGAAAAAGGGAAAGGAAAAAGGAAAAGGGAAAAATGGAAAGGGAAAGAGATAAAGGAAAAGGGGAAAAGAGAAAGGGAAAGGGAAAAAGGGAAAGGAAAAAGGAAAAGGGAAAAAAGGAAAGGGAAAGAGATAAAGGAAAAGGGGGAAAGAGAAAGGGAAAAAGGGAAAAGGAAAAGGGAAAAGAGAAAGATAAAGGGAAAGGGAAAAAGGGAAAGTGGAAAAAAAGAAAGGAAGAAAGGGAAAAAGAAAAAATGAAAGGGAAAAGAGAATGGGAAAAAGGAAGAAAAAGGAAAGGGAAAAATGGAAAGGGGAGAAAGGGAAAACAATAAAGGAAAAAAGGGGAAATGTAAAAAGGAAAAAGGGAAATGGAGAAAAAGGGAAAAAGGGAAAAGGAAAGGGAAAGGAAAAGGGAAAGAGAAAGGGAAAGGGTCAGTAGTAAAAGCAGTAGTGAGGCAGTCATGAAAAGCCCAGGGGAAGCTCAGGGGTCACTGTGGAGCTGTGCAGGTCAGAGGATGGAGCCCAACATTGGGCTCTGCTGCAGGATCAGCATGGAGCAATCCTGGGACCCCTCTCTGGGAGCAGAGAATCTGCAGCCTCCCCACAGGGAAAGGGCAGAACTCTCACCCCCCTGACTCCTGAGGGAAGGACAACACCCAGCCAAGGATGTGATCCCCAGGAAACAATGACTGAACCCCAGGTTTGACAAAACTCCCACTCCTTCCCTCCCAGCCTTATCTGCCTGCAAATGTTTTCTCAGCCCTGACTGATCTGAGCACTGTTATCTGGTGCATAGCATGAGATGGAGGGTTTGATGGAGCCTGATTGAAGTGCCAAAAACTGTTCACTCAGTTATGGCTCTGACAAATGGATCCTTCTGAGATGCTGAGTTTAATGTGCCTTTTTTTTTTTTTAATTCATTATCAGCCTGTTCCTGTTCTGGGCCAGCAAGAGAGCAAAAGCCAAGGGGAAGGTATCCAAATGGAAGATTTTTTGATCTGGTTCAAAACAAGGGCTTGTCAAGAGGGAAGTTTTAGGTCGTTTGGGTTTAAAACCAAAGTATACCAAAGTTTCCAAATTTAAAAAACAAAGCCCACCCTGCCCTGCACATGTCCTGCAGAGCCCAGTGTAGAGCAGAAGGCTCCAAATCCAGCTGATCACGAGTTCAACTGCTGCTGGGCACAGCATTGGTATAAAATGGGATGCAAAGGAAATGTGATACAATATTACCTTCAAAGAAATTGGAAATTCAAAAAAGTTCTCCTAAAAGCTCAACTGAAATGAAATATTTTTGGTATTGTGACTCTTTGAAATGTTTCCACTCTGTTTCCTTATGAATTCCAAATAGTGAAATGTGTTTTTCACAAAAGAAAAAAAGCCATTTGGTGAAAAGAAAGAAAAAGCCATTTATTTCATATTTATATTTATATTTATATTTATATTTTTAATATTCTTATTCTATTTCTTAGATCTGGAACAGACCTATAACATATTGCCATGTCAGCATTTGAAATAAAACTATAAATCTTTTACCCTAATTTTTAGGGGAAACCACGTTTGTCAATACATCCACTTGCTCTACCACACTATTTCCTGTTCCCACAAAGCATTTTCTGCAGTGGTTTTGTGAACTGGGTAATACCCCTGACTCCACAAATACTTATCAATGCTTTTTAAATATTTAAACATTTTTTTAAAAATCCCCTTTTCTTTTCTGTGTTGGGTTTTGGATTGGGCTCTTTTTTCAGGTGGATGACAGTGGGTATTGGTCAACCACATGTCCATCTTCTCCATGATTTCCTGGGTATTTAACTCACACCTGACATCTACTCTGTGGTCAAGTTCTGAATTTTTTTTTCTGTGTTTCTTGAGGATTTCTCCTCAGGTAACTGAGTCAGGGATCTCATGGATGAGGCTCCAGGCTGGAGCAGGGGTTGTGACCCTGAGAGAGGGGAGAGGCAGTTCCTGCAGGACCTCTGGGAGCTGCAGTGCTGAAAATCCCCCCATGCCAGAGGTGCCATTGCTGTGTCCTCCCCCTGCTGCTGAAACACAGAACCAAGGAATCACTGAGGCTGGAAAAGACCCCCAAGATCATCCAGTCCAAGCTTTGATCCCCACCTTGTTCCCAGCCCAGAGCTCTCAGTGCCACCTCCAGGTGACACCTCCAGGGATGGGCACTCCAAACCTCCCTGGGCAGTTCC
>JBBMKD010000001.1:112407628-112430782 GCA_037834095.1 Argya squamiceps
GCCAGCCTTTCCTCCCAGCAGAGCTGCTCCATCCCTCTGCTCATCCTGGAGCCTCCTCTGGGCTCTCTCCTTGAGCTTCACGTCCTCCCTGTGCTGGGCCCCAGGGCTGGAGCAGCTCTGCAGGTGGGGCCTCACCTGAGCAGGGCACAGGGACACAAAAATCCCCTCCTTTGCCCTGATGGTTATGCTGCTTTTGATGCTGATTTGAAGGGGAGAAAGTTTGTAAAATGTTACCAAAACCACAAGAAATAGAAGGATTTCAGAGGTGTCATAACCATGAGCAGCAGGAAGGAAGACTGTAAGACTTCCTCTCTAAGACATGAATCCTCTTTCTTCCACAATTTAGAATCTTGCAGGACAGTACCAAATCCTAAACACCTCTGTGACTTGCAACAACATTATTTTATTTTTTTATTGCTTGCTCCAAGCCAAACATTTAGTGCTTTTTAGTGCTATAAATAAGTGTCTCCAGTTCTGCCTGCCTTAATGAATAGTTCAATATCAGCTAAGTCTGGAGCAGAAAGATAATAAAGCTGGAGATATTAAAAATAAATTTCTGAAGCATCAAAGGGAAAAATATAGACTGCAGATTTGCTCCAGAGCCAGAGGGAATTACAACATTCCAGCATCTGATCCAGAGCACCAGAATGTCACTGGGTTCACTGCATTCACTTGCACAAAGTAGTTATTAACATGAAAACCACTTGCAGTGAGTAGGGTGACCATGTAGTACATAAAATAGAGGCTTTTGCATTCTTTGCCAGTGATCTTCTGCTGATTTACACCAGAGGTTGGGCCCATTTTATATTGAAATTCAAAATCAACACCATGCATTTGATGGGATCAGCCACCAAATTTGAAGAGATCACCAGTGCTAATAGGACAATTTAAATTTGCAATTTAAACTGTTTAGGAATTAAGTTAATTCTCCTCAGGAAAAGCTGTACATGCTTGATACAAAATTTCTGTTTAATAGGATTTTAGTGATATATTGAGGTTTGTGCTAATTCTCTGCGTGAGTGAATTTTATTTTATATACACCAGAACTCATTAAAGGTTCACTGAAAGGATACCTTCCATCCATGTTCATGGGAAAATGTGGAAAACTCCTCCAGGTGTACTTGGCATTGCAATTCAGATTCAGTAATCCGAACACATGCTGAGATTGCTACAGATATCCACACACCCAGCACAGCAGAAAGGACCCAACACAGAGGAATACTGCCATGTGAAGATTCCATCATTTTCTTCAAGAGTCTCCAGATCCAAACAGACCAAGCAGGAGCAAGAAGAGTGCCCATGCACAGCACATGGCAATTTATAAAGCTACTTGAGCAGTGAATGTTTTATTACAAATTGCAAACTACCAAACCTGAAGTTGCCAACTTCCCCTTTTTTTCCCCCTTGTATCTGAAGCTTATTATTAAAAAATTTTAAAATTAAAAAATGCTAAATATCAATAGTAGTTTTAAATAAGGCTTAGGAACAGGCTGGTGAGAGAACTGCAAACTTCCTCAGCACTATTCCAACTGGAAGTTTAGTGAAGGACCCCCAGTTCGTTTCCTGGGACCATATGATGGTCCCATAAATGGGGGGTATTTTTTGGAGCTTCTCCACTCTGGAATCTTCTTAAAGAAATGGAGTTGGTGTCAGGGAGATAGAGATGTAGTTACAGCTCTGTGCAAGCACCAGCCAGTTTGTTTAGCCGTGTCACTGGGAAGGAGGGAGGGAGGGAGTGCCAAAGGAAAACTGAAATCTGAGCTCATCTGGGAACGGGATATAAAAGGAAACAGTCCTTTCCCGGTTCCCACCTCCCACGGACTTCCAACCTCTCTACTATTCACATGCCCTTCCCTTCAGCTGATACTCTCTGCTGACAGCTACAGCAGTAGACATCAATGCTAAAAATCATCAGTATAGCATTTCAACAGACACACACACCAAAAAAAAAGCCAAAAAGCCCCTCCAAACCCAACAAAACAAAACCACAAAACAAAACAAAAAACAAACAGAACAAAAATTATAAAACAAACAAAAACCCCAAAGCAAAAAGAAAACACCAAGTAAACAAAAAACCTCCCAAAACCCAGGAAAAGGAAGGTGTTGGGAAAGAGGTTTTTCTGCCTAACTTTATCCAGCTCCAGTTCCTCTTAGAGAGTTACCCCTTCGCAGGAGCAGTGTCCTAAAGTCTCTTTTAAAAACACACACTTTATTTTCTCCTGTAAACAGTCTATTTTCGCTTTTGCACAAATACAATACCCACTGTTTCCTTCCTCAGTGTATATATATTGCACATACTTTCCCAAACAGCAGTAGATCTATGAAATGACAGATCATTTAGATGCAAAATGTTGTAACTGTGGTAAAAGCTCGCAGGCAAGCCAGCCTGCACTGACAGCAGTTCTCTACATCTTGAGCAACTTTCAAGAATAAGGTGGTCAGGGGCAGAATAAAACTAAGGTTTATTCCTGCTAGGAATTCCAGTGGGATTTTTGTCACGTGTAAGCTCTTTCCTGACATCTCCCAGGCTAATTGCCCGCCCTGATCCCAGCGGTGAGAGGAGGATGTTAAAGGAGTCACCTACCGCTGTAGACCCCGAAGATGTGGCGACAAAGACTTTGATCACCATGCTGGCAGTGCCGGGAGTGAATCAGCAGAGCAGCCCCGCTATCCACGAGTCACCACGATCCCCGGAGGAATGAATCCAAATGTTCCGCAGCTCCTGGGCTAAGCCGGCTCCTAAATGGATGCCCCCTCCCCCCCGAAATCCGACAGCTTTGCCCTCTCTCCCTCTCCCCGGGATCCCGGCTTTTCCCACTCCATTGGCTCTTGGGGTATTTTGGGACGAGGATTGGTCAGTAAGAGGAGCCAGAGCAAGGGGTTTGCACCTGCCCCTGGCCTTATTGCATTAGATTGACAGGGTGGCAGCCCAAAAAAGGCAAGGGAGAGTAGTGCACCAATGAGACAGGGCTGGGGAAATACTTGGGAGAGGGGGAAGGGACAACTGGGAAGGGAGAAGGGACGGGGAGCTGGCAGCTTCGTGTTGGGGGCAATCCCAAAGCTGTCGGGTTGCGTGGGCACCGTCACAGCTCCGTCCCGCAGGAAAGAGCTTTCCCAGAGCACTGCAAGGCTTTGGAGTTTTAGCTGGAAATTTGAGGTTATAAAAGGGGAAGGGGAAAGCAAGGGGAGCATAGATGCAGCAGTAATTGTAACAGAGATGATACTGAAAAAAGCCCTGGTTACAAACGCTCTCAGCTTTAAAGAATTCAGATCATCATCCACACTGCAGGGCTCAGGGACTTTCCTGACATAAATGTGTGTCAGGGCACTGCCTGATACTGATTTGCCTGACTCGATGTACCCAGAACCTATTGTTGCATTTTCTCCTCCTTTTTGCATCACCAGTGAAATTTTCCAGGGTGTAAGGTGAAAAAAGTCCAGAATACTCAGCAAAAAATATTCCCATGTTATCCAGGATGCTGGTTTTTTTCCTTCTGGTTGTTGCCTTCTACCCCAGAGATTGCCACAGTTCAGTGCCTGCCTGCACATACTTGCTAGAGGAGGTCTCTGGGCATGAGAGGTATTTGAAGAATGTTAAATGGTCACAGATTATTTTCAAATTTTAAAGGCCAAGTCTGTTTCTGCTGTGAGCAACATGAGCTCAGTAAAGCTCACCCCGTGCCAGAGGTGCAACTGGACTAGGTTTTAGAAAAACATGTTTCACATGTTAAGATTGAATGTAGTAATGTCTGATCCTGAAAATGCTTAAAAGGGATTATAATACTTTATTTCCAGAATTTATTATATAGGACTAAATACACTATTACATAGTAATAAAGAGTAAAAATGCTTTGAAAAGAAGGGTTTTTGTCTGTGTTAACCAGTATGTGAAGCTAGACTCCATGTATGGAACTGGGATCTTGAAAAACTGCACTGAAAACTAAAAATAACAGTATGGGTAGTTTACTGTGGCTCACCATCTGTCATTTCTTTTTTACTTTTGAGAGGCAACAGGAGGTCCAGAAACAAGCCTATTAGAAGTAGGTATTTTCAGAGTGTTTTCCTGAAAAAGAACAACAACCACCAAAAAAACCCAGTGAGAAAACATTAATTATTGCCTGAAGTTATTACACATGCTTGTTTCTCGGGAGATTTGATATGTGAGTATAGCCTGGGAAATGACTGGCCATTTGGAATAGAATGTTTCTGAATTATTTGGTTTTTTGTGCCCTGAAGAAGTACAATCAAAGGATGAAATGGTCCTGGCCTTCATAGGCCTCAGCCTTGTGATAATGATGTTAATGATTTATCAGAGAATCACAGAATAAGCTGAGTTGGAAGGGACCTACATGAATCTTTGAGTCCAACTCATGTTGGATATTCGTCCTGCACAGCATCATCCACAAGAGTCACACCATGTCCTCAAAGCAGTAAATATTTGCACCACCAAATGTTCACGGTCAAATTCTGGGACAGAATTGCCAATGCGCTCTCGCTTCTGCTTGGCTTCAAACCTGAAACACTCATTGAGCCACACGTGGAAATGCGTTCCTGAGGGCTTTGGGTCATGACTTCTGTTTTGTGCAGCCTCAAAGGAAAACATGGCTTCATTCTGAAGGGATTTTTCCCCTTTTTCAATTTAAGAATGTTGGGATTAAACCTGAGTTTTGAGCCTGCTGGGTCTGGCCTGTGCGTTCTGAGGGCACATCCAGGCCGTGAGGCACCTCCAGGGCACAGCAGGACCCACATCACCAAATTCCCATTAAAACTCTGGTGTGGTACTGAAATATGAGGGTGGAAATACACAAATGGGCTCCTCTGCTGGGTCTGGGGTGAGGGAAGAGGGAGGGAAGAGGGAGGAAAAGGGTGAGGTCTCACTCCCAGGGTGTTCCCGCCATTTCCCACAGCAACAGGGATGGAGGCCGGTGATGGCGGCTGGTGAGGCCGTGAGGGGACAGCACACACTGGGGTGGAAGTGGGGAGAGATTCCCAGAGAGGACGTGGGACAAGGTGGGATCCTTCACCTGGGGGTGCCAGGGGTGCGGGGAGAACAGAGCAGGGTGAGGAGAGACATGGGCCTGGGTGTGGGATTGTGTGTCCAGGTGGGACAGAGCTGCCAGGACCTGGAGCTGGATGTGGGATTGTGTGTCCAAGTGGACACTGAGGGAGATGGCAGGACATGGGGCTGAGTGTTGGGTTGTGTGTCCAGCAGGGACACAGATCCCAGGACATGGAGCTGGATGTGGGATTGTGTGTCCAAGTGGACACTGAGGGAGATGGCAAGACATGGGGCTGAGTGTTGGGTTGTGTGTCCAGGTGGGACAGAGATCCCAGGACATGGGGCTGGATGTGGGATTGTGTGTCCAGGTGGGACAGAGCTGCCAGGACATGGAGCTGGATGTGGAATTGTATACCCAAGTGGACACTGAGGGAAATGCCAGGACATGGGGCTGAGTATGGGATTGTGTGTCCAGGTGGACACTAAGGGAGATGGCAGGACATGGGGCTGGGTGTGGGATTGTGTGTCCAGGTGGGACAAAGCTGCCAGGACATGGAGCTGGATGTGGAATTCCAAGTGGACACTGAGGGAGATGGCAGGACATGGGGCTGGGCGTGGGGTTGTGTGTCCAGGTGGGACAGAAATCCCAGGACATGGAGCTGGATGTGGGGTTATGGGACACTGAGGGGATTGCCAGGATATGGGGCTGGGTGTGGGGTTGTGTGTCCAGCAGGGACATTGAGGGAGCTGCCAGGACCTGGGGCTGGGTGTGGGACTGTGGGACACTGAGAGGATGCCAGGACATGGAGCCGAGTGTGGGGTTGTGTGTCCAAGTGGACGCTGAGGGAGGCGCCAGGACCTGGGGCAGGGTGTGGGATTGTGGGACACTGAGGGGACTGCCAGGACATGGGGCTGGATATGGGATTGTGTGTCCAAGTGGGACACTGAGGGAAATGCCAGGACATGGGGCAGAGTGTGGGACTGTGGGACACTGAGAGAGATGGCAGGACATGGAGCTGGGCATGGGATTGTGTGTCCAGGAGAGACAGAGCTGCCAGGACATGGGGCTGGATGTGGAACTGTGGGACACTGAGGGGACTGCCAGGATATGGCGTGGGTGTGGGGTTGTGTGTCCAGGTAGACACTGAGGGAGATGACAGGACATTTTCATCTTTGACACAGGAATTTGGCCCTAATTATTTGATTCCTGTACCTTTTCAACATAAATTCTCCTGGAGTTTGTCCATTCCAACCCCTGCCTTTTTAATTCTATTGTAGTATCTTTCATTTCGTATCTCTGTTTCTTCTGCTTCACCTTTGGTTTTCCTGTCTTCTCCCTTTCTATTTTATTTAATTCTCAACACCTGGTCTGGATTCAGAGCAGATTCAGGCCACGCTTCTCATCAAAACAAATTAAAGCAATAGTTTTAAGTTTAATTTTAGGTAATTTGCTTTAAAGACAATTTGCCTAGAAAGTGTTGGCAATGCCAAATCAAATTTTAACGCAAATACAGATCTGTGAACCAACCTGGGCTTTGCCTAATGCTCAAAATGTGATTTCTCATCTCTTGTGGGTTATTGCACTGCTTCAGATTTAGCAGGACTGTGGCATTCCTCAGTATTCCACTAGGAAAAATTGTTCATGCAAAGGAATTAAGAGTAATGAAACTGTTTTGATTCAGCCTAAAATGTTCTGTGCACTCCTGAATTACGTTTTTTAATTTTCTTTGGGAGCTGCGTGATTCCCCTCTCCCCTTTAAGAAATTTAATTTAAAATTAAATGCCAGCACAAAGCAAAAAAGCCAACAAAGGAGTTAGAAGGTTCTAAGAAAATAGTTTCTTATTTTGTTAGTGAAGAGGACGTGTTAAAACCCATGTGAACTAAAACATCATTTTAACTCCCCTCAAATTTTGTTTCCACAGTTGCCATGCTCCTTTTAAACCCCCCAAATATACAACTTAACCTTCTACTGTGTAAGATTCTTTGTTTATAAATTAATTTTAAGGGAGCAGAGATGAATTTCTCCGTGGCCCTGTTGTTGGTATGAGGTGAATGTGACATTGCCACTCTCAAACCCCTCTATTAGCAAATATTTTCCTACTTTTCTATTGTTTTCCTCTTTTATGCAAAAAATAAAATTTGAATTATCACTTTGGGTCCCAACATGTAACCTCTTTTGTGTTTTAATCTCGATTTTGGGTGTGTTTAGAACCTAATTCCTTTCCACAATTGTGGCTCAAGGCAAAACTTGCCTCTCCTCACCTGAAGTGGATTGGAACATGATAATAAGAAAATGGAATGGGTATCAAGCCATATCCCAAGAAATAATTTTTACCAGAACTACAGGGTTTAAATAATTCTGCCAGGAGAATAAACTGATCTGTTCTTGCACTTCCCAGTAGCCTCAGCAAGGAAAAAAAAAAAAAAAAAAAAGGATGGGAAAAAGGAAAAAAAAGATAAGCATACTAGCTATTCAGAAAGACCTAGAAAGTTACTTATATTTATTTATTTTATTCTAAATACATGCTTTTTACAAGCATATTAAAATACTTTTAGGTTCTTCTCTGTCCTCTGCTTAGAGTGTTAATATGGTAGCTAAGGTGGTTTTTGTGCTGTTTTAAGGGATTAGTTAATTTTGTGATCTGACTTGCTGATCCTTGAAAAATGTGATTAATGATATTTTTATGGCATGAATTACTATGAAATCCCAGGTATGGTGGTGACTTTTTGGAGAAGACACAAGTGAACACTCTCCCAGTGATGATTCGAAGATCTTTGTCAGTGACTGACCCTGAAAGGGTCAGAGGAGACAAACATTTAGAAACACCAGGAACTGAAGAGAAGGAAACACAGAAAAAGGACAGGGCGAGAAAGGAAAAAAAGAAATTTGGACAGTCTCCCTATGCCCAAGGTGATAGAAAAGGTAAATTTGTTTTCTGCTAATATGAGACTCTCTTGAGAAGTATCATTGTTCCCTTTCTTTGGCTTTTTTTTCTCAATAATTAGCAAGACAGGGACAACAGTTTTTCAGTGACAGAATATAATAAATTCTGTTTCAAATAAGAATAAGGGGAGGGAAGAGAGAGATTTCCTACTCTGTTATCCCACAATACTCAGTGATCCAAAGGGAGAATCACCTGGGATGTGGGAGCCCCTTTGGCAATCTTCATTCCTCAGTTTTAACCCAGGGACCTGAAAATGGCTCTGCCACATTTTGGTTTCTGACCACGCATCACCTGGTGAGTCTGAAAAAGCTTTTAATTAATAAAATGGGTAGAAATGATGCCCAACAGTGTTAGTTTTGACCAGAAAACTGCTATTTTGTGGCCAGCTGGGTCGTGGTGTACCCTGTGAAATGAATTTGTGCCTCAATGGGATGAGCATAGAGAACAAATGTGCAACTGTACATGGAATTTATGCCCCTGTTAACAGTGAGAAATCTCTCCATATCTGCATCTTTTCCCATCTAGACCCATTATTTTCTTAAATCCTACCAGGACACATCACAAAAATGAGTGGAAAACCAGCAACCCTTTTCCTTCTGAGCTTCAAAATTTCATCTTGATTTACCAAAGCTACAAGATGGAAATCAATACAAAAAAACCCACTGCTTGTCTCTGGTATAATCTCTGTTATTATATGCTGCTTTCAAGAGGTTATACTGGCATGAAAGTAGCAGATCAGAAAAAATAATTGCATTTTTTTATAACTAGTTAGTAAAAAGTCATTATTGACCTCTACCTATGGTGGATAATTTAGTGTATATATTTGTAGATGTTATATATAATTTGGATAAAGTGTTTATTTTTGCTTGTCCATGATTTTGGAAATGAAATCCATTTTACAATGCTTCTGACAGCTTTTGCAGGTATTTGTCTTTTTTTTTTCCATCCTCTCAGTCCGTTCTGGCAAAATAAAATAGTAAGATAATGTAATTTTGCAAATACTTGTGTGACAATATTTATGATCACATTGCAGTTTTCCTGCAGTGGAATTGTGTTACATAAAATATTGGATTCAACAGAAATCCTTGGAAAGATCTGTCCTTTTATTCTGGTGTGTTTTAAGTCAGGACCTCACCTGTTTTATCCATAAAATATGAGATGATCTATAAATTATAATAAACCTTTTAGCAAAATACTGCCTGAAATGCTGTAAGAGCTGTAGAGAAATTGAAAATATACCTGAAAAAGGGGAACACACTCTGATTTAGAGTCTTGACTATTTTTAAACTCTAACCCTGCTTCAGGAAAAGAAAATGAGAGTAATCCAGCAAGAATCCTGGCCTTAAGGAGAGACAAATACCAGCAACACACTGAGAAGTAGCCCATTAATACATTTTTTCAATTGTTGTTTAGAAACCACACAGACAACTGCACACCTGCTCTATGCAATGAGCATTTAAGGTTTATTTAAAAATGTAGTTTAATTCAAAGCTGACTGGCAAGCTGAACTGGTTAGAAATCCCAGCTGCAGGGATTTTTTAGCCATGTGCTGTTGGGAGCATGTTGGGTTTTGAGTCCTGGCAGGCCTGTAAATTACTCTGTTGTTTTTTGTTGTTTTCTTTTTTGTTTGTTTGTTTGGGGTTTTTGTTTGGTTGGTTTTTTGGGTTTTTTGGGTGGGTTTTTTTTTTGTTTTGTTTTGGTTTTTGTTTTTTGTTTGTTTTTTGGTTTTTTGTTTGTTTTTTTTTAAAGTCATGCACCTATTCAAGGTGTAGATTCTGCTGAGTTGAATTTAGTTCATCAGGTTGTGGCTACATTAGTGAAGTGCATGATTGACAGGAAGAAAACTGATTTCCACGGATTGAAAATTGATTTCCATTGATTTATTTCTATTTATTTCCATTGGCCACTAGCTGTGGTCCGCTGCAGCCACAGAAAGGCACAGAGACATAAAATATTTCATGCATTTATCTGTGATTTATTTGTGTCACACAATCCTAGAACAGTTTCTGTTGGAAGGGACCTTCAAGATCATCTTGTTCCAACCCCTGACATGGGCAGGGAACCTTCCCCTAGACCAGGCTGCTCACTGAACATCAGAATTTTGGGGCATTTTGTGAAGAAACCCCCATTCTGTAGTTGGATGAGCAGTTTAGGAGTAGTAGTTAATTAGTAACAGGAGTTTATGTGAGGAGAAAAGGCACGCAGTGGTTGATTTGTCTCAGATAATTTCTGTCTCCCAACGCAGGAGGGAAGAAATGGCCAGCTGCAAAAAACCCCTATTTGAACTCCTCCTTTCTAACCCTGCCCAGCGGGCTGGTTTACCAGGACAAAAACGCCACGGCCCAGCGAATATCCTCGGCCAGGCTGCACAAAATCAAAGAGCTGAAGAACGAAATATTCGACCTGGAGAGGAAAATCGAGGCGTCGAGCTTGGAGAACGTGGCCCTGAAAGATCTGACCCGGCGGCACGCCAGAGCCATCGACAGGTACGACAACGCCGAGAGCCACCTGCAGGGGCTGCTGGCCGGGCACCGCAACGAGATGAGAGAGCTCAGGGAACTCCTCAAAATGTCCCAGGAGGCCGAGAAAAACACAGCCAGGGAGCTGAAAAAAGTGGAAGCGGAGCTGAGGAGGACTAAAGGTGACCTGAAGACTTTGGTGGTGCTGTCGGAAGACAAAGCTCTGGCGGAGAGGGAGGAGCTGAATCGCAGGTTGTCAGTCCTCAACGAAACGTTGGAGGCAAAGGATGAGAGGATACAGGTAATGCCTACAAATTGTTGTGGTTGTGGGATGTGGCGTGGTAGAATATCCTAAATTTGGGAGGGAATCACAAGGATCATCGAGCAGGAGAGATTTCAGTGCAGGAATATGGGAAAAAAATTGGCTATTTCTTATCACATGAATGATTCTGATATAATCTTGTGACACTGGATGCTCTTTAATCCAGTGCTCTCCTGAGTTGAAGGAAGTTCAAGAGGAGATAATTAATCTCCTTTTAATATCTCATGTTTCTTTACTCTCGCTGACCCTGGCACAAAAAGATAGGAACTCAGTTTTTACTACAAAACTGGCAGAGTGAGATTTCCATGGTCCTCCAGGAATTCATTTCTATTTCCTGTGGGGTCTGTTATGCACAGAATTAAATAAAGAGCCAGGAAATCTTAAAAGAAACTGTAAATATGAAGAGTGAATTCAGACCCTCTTTTAAAAACTGTTTGCAGGAGTGAGCAGCTATAAAAAGCACACAGGGTTGGGTGTCCACCCAGCACTTTTAGGAACTGGAATTTCAGTGCTTGGCCCTGGGTTCTGAAGATAAAGAACCCAATAAATCACCAAATTTTCATTTACACTCAGCCTCCTTATTCTGCCACAGTTCATAGGTCTCTGTGGATAGAAAGCCTTAACATTTCTCAAAGTTGGTTGTATTAATTAATCCATCAGAAAGGTAATGTAGGGCTTTATTTTTATGATTGAATGCCAAAACCTTTCCTTTTGTTTAATGAAAATAGGGTTTAAACCATTTTTTTTCTTACTTTGAAATTAATTTTTCAGATACTTCAGTATGGTTTCATGTGTTGTTTACAATATAATTTATAATATTATTTATATTACTAGAATTAGAGTAATTACTGTTATATATATATAATTATGAGTTTAGATTTCCTTATATTAGCAGACTTATATTTTAAATGTATCAAGAGCTGAAATTTTCCAACTGTCACACTGAATACATCCATATGGTAAAATCTGTCACTTTTTCCAGAGTCTGGAGATGCAGCTGAAGCTGAACAACAGCATCTTCAGTCGTCAGCTGGCAAGTGAGAGTAAAAAACTCCTGGAAGCCACAATGATCACAAAAGACTTGCTAGTGCAAATTAGCATTGTTCACCAAAAAATTAAGGTATTCCAGGTTTTATCCATGCTTCTATCTCTACAGGAAAAAACAAGTATTTAATGTTACCTATTCCTTCTGCTTCTTTTACTGTATTACTAATGGAATTTGGTTTCTTGCTTGAGTCTATAATCCACTAAAAAAGCCAGAAATGTGAAATTCTGGCTTTATTGTGGGGTCTATTTGTTAGAGGTAGCTCAATGATGAATTGAAACGGAGATTAATGCATCAGAAATTGAAGCAGAATCCACACCAATGTGTTACCATTTTGCCAGATTGGGGTCAGATATATTCATCTACTCACTTTAAATGAGCTCCCTCACAGAAACAAGTCAAAATGAGTCAAATATTACAACCTGCAAAACTACAGTTTAACAAAAAGACTCGTGGAAATGTTTCAAGAGTTTGCTCAAATTCCAGTTTGGTTTTTAGACAAATGGTTTTGGGATAAATAGGTCCAGTTTAACATGTTTTGTAATGCTTATAAATCAAACAGACAGGAAAACTTAATGGATTTAAAGCCAAAACTGCCAGAAATGGGATGTCATATGAGTTGTAAGGAAGAAAACCACCACACATTCCAGAAAACTTGGAATCCCTTGTGGCTTTTCCATAATTGTGTTTGTAACACAGTTAAAATACACTTATTTATATATTTCTGCACCAAGGTGATCCCATTGGGGACCTTTCTCTTCCTGAATGGAATCACAAATCTCTGGAAGACGTTGTTAAGGGGAGTTTTCCCAGACATTCTGAAGGGCAGGAAAGACAATTCCTGAGGATTCATGGAGGCTGGGATTTCTGCACAGGAGTGGTTTTTATCCCTCTTGCCTGTGTAGCAGGTGCAGAAGTTTCCTCCTGGTACTTGGCAGTGCTTTTTCCCTGTCAGAGCCTGATCTCCTCCCAGACCAGCAGATCTGGGAGATGGGAACAATTAAAATCTCAGGAACATTAATATAAAGCTGTCCCAAAATGCAAATTATTCCAAAGTACAGTTCTCACTTTAACACTTCTCTAAAATGGTTCTGTTTCATCTCTTTTCCATGCAGTTTTCTGTGTGTCCAGGTCTCTGAATTTTCTATTTAGATCCACAAAATCTTCTATTGATTTACCACAAAGAAGACCAGACATGCTCATCAACCTTATTTCTGTGCCAGAAGAGAGTTTATCCTTACAAATTCATAGTTTTAGGCACCTGTCTTATTTCAGGCCATTCCACTTCCAGGAAAACTTGTAATTTTTCCAAATAAATGAAGCTCCTCTTTTTTTCCCACTGAAAACTGGAGTGGTGAGAGTGTTACTGAGATCTGTCTTCTGTGTTTAAGGAAGATTTCATTAAGGAAAGAGGAATCTTGCTAAATAAATGTCAAAATGTGCCTCTGGAGTTCATGTCACCACCAGTGCAACAGGTTGTGAACCAACTGAGTATAGGACAAGGACACTGGGTAAATGAATTTTTTAAAAATCAACAAGAAAAGAGGAAGTAAAGGTAAAAAAAATTAAGTCTGGAAAAACGTAAATGACAAAGCCACCACGTGGGCCTGGCAAAGGGTGAAATGCCTGATGAGTTTCAACCAGAATGGGAAAATTAAGAGGGTAAAAAGTAATTTTTAATACATGTTAGAACTTTAATAGTGTTTATTTCTCTTAGGAAAAGGATCGACAACTTTACATAAAGAACATTTATGCAAATCGGATGCCAAAAGCCCTGAGGGACAGAAGTGATTGGGTTCCTAATGACCAAAGTATGTCTGTGATCATCTTCTTTTCTTGTTTAGTTAAGTGACACTTCCACTTCATAGAACTGGGAGGTTTATTCCAATTTAAATGCCAAAGTGGTGCTTTTGTATGGGCCAAAAAGGTGAAAAAGTTTAGGAAGTTTAAAGACTTGAAATGACCAAAATCTTGCACCCATAACCCACCAAACGTAAACTCAACATTTTCCCACACCAAAAAAACCTAAAACTAATAAAAAACTAAAAAAACTGAACTAACTCCTAACACAAACTCTCAGTTTTGCCATTCCTCTTCAAAGCAACAAAAAAATTTATTATTTCATACTATTATTATTATTCTTCATTCTTTATACTTATAAACATTTTATTTGTTAAATAAATAATTTTTCCACTTTTCTCTAAAAAAGTTCTTTTCCCAAACCAACTAAAAAAAAATATTTAAATCTACTCTCCAAAAAAAACCCATTCAAAAATTTCCTCCCAAATTTACCCTAAACCAAAACAATACATTTTAATTGCCCTAAAAAAATACATTTTTATAAGCCCTGAGGGACAGAAGGGATTGGCTTCCTAATGACCAAAGCATGTCTGTGATCATCTCCTTTTCTTGTTTAGTTAAGTGACACTTCCACTTTATAGTACTGGGAAGTTTATTCCAATTTAAATGCCAAAGTCGTGCTTTTGTATGGGCTGAGAAGGGGAAAAGGTTTAGGAAGTTTAAAGGCTTGAATGAGAGAAAAGAACAATGTAAATTAAGTTCTACCAAGGAAGAAAGAGCTCTTTAGTAAAGAATATTTCTTTCACATGGATGTTCATAGATATTGGGGAGAAATATCTACTCCATGCAGTCTTGGCTATCCAACATTCCAAGGGTGGCTGCCTGGAGTGGGATTCAGCTGATTAAATCCAGCCAGAGCTGTTTGCCTCCACTACACCCAGAGTTTGGGATGGAATGGTCTAAACATGAATTTCCCAGGCTGAAGGGACCTCTTGAAAACACTGGGCAAATATTGCTGCTCCTAAAGTGAGGCAGAAATCAGGACTTCCTTCATGTGGGTACCAAAGAGCACTTAGCAAACCTGTCTGCTGGAAATGCTCCCCACTGAATTCCTCAAATCATGGCAGCACTACAAAATCTTATCACACTCCATTGCTTATTTCTTTCCTCTTCATTGCCTTTGCAAACCCATTAACTCTGATTTAACCACCAGTGAACTACAAGGAAAAGATTGGTAATCCAAGGTGTAAAATTAAGAAAAGCACATATTCCTGGTTCTTATACCAAATCAGACACGTTTTTTATGAAACTCTGAATTCCTGTTTTAGTTACACCATATAACTACCTTTTTTTTTTTTTAACTCACATGTGACCTTGTATTCAATAGAAATTGACTATTTCTGTTCAATTATGGTACTTTAACCACTGTTATTGTTTAAATTGTTTTTTCCTTTAAGCAAGATAAGGGATCTTAGTTGGAGAGAGACGTGATATTTTGTAATGAAAAGCTTCCAAGCAAAGTTGCTCGGTCCTCTGGAATTTTTAGAAAAAAGTTTCATTCTCTACCAGTTAATGGATTTGGAAACCCAGAGCTGCAATTGCTGACAACTTGTTTTCCTTTTCACAGCATTGACTTGAATTTTCCTTTAGCAGATTTCTAAATACTCATTTTTGCAGGTCATTATTTTCTAGTTGACGTCCACAGAGGTTTTTTTAGCCGGCAGGAAATTTGGAGCTGGTTTTTTTTTTTACAGCGCTGATAGATGTCTAGAGGGAGGTTTCCTTAGGTGTTCCGAAAGCTTTGTGCGGGTCACTGAAATGGATTTATGGGATGGAGCCGTGGATTCCCGGAGCTCCGGCCGGGAGCGGGAGCGGAGCGCGGGCAGGTGGAGGCGGCTCACCTGGGGGGGCAGCGCCCCCTAGTCCCGATCCCGGGGAACGCCCCGCTGCTCCCGCCTGGAGAAGCTCCTGGAGAAACGGGAAAAAAAAGCTGGAGCAGCTGGGAAACCAATTCCTCCCGCACCACCAGAGTCATTCCAGGCTGCTCACCAGCATCCCTTTCACCGCCCGGCTGCCAACACCATGGGGGCACCGTTTTCATGCGTTTTATCCTTGGATTTCTGAGCTCAAACTGGGAATAAGGGTGGGTGTGGATGTGGATGTGGGTAAGATCCCGGTATTGCTGCTCTGGTGGTAGCAACTTTCATGTCAAAATTATTCCAAAAATAGAGTAAAGGAACAATCTACCCGTCTTCTCCACCTCATATCCATATTTCTCTGAACATCTCATTCAGTCACTCCCTTGGAATCTCTTCCAAAGACCACTGATATTTCAAACAGTGTTAAGCATCTCCCATGAGGGTGGGTTCCATAAAGATCCAAACTTGGGAAAGTGAACTCTGAGGCTTCATAGCAGAGTTCTCAAATTTACACTAGAATGGAACCAAAAATTAAGCCCATGTGGGCTCTGTGGCATAGACACACTTGTCTGACTTTACATGTTCTCTCTGAACAGGCTTTTGTTGTATATTTTTATATATATTTATGTATATAAGTATGTTTAGGATGCACTGAAGTACAGATGAAAAGGCTCAGAAACTCAGATTTGTGTCCAGTTTCAGCATTTATAGATTCAGCAGAACAAATTATTTCTTTTTTAAAGGTCGTTAAGATATGCATTTAAAAAAAAAAGGTTTAAATTCTTGGTCACATATCAGTATTGTCAGTTGTCAGAGATATCTTTTTTTGTTATATCAACCATCTAATTCCAGAAATTACTGTATTGCTAATGTTTGTCCTATTCAACAGGTCTGAGAGTAGACAGATCAGTACAAGTCGATAAAGAGAGTTTTAGAGAACTGCTGCTGTCTCAGCACCAGGAAACAGAAAAAAGTCCAATCCAGCTAAAAAAGGTGGGAAAGATCTGGATCCAAATCCAATCCCCTGTTTAAACTCTCAGCTAAGGTGTATTTTATTCCCTAAGTTGCAATAATATGATTGGATAGCCTGATCCATCATCTTGGATGTGGATTTTGCATGAGTGTGATTCCTGTGCAGAAATAATGCTGTGATGCAAAATAAGAATGTAACAGCAATAGAAATTACTAATCTTTTTATAAGTATTGCACTGATTGTGTTCTTTTTAAAAGTCACCAAACAAGCATTCCCTTGTTATTTTTACCTTTAATTGCCTTTTACCTTTAATTTTTACCTTTAATGGTAGGAAAAAAGAGAAGATAAGGGTGGAGAAGCTACAGCAAAGGAAGTGTGCTCAGATGCTCAGGATAGAAAAGAAAAGCAAGCAACCAAGGAAGTCACAAAGCCAGAAACTTCTAACAGGACACACAGAGGTAGGTTTAATGTTTCTCTCAGAAATTCACCTGATCTTTGCAAATTACCAGAAGTCCTGATGGTTTATGTGGTTCTGACAGCCCTTCACTGGCACTTGGCTGACAGGAATTAGTTCCAAATGATGAATGTGGTGTCACTGAGATCACAGAATCATCTGGGCTGGAAAATGCAGCTGCTGGTGCTGCTGCACTGAGAGCAGAGCTGCTCTGCAGGATGTGGCATCTCCACCCTGCTGGGCTTCCCAAAGCACCTCTTGGTCAGGGTGGTGAAAATTCAGGATAATTAACCCTTGTTAATCCACACTAAACAAACACTGATCTCAGAGTGATAGCTGGGAATCTTCATCACTGGTGGGAATGTATTTCCATGGCTGGAGAAGGAAAAGGACTGTGAGGGTTGGGAGCAGCTCCTCATGACAGTGATCCCAGGAAGGAGATTTTATGTAAATCTCAGCCACTTTGTTCTCATGGAAAAGTTACATGCAAGGGACTCATCTGTAAACATCTTTATTCTGAAGAAATTTTATAGAATAGAGGAAAGAAAAAGTCACTGCTGTTCCCTCATTCATGTTTTTCTTTCTAGAAACTTTCCTGATATTTCCTTTAAAGCTTTTGGGAAAAGAAAAGGGTTCAGTTCCACCATTCTAAATGTGTCACAAATGGCAGGAGATCCCCAGGTCACACATTTACCCAGGTGGAACAGGTGATGCCACATCACATCCCTGTACCTGGGATGTGTTAACTCCTGAGGTTTGTACTCTGCCTTCTCAGCCTGCAGCCATCCAGAGCCCCCCAGATAACCCAAGTCAGCATTTGTCTTTAAAATGCCCTTTAAAACTGACAGAAAACACAGGTCTTACAATGCTCCCTCTGAAAAATCTGTGAAATCTGAGTTTCTCTCATTGATAGTAGACTTTTATTGAAGCCTTACTTGGCTTTTTTAGTTCCTGCAACTTCTTATTTCTCCTTTGAGCTTGGATCATGTCTGATTTTGGGGGTATTCTGTGGGTCTCTGCAGAGCACAGGACCCATCACAAGTCATCTCCTGCACAGATAAATGACATTTCTGTACACATGTTCCTTTTCCTGCTGGAAAGTGGAGCCCCCTCATTTCCAGCTGAGAGTTGCTGTATTTTCTGCTCCACACAAGCAGCTCTGTTGTGAATTAATATATCTCTAAGTTCTACTTAAAAGCCAGAAAGTGACAATTAAGATGCCAGACCTCACCTGGTTTCTCTGTTGCATTGTACATGACTTTTCTGGCACTGTATTTAGCCCTTACTGTACATTATGGCAGCTAAATCTATTTAATTATATTCAACACCATGAAAAGAAAGTAAAAAATAAAGATATTAACCTGGATTCAGTGGCAGAATTATGTTAAGTCTCGCTCTATGCCATTGTATTAATTATAGATAGTATTTGAAATACCATCAATAATAACTGAAACAGTGAAATAAGGATGTGATACTTGCTCTTTTTAAAGCTTCATAACTCTTCATGTTCTTAAACCCCACAATATTTCAGGGGACAGACTACTGATGGAAGAATGCAGCTTTCCAGAACTTATTAAAGAGATGGAAAAACAGACGGAGGTTTTTGAACAGGAGTTGAAAAGTCTGACAAAATCTGAACAAAATCCTCAAAGTGACAGAGTAAAAGAGAACAATCAAGAGGGAGAGGCAGTGGAAGAAGTTGAAAAAGAAGAGAAAAAACCGTATGAGCAGCACAAGAAGAAAGCCAGGAGTGAAGGTGCAGTTCCAAGCAAAGACCCCACTAGGCTGAGAAAAAAATACATCCCCTCAGAAGCTGCTGAGAATTTGCATCAGGGGCTGCACACTTCAGGTGCCAAAGGCAAAGCAGGCAGCCTGAACAGCCTGAGACAGAGCTGCTGTAACACTCCTGTGTCCAGGGGGAGAATTGCCTTTGGGGTTTATGAACCTTCTTTTGGGCAAATCCCCCTGGGCAGGCAGGATGGCACCTCTGGAGTGGGAGGAATTCCTGATAAAGGAGCTCTTTGGGGAGGGTTCTTTGCTAGGAGGGAGCCCCTCGAGTTCCACAAGGGTAATGGCAGGCAAGTGAGGGGGGCATGGCAAATCCCAAAATCCATGCCAGGGTCCAGCTCCCCTCGTTAAAACCAACTCCTGAGAGTTCACAGTTATTCCTGAGAGTTCACAGTTATTCCTGAGAGTTCAGTTATTTCTGAGAGTCCACAGTTATTCCTGAGAGTCCACAGTTATTCCTGAGAGTATAGTTGTTTCTGAGAGTATAGTTATTCCTGAGAGTTCACAGTTATTCCTGAGAGTTCAGCTCATCAGTTTACCTTTAGAAAGTTCAAACATTCAGATTGTTAAAACCCAAATGTTTTACTTTCAATTAAATGTTTATGAATTCTTACAAGCACTGGCAATTGCTTCCCATGATTTTTTTTTTCCAAAACAATCCAATCAGTTGTCACCAAAAAAAACCACCAACATTCTGTGCTCAGTGTGTATCCACAAAAATGTGTTGTATTAAGAATTCCTTACCATTTTTACCTGTTACCAGGTAAAACTTAGTCCTTGTTTAGGAACTTCCAGGTTTTTGCATTCCCAAGGAGCTGGAATTTGGGTGTTGGGTGGTTTGTCAGCTCCATGCTGCTTTCACAAGCTTCACTGCTGAGTGAGGACCAACAATGCAATAAAAGAAAACACTTTTTTAGTTCCTTCACTCCCCAAACAGCTTCCAGAATTCACAGATAATAAAAATAATTTGCTCCTACATTGTTTTCACGAGCATCAGAAACCTCTAAAGCCTCATTCTTCCCCACTGTTGGAACTTATCAAAGCAGTTTGCCTGGTAATTTCCCCAGCTGACATCCAGAGATGAATATGCAAGAGGAAAGCATTGTTTTGGAGAAGTCAGGCATAGCCAGTCCCCAGAAAGCCTCTAAAAATTCTTGTTTAAAGTTATGTAAGCCAGGGGAGGAGGATTGTGTTTTGTTCCTCACAGTAATTCATTAGATACTTGCTAAATTCGTGTGAAAGTTTGGAAAAATTAGGGACATTTTGGTAATTTTTAAAGGCAGTAGCACTTAAAAAAAGTCAAAAATTACACCACAAAAGCTTTTAAAAGATGACAAAGGCATTTAGAGCTGAACCTCCTTGCAGCAACATTTCAAAGATTTAGAAAAATAACTAAAAAAATCAATTAGTCCAGTTGATTCAAATGGTATCTCCTCATGCATTAACACAGGGGGGCATTGTTTTGGCTTGGATTTTGGTGAGTTTGGGATTTGTTTTGCCATTTTGGGTTTGTTTGTTTGGGGTTTTTGTGAGTTGTTTAGGAAAACTGCAGTTAACATTAAAAAAGACATGAAAAAACATAAAATGGGTGGAAAAGCTTTATTTCCTTAATAACAACACAATTATACATAAGACTCAATCACAACATTTTTTCATTGGTATTAATTTTCATGTTGGCTAAATGCAACTCCTGATATAAAATCCCAATTTTTAAATTAACATTAAAACAAACAAACACAAATATTAAATCCATATATATATATACACACAACATAACCTGACCTTTTGAACTGGTTTTTAAAGGCAGTGCCAGTTTTGGAGGGGTTCTGGCCCCTTTCTTCCTGCAGGGAGGAAAAGCAGAACAGATCATTCCTCTGTGGGAATTCCAGAGTGGGAATTCCAGAGTGGGAAGCTAAATCAGCATCCCCTCTGCAGGAGCAGCACTGTCTTCTGCTTCATTGACAGGAGCCTGTGTTTGGCAGCTGAAGAAACCTCTTAAGAGATAAAATCTTGATTAAACATATCTATTGTTTTAGGAGAGCTCAAGAATATTCCAATTTTAGGGTAAAAAACCACAAGGAAACTTCTCTTTTGCCCCAAGCCAAGCAAACAACTTCCCTCTGCCCTCTGCACCACCCAACATGATCCCATCCCACCTCGGGGTGAAGCTGCCACATTTTACAGCAAAGAAACAGCCAAGCTCCCAAATTAATTCCTAAAGAAAGCACATTTCCAGTTTAAAACCACAAATCCAACACTTCTCAATGTTGGTGACAACAGACCATGACAAAACCTTATGGTTCTGCCACGAATAAACCCAAAATGAGGTTTTATAACCAGCAATTCTGTTCTTTCCAAACTGACAGATAAACTCTGGGAAGAGAAATCCAGAGGACTGACTCATATGCAAATGGAATAACAAGGATTGTCTCAGACCTTGTCTCATGAAAGATAACTGTATTTTTTGTTTTAAATTAATTTAAAAGAGTTAATGGAAATGCAGATGAGGAGTCCAGGGATTGCTGGGATTCCTTCAGCTGAAGGGGTGCAGCATGATAGCTACAACTTTATTGCAGACCACCAGCCAGCAGGTAATTCCCACACCTCCTGGAAAAGAGGGAGAAAACCATGAGTGAAAGTTGTTGGATCAATAACCCTGAGGAACCTTGTGCAGCTGAAAACAACCTTGCAAGTGTAAAAAATGAAACTCAGAATTCACGAGGCCAACAGAAACAAAACTCTTTATATACAGAAGGGAGACACAAGAGATGGGAGATAAATCAATGCTGGTCCCAAAAAAAGCCTGGATTGCCTTGGGAAAAGAACACCAAATACACAAATATGAGCTAAAGTGTGGTGAGTGCACCCCACAGCTAAAACCACCTGCTATAGATCCAAGAGAAAATATCCAAGTTTAAGGCCTGGCAAGTCACAGAATGCCTTGCTTGAACCTAAATTCAGGATTTGAGAGAGGTAAAAAGTAGATTTCCTCTGAATTTAAATCAGTTGTTTAGTAAGTACATAGCTATTCACAGCACACCTGTGAAGAAAACTCCTTTTTGGGGTAATTTTCTAATTTTTATATTGAAATCTGCCCCAGAGTCACTCAATACAGATAAGGGCAATGCTCTGTTTGGGTGGAAATAAAAATGCCAAAATTCCACGATCAGTTCAAGAAACCAGAACTGAGCACACATGGAAGGGCTCAAATATTTAAACCCTGTGTTCTGGGAGTCAGAGAAGCAGCTGCTGTTAATCCAGGGATGTTTTGGGGCTTGGGAATGTCCTTTTCCTCACCTGCCACTCCTGTGGGGAAGGCCACCAGGCGCTCCAGGGGAGCCAACCACTTGCTTGGAAGCACCGTGACGGGTTCGGAGTAGTACTTCCAGATCAGAGAGATCATCAGGGCAGCCTGGAAGGGGAGTTTTTATTAGTTTGGATGATAACACACATCAAAGTACATTCCCTGTGCTATCTGGAAATGGCAAATAATAAATCCTATTGAAAGGGAAATTGTTGTTTTATCTTCTTTAAAATATTTTTAGATTCGGTATGACCTTAAATTTATACACAATACCAGGAGGTCACAGTGAGAACTTGTTTTCTTTCAAGACTCTTGTTCCAATCCAAAAGAGTCAAACACAGTCACAGCATTTCTTAAAATTCTGCAGACCCTTCTTAGCCTGAATTTTAGCCTACAAGGAATGCAACTCACTTCAACAGTCCCCTAAGGAAATCTTCAGGCTGACCACTGCCATCCTCGTTAGCAAATTCTCTTTAGAAAATTCTTTGGCATCACGTCAGAACTACACAGACAATGTGAGGAGGCACCGTGGGGAAATGTGTGGCAGCTGTAGGTGGAGATTTGCATCCTCAGCAGAAGGGTATTTTGTTTCCAAAGCCAGAATTATATTTACATGTAGCAGAATTTTCCTGCATTTGGGGCCATATGTAAAAAAAAAAACCCAGTGATTAAAGAGCTAAGACAAACTCCAATCTTGCACCCCAAAACCACAAACACAGAGCTGAGGTGAAAGTTAAACCCCTTCCATTCTCAATTACCAGATTTTATCAGCAGCATTTTCCTCCCAGTTCCAGAAACTCTGTTTGACAAGATCTGTGTCCTTGGAATCACAGAATGGTTTGGGTTGGAAGGGACTTTAAAAATCATCCAGTGCCACGCCTGCCATGGGCAGGGACACCTTTCACTGTCCCAGGCTGCTCCAAGCCTCAATGTCCAACCTGGCCTTGGGCACTGCCAGGGATCCAGGGGCAGCCAGAAATACCCTGGGAAACCTGTGCCAGGGCATTATCACCCTCACAAAGAATTTCATGTTAATATCTAATCCAACCCTTTATTCCTTTGTCTTAGGGCCATTCCCTGTGTCCTGTCCCTGCAGCCCTTGGCAATTGTCTCTCTGCAGCTTTCCTGGGGCTCCTTCAGGCCCT
>JBBMKD010000001.1:112442068-112470807 GCA_037834095.1 Argya squamiceps
CCCGCCATGGCCGAGCCTGCGGCCTCTTCCAGCTCCGGCGCTTCTTTGCCGCTCATTGAATCAGGGAACACCGCGGGCCGGGGTGAGGAGGTGCCGCCGGTGCCGCCATCTTCCTGCCCCCCCCTCCCCCTCCCTCCAGGATGGGTCACGGCCGCCCCCCGGTTCATCCCCCCGTGTCTCTTGGCGTGTCTCTTACAGAGCTTTACTTCCTCATCGCGCGGTTCCTGAGCACCGGGCCCTGCAGGAGAGCGCTGAAGGTGAGTCCGGGGCTCACCGGGGCGCGGGGACCCCGCGCTGCCCGCAGAGGGTCTGGGGGAGGTGGGAGCAGCCGCGCCCCCCGCTCTGGAGGAGCCAAATCGTGGCTTGTCCCTGACTCTGTGTTTTTTCCTCTTCCCCCTGCAGGTGCTGGTGCAGGAGCTGGAGCAGCACCAGGTCTGTGTGGGCTCTGATGAAATCTTGCTGTAGTCAAAAAGTTTCCTTTGCAAGTCATTCAAGTTTCTGCCGCTGTCTCAACTTTTCCCCCCTCAACACACATTGTTTTGGATGTGGTCTGTAATCCCTCCTTTCCCCTTTAACCGCTCACGGTTTTTTTGTTCTTGTTTTTCCTTTATTTAGTTGCTTCCTAAAAGGTTGGATTGGCAAGGAAATGAGCATTATAGAAGTTATGAAGAATTGGTGAGACTTTTCTCTTTAAGAAAACCCCTTTTATTTACGGTAATAACATTGGTGTTAGACCCTCTACCTTTAAGAGCAGGCCCAAATCTTCACCTTCCAGTACCACTCTGGCTCTGAACACTGGAGTTATTTAGAAAGGGCCTTTAATTTCTTTACATCAGACTAACAAAAACACGAGCGGTGGTTTAAATTGACGATATTGTTTATATAGCAGAGGTGGAGCTTGGCGTTGTGCAGTGGTACATGCCGCTGCCTACATGCAGGCAGGAGCCAATCTACAGCGAGGTTTCATTTCGGAGTTTCAGGGGCCAGGTTGTGAGGCACGTTGTGATTTGTCGGTATTTATTTTCTGGTTGGTTTCTCTCAGCCCCCTCCAACAGATTAGGAAACGAAATCGCTGATCAGAAACCGAGGGTTGGCAGTTGTGTCAATGTGCTCATGTCGCCGGCTCCTCGCTGGCCGTGGCTTTGTTTCTAACGTGCTGGAGAGATGGGGGTGTTCTCTCCACAAAATGTACTTTCTGCCCTTCCACGGCTGGCCTGGTGTGTCCTGAATTGTTTTTACAGAAGGCAGAGCTGTGTTTTGAGGCTTAATTTTGCTGCTGGTTAAACGGCAGAGAGTTTGAATGCCGGGGAGTGATGGCCTGGTGGTGCCTGCCCTGCCCGGTGTGATTTTTATTCTTTGTTATTGTGTGTGGTGGTGTTTCCTTTGAAGAGATGTTTATCTTTGCTTTTTCCCACCTAAGGTTCAGGCATTCCGGGTTAATTGGCTGATTATTGCAGGGAACTCCCTCTTGTGAAGCACTTGAGGATCTCAGGGTCATATTTGCATAGAGAAGGAATGAAATGTTGTTCAAAACATGTTCTTAATTATTTAAGCATTGCTTGAAATGATAAGTTTGATTCCTCTGCTTGTCGTTGTGGTCAGTTGAGCAAGGAAGGTTTTTGGTTCAGTTTTTTTTAAAGTCACTAAGAAGCCTGGCCTTGAATTTAGGCAAGATGAAAGTAGGATTAAGCTTAAAAAGAATTGTTGGGAGGTTTTTTGTTGCTTCATTGTTGGTTTCTTACCCCATTTCTTCTGACAAAAAGCAGGGTGTTGGGAGATCCCATGTGTGTATTTTTCTGATTTCAGAGCTGCTTTTTAACTGTGATTATTCTGCATATACAGTTGTCAAACTAATTCTTTAACCTGTGCTGCTTTTACCTCTTTTTTCATGCACAATTTAAAGGAAATCTCTGCACAGGGCAGTGCTGTTTCCAGATATCTAAATGAATCTTTAATTTTAATTTCTGGTTTTTGAGGGGCTCTGGGAGCCTCTTATCCCACTGGTTTCACTTTAAATTTGCAGAGGCCACAGACAAATGCTGTCATGTGGTGTAATTATTTCTATTCCACTTTGCTCAGCTTGGAGTTGCAGATCTTTGAAATAACTGCTCCTTCTAAAATCTCAGCAAAACTACTTCAGAAGGAAAGGAATTGCCAGGTTTTGTATGCAAGGGTTGCATTTGGAAAATACACTTACTGCTGATGGCATGCAAACAAAAAGGGTTTTAGTGTTGGGCAGAAAGCACTCTGACCTTTCTGTCCTGGATGCTGTGGCTGGTACTGCTCTACACCAATTCAAGAGTCAAAATTGATAAAGAAATTATATCAAACTGCATTTTGTAATCTTTGGGCTACCAGATGTGTTTCTTGTAATCCACCTTAAGCATCTGATGGGCTGATTTGCTTGGCCAGATTTGCCTGTGGGGTAATGGGAATATTTTACTGATGTTATCACCTCCCACCCTGCCAGGAGAACAACCTGTGCCCCACAAGCTTTATACCTGGATTTTATTATTAAAAACAACTGCAAGGCTGTGACTTAAACTGTACCTTCTGAGTGCTCAGTGTGCATTTGGGCAGCTTTTTGGCACTGTGTGGTGTTTTATTCCCAATTTTGTGATGAGCAGATCGGCCTTGTTGGGACACTTTGCTCATCCCGGCTCAGTCATTCGGGGAACAGCATCAGCTTGTTCTGCCTGTGTTCTCACTCAGCTGGGCAGGAGGCCACATACCTGAGCTGGTGTGGCCCTGAGCCTCTCCTGGATGGATTGGCTGGGAATTCCCTGGCTGCTGCAGGAGCTGACTGCCCTGTTCATGGCCAGGTCACACTGGAGGAAGTGTGGGGCCGTTGATCCCAGCTGTTCCAGACCTCCCCAGCAGCTTCACTTTGATTCTGATGGTTTGCTCTGCTCAAAGCTGTTTAAACTCTTATTTTGCATCTTTAACTTCTTCATTATTGATAAGAATAAGGATTTTTTTAGATTGAAGTCCCAGAAAGAAAAGGAGGGGAAAAAAATAATCAAACCCCTCACATATCTGTTCTTGTCTGAGCCATCTGAGTGTGTGTGGGGGTGTATTTTTTTTTTAGGTTGCTTGATGCAGATAGTGTGGGATCATTCCTGAACGTGGGGATGATGGGTTTGATCCTTTGGTTTAAGGAAGTAGGGCAGACTTAGGCTGTGTAGTACTGGTTCTTCAAGGAAACTGTTTCCAGAGAGATTGTACCCAAACCTGCTGGTTTGCAGTTCACTGAACATGTTCAAGTAGCAGTTGTATAAATTCTGGTGCTTGATTGCAACCACGTTCTCTGTGATCTTCAGTTAGGAGGGTTTGAATTTTATTTCTTATTTTTGATACAAATAATAAGGTGAATTGGGCAAAGACAGTGTTAGGGTGCCTCACAAGTGGGTGCCACAGGGGTGATTCCTGCAAACTTCCAGTAACAAAATACTGATATGCAGTGAGCAACTTCACTCCAGTTATTTTTACTCCAGCTCTCCCTAGCTTGCAGAGTACCCACTGAATTTACTAGATCAGAGCTTAACAGAATTGATTTTTCTCTGAAAGTTGAACTTAAAAAAAAAAAATCAAAATGTACCTGTGCATATTGATGCTTTTAGATTCATCTGTTCTGGGTGTACCATCCTCATTTTTTAAACCTTGACTTTCTGTCAGGTGCTGTCCAACAAACATGTGGCTCCAGATCATTTATTACAAATTTGCAAACGTATTGGCCCTATCCTGGATAAGGAGATCCCACCCAGCATTTCCAGAGTGAATTCCTTGCTTGGGGCAGGGAGACAGTCCTTGCTCAGGACAGCAAAAGGTAGGATCTGTTCTTTCTTTGGGGTGGGTGTGATTGCCATGTGTACAGACTCAGGATTTGGGGAATAGGGTAAGAAAGGCAGAACTGACACTTTGGAAATGACCCCTTGGAATGGTTTGGGTTGGAAGGGACCTTAAAGCTCATCCAGATCCATGGGCAGGGACAGATCCCACTGTCCCAGGTGCTCCAAGCCCCAGTGTCCAACCTGGCCTTGGGCACTGCCAGGGATCCAGGGGCAGCCACAGCAGATCTGGGAATTCTATTCTAGGGTCTCCCCACCCTCCCAGGGAACAATTCCTTCCAAATATCCCATCTAAATCTGTCCTCCTTCAGCTTGAGGCAATTCCCCCTTGTCCTTTCACTCCAATCCTTTGTGAAGAATTCCTCTCCAGCTTTCTTGTAAATCCCCTTTAGTTGCTAAAAGGTTCTTGAGATCATCTCATTAAATAACTTCAGATTAATAACTATTCATTGCTTTCCTGTATAAATATACAGGAAAATGTTAAAAATCAGTTGAAATTTTAGTTTTGTGTGGTGTGAACTGCAGGGGTACCATCATTTAGGAGTAATTTCAAAGTTTGGTGCTTGGCTGTGTTGGTTTTTTCTCCTGTTACTGTTAAATGGATTTTTCTCTTTAACTCTTCATCATTTGTGAGAAGTTTTGGGGCAGTTGGTGCCTGTTTTTTTGGTGTGTTCAGTCCTGTGTTTGAGACCAGTCTAGATGGGCTCTTTGGTGTGTTTTGGACCTGCAGCTCTCTTGGCATTTATAACAAACACTGATGATGAACTCCAACTGTTTTTGCAGACTGCAGGAACACTGTTTGGAAGGGCTCTGCATTTGCTGCTCTCCATCGAGGCAGACCCCCTGAAATGCCTGTGAACTATGGCACCCCACCAAATCTTGGTAAGGCTGAGCACATCTAAAATACTGTTTTCACACACAGATACCACAAAACCTGACTTCATGAAATCTGAAAGTAATTTCTAGTCTCTTTTTAATATTGATGGCAGTTGAATAAACCCAACTTTTAGAACAGACATGTTTGAAACATGCTGTGATTCCTCTGTGTTCTAGTGGAGGTGCATCGAGCAAAGCAGTTAACTGGATATGCCAAGTTCAGCACTTCATTC
Organism: Argya squamiceps; assembly: GCA_037834095.1. NCBI lineage: Eukaryota > Metazoa > Chordata > Aves > Passeriformes > Leiothrichidae > Argya > Argya squamiceps. The sequence continues at coordinate 112,447,026 of JBBMKD010000001.1, forward strand.
CCAGGAAGTATGTACCAGCATGTCAAGATGCACAGGAGGATCCTTGGCCATCTCTCTTCTGTATATTGTGTTGCATTTGACAGGACTGGACACAGAATATTTACTGTAAGTTGATAAAATACCTCCAACTCTGAATATAGTTTTAGATGATCCAAGGAGAAGAGCTTGGAAATGGGTGTTGTGCTAAAACTTCAGGAGATAAATATCAATGCTGGTAAAATGCAGCTCCCTGGCTGTGCTCAAGTGGAACAATTTGCTGTAATTAAAAGTCAGAAGTTGTCCTTAATGAATATTTCTCTCCAGGGCTCAGATGACTGTCTGGTGAAGATCTGGTCCACTCACAATGGCAGATTATTTGCCACCTTACGAGGACATTCAGCAGAGATTTGTGACATGGCTGTGAACTATGAGAACACCATGATTGCAGCTGGCAGCTGTGACAAGATGATCAGGGTGTGGTGTCTGAGGACTTGTGCACCAGTTGCTGTCCTCCATGGGCACACAGGGTCCATCACCTCACTACAGGTATGGGGCTTTTGAAGTGTTTCTGCATATTAAAAAATGAAATTATTTCTCTGTGGCTGCCTATGGAAGGAGTGAAATCTGAATGTGTAAATATTCATGTCAAAACAAAGTCAAATCACAGGAAAAACCTGCTTAAAAACAAGTAAATTCCTTGTCACTCCTGAATTCCTACCTATTTAACTGAAGATAATGACAGGAATGCTTTTTCACTTAAAGATCACTACCTAGAATACCTGAGTTGTTGGGACAAAGGGAATTTCTGGGAAATACCATGTCCTTCTGTTGTTTCTTACTGGAAACATGGTTGGCTATTTTGTGTGAATATGTTCTGATCCAGTATGTTATTCCTACAACTTTTGGGGTGTGGGTTTTTATTTTAATCTCAAAAGCAGGAGTTATTTCAGAAGGACAAAGGTGTAAAGTGTGTATTTAAATTGGAAGGTGGTTTGATATACAGTGTGCTCTTGGTGGTCCTTTGGATTTGGTTTGACCTTTAATTCCTTAATTAACATGGAAATTAGTAGCTCATTATCCAGGTTTGGAGTGTTTTCCAGCTTGTCTTGAGAGGTGAAGAGTGGCTTGGGGAGCTCAGTACAAACAAATAATTTTGCATTTTTCTCAAAAATGCTGTTTCACAGAGTAATCTTCATACCTGCACTTTGTGGCATTCACTGCATTTTTTAGTTTGCTTGGTTTTTAATGCCTAAATGCTTGTGGTGCTTCTTTTATTGTAGTGTGTGCATTTTTTAATTTAAGCTTTCTTAATAATACCATAATTGCAATATACAATTTATATGACTTTCCAGTGTTAGTAATTGGTGAACAGTTTAAACAAGTTGTGTCTGTAAAGTTTTCTGAAGGGTAGCTCTGTGCATAGCAATAAATCCATGTCTTAAAGAACTACTTCTGAGGAATTCCCATAAAATTCCTATAAAATTATGTATGATGCTAAGTTACACATTCAGACATATCTCATGCTCTGCTTCATTATTTTTAAACTACAACTGTCTATTCAAACTTCCCTTTTTTCACTCTGCTGTGCTCACTGTTTCATTCATTTGACAGGATTTTCAGTGAATGATTGTGGTCAGTGGAACATCAAACCCAAACCACTGAAGGAATTGGGGGTTTTTTAACACAGCAATTGAAACACAGACCACAAACTTATCTTAAAGTAGGGGAGGTATTACTTTGTAAACATTAAAAATGAGCTACCAGCAACTGCTCCAGCAGCTTGAGGTGAAAAATCCAAAATAAATCAAGCTTCTACATTGACTTTTTGAGAAGTTCATGAGCAATTCTTAAATCTCTGTTCCTGTGTGTGACTTTGTGTCCTGCCTGCAGTTCAGTCCCATGGTGAGAGGCTCCCTGCGGTACATGGTCTCCACTGGGGCAGATGGAACCGTTTGCTTCTGGCAGTGGGACACAGATTCCATGAAATTCAAGTATGTGAATGGTTTCCTGGTTAACCTTTATGCCATCCTAGGCTTGAGTGAAATAAGTCAGGTGCTTTTCACTCCTCTGAGTTTTTGTGGTTATGAAAATGCTGTGCAAGTCATGTATTCCATTGTTATTTTGAAGTACCATCACCAACTGTATCCTTTACAAATCAATATTGCTCCACTGACTTGGGAGATTAGTTGGGAATTATATTAATCTCTTTCTTCACTAAAAGTACAAATGTAGGACAGCAGGAATGGCTGGAAATGCAAGTATGTTGGAAAGTATAATAAAACTTGGTGATGGAGTTGGTTTTCCAGCAGTCTTGTAGTTTTAGGATGTTTCTTAAAGAACTTACATTCAGGATATCTATGTTCAGGATAGTTTAAAATGTTCAACATGTGATTACTCTTTATTTGTACCCAAAAATAATTAATTACTACCAGAAAGAGCTCTAGGGTGATCAGTTTGTGTCTGGTGTTGTGCCATATCATGGTAGTTGGTATAAAATGATTCATGTTTGAAGAAAACATCCCTTTATGTTTTGAAATGTTGTTAAGAGCCAAGGTTTGGGTGGTGTGGCCTATTTCAAACATCTTTTCTTTTTAAGCACCAAGCCAGTGAAGTTCACAGAGAAACCCAGACCAGGGGTTCAGATGCTTTGTTCTTCCTTCAGTGTGGGTAAGTCAGGTGGAGTTCAGCCTCCTGATTTCTCTTCTGTCTTGTGATACTTGATTGTGACATCTTTAAAACAGACAAAACCTACAGTTGTGAGTGAATAATTGCACAGAAGTGCACTGTTAGCTGTGAAACAATTAAATCATGGGACTTCCCTTAGCTAACAGTGAAAGACTGTTGAAGACATTGGTGATTTCACAGGACTAAAAGTCACCTAATATCAGTTTGCTTCTCCCCATCTTTACTGGATTTTTAATTTTTGTTTAATCCCCTCGTGCAGTGTCAGGGGTTGGCAGGATGGGTTCTGTGACATCCCACACTCACCAGCACTGGAAGTGGTTCCTGCCAGCAGGAGCTCCTGATCCAATGCCAGGGATGCTCATAAAGATCTTCCTCTCTCAAGGAGCCAGAGATGTATCTTTAATGTGCTTCACTCCTGGATTGTAGTTCTCCTTCACTCAGTTCATGTGAATTTCAGAAATACAAAACAAATCAAAGTGTTGCTTGTTCACATTGTCAGGACAGAGCCCTGCCTTGTGTTGGGAGGTGGTTTTGACATTTTGCTTGTTTGGAGTGGTTTTTTGTCAGCACTTAGAGGCAGATCTTGGCATTTCTGCCACCACAGCTAAATACTGATGTGCTTACACTGGTGTACTTCACTTGACTGGTTTACTCACATTTCAACCTAATTTTGATGCTTTTTACTTGAACAAATGAAGCACAGACTACAATGAGAGTCACCTACATAATTCTGATTATCCAGAACCATATTCCCCACTGTTGAAAGCTTCTCTGTGCAATTCAGTGATAAAAGTTCCACTGTGATGCCCCTAATGATGTATTTTAAAATCTTTTTAACACTGATTTATTTTTACTATGGCTGAGAACACTTTCTGGGGCAAGACAGGGATTTCCTTCCACATATGTGTGTCAGTGGAAGAGCATAAAAAAATGTGCCATTTTTTAAATAGTTGTGGGGGGTTTTTTTTATTTAAACCAAGCCTCTGAGAAATGGTGGTGAGCTGTTTTAATTTCTTCCACAGCAGGTTAATTATTCCTTGATTTTTACAGGTGGTATGTTTTTAGCAACTGGCAGCACTGACCACGTCATCAGGATGTATTTTTTTGGCTCTGAAACACCTGAGAAAATAGCTGAATTGGAAAGTCATGCTGTAAGTAATTAGTTAATTAGTCATTTGAAGCAGCATTGTAGTCACAAGGTGATTTTATGAGTGGGTTTTTAACAATGCTGTTAATTAATTTTGTTTGCAATAAGATTTCCTCTGTTGCAAAATCTGACTTTATTTTTGTTGCATTGATAAGGCTTGATCAGTACTTATTTTTTATGTAGAGGAGATTTTTCCACTCTTAAGACATTAAATGTGGTATCTACTTTTCCTGCAATTTTTCTTGTGATAAAAATAAATAATTGTTTATTTTTTTAAGGAAAGTGTAAGTAAAAGTAAGAACAACAGATTCCTCACCATTGTAATTGACTTATGGTATTGGAAATATATTTTAATGTGATTCAGTTTTCAGGTTATTTAATCTGTTAATCCTTCATGTTTAATTTAAGCAGTTTTTAAAAGATACATTTTATTTTTTCATTATTTCAGATTTTACTAAACTCAGAGTTGTCAAAAAAATGTATTTCCTGTTTTAAAAATAAAATTCCCAACAAACTCTACTTTTTCTTACAGGACAAAGTTGACAGCATTCAGTTTTCTAATGGTGGGGACAGGTATGTTGAAAGATGCTGAAATATGGACAAAAAATACATAATTTTGGAATTAAGAATCTATCACTGGATGTTCCCAGTAAGAAAAATGGACTTTTTTAGAACTCAGAAGGGAACTTTTTGAGCATAATTAACCTCCAGCTGTTCCAGCTTTCTGTTGATCTATCTTAGATGATATTTTTGGCCTGGCTGGGGTTTTATTTACCTTTATTTATTAATACCTGGAGGAATTTTACACTTTTTAATGTACCCAATGTGTTTGTGGCCTCATAAATCTCTTTTTCCTCCTCCTTGCTTTTCAATTTCACTGAGTATTGTATAGGAAATAGGAGAAATGCAGTGAAAATGGTCAAAAATAAATTAGAACCTTTTCATCTATTTGTTCATTTCTCTACCTCAGTGTCTGAAACTCTGTAGTTACTTAAAATAGATTAAAATCCTTTAATGAGGAGGAGTTGAAGGTGAATTTGTGAATTGTGTTAAATTTTGGAACTTCTTCTCTGTTCTTCATGTTTTGGCAACTTTATTCAGTTTTCCAATTCAGAAAAATCGTTTCCTAGTTTTCTGGAAAGAAAATTAATGGAAAGAATTCCCTTCAACACAAATTGAAGATTTCACTTTAATGACTCTCAATCTCCCACTGCAAAATTTATGTTGTGATGGTGTGTAACTAAACATACCTCAAAACAAATATTTTTGGGAGATAAATGAATGAATTTTTAATACTTGTTCAGGTTCATCAGTGGCAGCAGAGATGGGACAGCTCGGATCTGGAGGTTTGAACAAGCAGAGTGGAGGAGCATCTTGTTGGATATGTCTGATCGACTGCTGGGGTAGGTGAAGTGTTCAGTTCTTGGTTTCTTCTGTGTAAATTCAGAAAGATTGAAAAATGACTTAATTACTCAACTGTGAGAGTGAGAGCAGCATTCTGGTCAAGTTCTGTGGTCTGGGGAGGGGGTGAATTGAGTGTTCTGGTGATGTTGTAATTTCTGAGTTGGAGTCTGTGCTTTCATAGATTCCTAAGTGTTCATACTCTGTGCCAAATGAATTTTCTTGCCTCTTATCAGGGAAAAAAAGTGAACAGAAAGAGCCCACCTGCTCTATCTGGGTTTTAGTCTGACACCTGGTGTGTCATGGGAGAAATATTTTTAGAGAAGTAAAAATCAAGTAGGTGATGACCTATTTGCAGGAGAGGCTATGACATGGAATAAGTGGCTTTCCTCAAGGGCTCATCTTGCTGACTATTGCCATTTTCTGCTTTTAAAAAAGTGAATTAATGTAATGTTGGAGGCACCCAGTCTTGATAATGTTATTAGAGATAAAAATCAGGGTGTTACATGGTGTTGGGTAAACCTGAAGGGGGAATAGTTTACAGGAGTACACAAGGTCAGAAAGCTTCCACAGACTCTGAACAGAAATTAATCAAGGTGACTAAATGAGTTTTTAATTAAATGATTTGTAGGTGATTAAATGAAAAGCCAAACCTTGGGTAGATGACTTGAATGGAGGGTGATTTCAGGCTTTTCTTGTGATGAAAAAGACCATGAAAGAAACCTGATTTTACAAAGGAGGAGTCATTAATATTTGAGATTTTACTGTGGTTTTATAGTTGAGAGTCTTTGTAAGAGAGGCCTCTGCTTGAAGTGGAACAAGGATGATCCCATGTGAAGGTGTTTCAAGGAAAACTTACTCCTTTGCTTGACTAAAAGGCTGAGGGGCAATGTTAGAGTATCCTATAAATGTATTTTGGGGAGAGAATAAGGAAATAGATTGAGGTTAAAACAAAATGTTATCTTTACTGTATTTCTGTTGGGACTCATTAAAAAATGCTTAGCTAATGTAGAGGTTGGCTTGGGAATCAGTTAGTTGGAAAAGCTGACTGTAAAAAATCCAAAATTTTAAAGGATTTATGTTAGGACTCTCATTGTAGAGGAGCCAAGATTCCATGAAAAATGAAAGCCTTTTTGTCTTGCCTCTCAAATGGGAAAGAGATTATCAAGTGCTATAAATTAAAAAATCCAGATTTGCTTTAAATGAAGGATTTTGTGGACAAAGTTTCAACCCAAATTTAATTCTTCACTTCCTTACTGTTGTCTGATTATTAACACAGGAAAACAGGTTACTGTATTTTCATATAGAAACAGGCTAATTAAAATATAAAACACATCTCTGACCTGTTTGACTTTTTTAAAATAGTGACACTTGTGCAGAAGAAGACAAATTCATGAAGCCTAAAGTAACCATGATAGCTTGGAACCAAAATGACAACTATGTTGTTACGGCTGTGAATAATCACCTGCTCAAAGTTTGGAATTCCAGCACAGGGCAGCTGCTCCATGACTTGGTGGTATGGAACTTTCCTTGCTTTTGGAAGATTTTCCTGGGATTGCAGTGACATGTGCATGCTGAATTTATAATTTAGAGCTGATTAGTCTTGAAAGTTCTGTATGGATGGTACAGTGAGTGTGGTGTTCCTTGGAATTCTTGTAATGAAAATTTGCTGCTTCTTCCTGCTTTGGACTTTCCCCTTAAATAATAGAAAAAAATAAATGTGGAATAAATGAGATTTTTATGCAGTAACTTGCCCATTGAATAATTCACCATCCTTTGGCAAAAGCTTCATATTTCTGTATCTAGAAATTTTTTACTTTTGGAATGTTCAGATCTTTGTGGCTGCCTGGGATTTAATTTTCCAGAGAGGACAGCACAGGCTTTTGGGCTCTGTTGTGAATCTGCTGCTGATATGAATTTTCCTTGTTTCCCTGTGATGTGCAATTGTCAATGGCAGGGCCATGCAGATGAAGTGTTTGTCTTGGAGACCCATCCCTTTGATTGCAGGATAATGCTGTCTGCAGGTCATGATGGCAACATCTTCATATGGGACATCACCAAAGGCACCAAGACAAAGCATTATTTTAACATGGTAAGTTTGTTCTCAGCACACAGCAGTGTGCTCACTACCAGCTTAAGGAATTGCCACCAGCACTCACACCCTTGCACCTTTAGGGGGAAAAAAAACCCCAAAAAACCTTAACCAGCAAACCAGAAAAATCTTAACTATCAAAATGTATTAATTATTTTTTTTTTACCTTAGAACTTTTTACCCTAGAATTTCCTGATTATTGCAGATTTTCCACTGTTTGTTACTGAAGATCATTGTGCACTTTATTCATATTAATTGTTTTCCTCAGCTGAGGTGAGGTTCCATTTAAAAGGCTCTGTTTTAGGCCATTGTTTCAAGACACTTGTGGACAGATACTTTTATTTTCCACAGTCTTAAAAATGATAATCTTAATATCCATTGGCACAGTGATTGAGGGCTCCATTTGACAGCTCATTGTTAACACTTGAAATTATGTTATTTTCTCTGAGACTCAGGTTCTGATCTAATATTCATATAAATTTTTTATCTTCTTTTTCCCTGGTCAGTCAACAGCAAGAGCTTTTGTTTTTTTATTTTTAAGTTCTTAAATTCTCTGGGTTTGTCTAGAAAGTTGTTTAACAAAACCAATCTATATTCACTCCACTTTATTTCATGCAGTGTGCTGACAGCTAAAAAGCCTCAGAACAAATGTTTATTTCTTTATTTTATTCACTGAACAGTAACTTTTCTTACCCTCTAATGAACCTTTTAGAATTGGCTCAGGACTTAAATTCAAGGGGAAAAGAAATATACTGAAGTAACAAAATAGTGCCTTAATGGAGGTATTGAGGGAAATACATGATGGCTTTTGATGGAGTAATTAATTTTTGATGCTTATGGTTCCCTCTGAAAAATGGTCAAATAATTGAAATTTTTTCCTTCAATCCAGATTGAAGGCCAGGGACATGGAGCTGTTTTTGACTGTAAATTCTCACCAGATGGGCAGCATTTTGCATGCACAGATTCTCATGGACATCTGCTGATATTTGGCTTTGGCTGTAGCAGGCCTTATGAAAAGGTAAGTTCAGCTTTTTATCAGATCTCTGTGTCGAGTTTCTAACTGAAATGACATTATTACATGAAATAATGTAAAAGTTCGTGTGTAAAAAATAATTTGTGTGGTTAGAGGATCTAAATATAATGGATTCCTTGATGTCTGTAAATTGTCTTGCTTGTATGATCCTGTCACAGGAGGAAAAAACCAATGTCTTGACATTCCCATGGGAGTAGCTCCCCAGAATGCTCCTGGAATACATTTTTATCTTGGAGACAGCTAATTCACATTTAATTGTTCAACCTCACAAATGTTTCTGATTCTGCTGGTTTATCTTGCAATTCTTTAGGCCTTTCCTCACTCAAGCCCAAATTCACTGTAGTTGATTAAATTAAGCAAAAGTAAATTATTGATCCAATGCTGTGGATTTTGAAATAATAGAAAATGAGAGGAGGATAAATGTTGTCTGAATTTATCCTATCCTGAATTTTTGAATTTATCAGCCTGCTTCCTTTTTGTTTTGATAAATGCCCATCTTTTCTTCACTCCTCCATATTTGTCAGGTTGCAATGCCAGTTCCATGTGTGGCTTCTTAAAGAATTATTTTTTCTTTGCTTTACATTCTTAGTTGAAATTGAAAGTTGTTCCCTTTATTTTTCCCATCACTGCTGGAAACATTCTTACTGTGATCTAATAGTTATGTAACCATTTTCCTTAGTCTCATGGACTCAGACTTTCAGTTGTAGAAAAAAGCTTGAGGTGGATGTAGATGAAGAAAGAAATCATGATTAGGAAAACTTGACTTTGAGAGCTGATGTTGAGCTTTAGCCAAAGATTTCCTTGCAAGGAAACTTGAGGGCCATTCACGAGTTGGACTTGGTGATCCTTCTGGGTCCCTTCCAACTCTGAATATTCTGTGGTTCTGATAACTGTAGGGGGAAAATGCAGAATGAGACATAAATATTTTTAAGTGTAAAACAGTCCTTTTGCATTAAGTTACCTCAGCTTTTTGTGTCTGGAAGAATTTTGTTGCCTGCAGAAGCACAATCAAAAGTTGCAATAATGCAACACCCATCCAGGTTAACTAAAGTTACACATAAATCTGATTGGGAACTTGCCCTTTTTTTTACCTTAAAGTAGATTTTAAAGACTTTAGTGCTTGTTCTTTGTTCTTGAGCATGTTTTTTTTTTCCAAATTGCTAACATAAAACCAAAATTTCCTTGTAGATCCCTGATCAGATGTTCTTCCACACGGACTATCGGCCGCTGATCCGAGACTCCAACAATTACGTGCTGGACGAGCAGACCCAGCAGGCCCCTCACCTCATGCCCCCTCCCTTCTTAGTGGATGTGGATGGAAACCCTCATCCCACAAAATATCAGAGATTGGTGCCAGGAAGAGAGAATTGTGCAGATGAACATTTGATTCCTCAGCTTGGATACGTAGCAACAAGTAAGGATATCACTAAAGCCCTACATTCAGAAGTAGGTTATGCACTACTTCCTAAGGGGACATCAGCAGTTTAAAAATACCTTTTTTTTCATTTGATATTTTGTATTTATGTTCACAAAAGATGTTGGAAGGTCCTACACTGAATACAATTGAAACAAGCAAAAAAAAATCAGTTGTTAAAATGGATGTTGCAGTTTTTTCTGTGGGCAGAGATATCACAAACCATTTGATTGTACATTCCATAAATGTCTTACTTGGAACAAATAATTGGAATAACTTCATTCATTTGATCTGTTTTACACTTGCAAGGTGATGGAGAAGTTGTTGAGCAGGTGATTGGGCAGCAGACAGTTGACCAGGATGAGCCAGGCCTGGAGCCCAGCATTCTGGATGGGATGATCAGACAGCTGCAGCTGGAACAGGATCAGAGAACTGGAGCTGATCAAGAATCTGCTCCAAGTGGCCCCCAAAATGGGGAGGGAACACCCAGGAGAGGTGAGGACTGCTGAAAAATTCCTCAGTAATGGTTCTGTCTCCATTTTTATTGTGCTGTGTGAAGCACTGAAAAGGATTTTAACTTCAGTGTTGTTTTGGGGACTAAGATTCCTTTAACATTGTGATACCTGGTTATTTTTATTCATTAAAACACTGCTGTTCCTGTGATTAAATTACAGAGCCTTCCATTTTAAAAGGAAAAGGTCATTAATAATATGCAAAATGTATAAAATGGAATGTTTTGCAAATGTTTGCCAATGTAAGTTATTTTGCAAAACTGAGCAAAACCTTTGCCATTTTGAGATCCACCCAAATGCTGATCAAAAGACTGTAATTATATACATAGGCCATGGCTGTATATGCTTAAGAACTGCTTGAACATTTCTAGAGATAGAAATGTCCAAGCAGTTCTTACTTTTTGCAAAGTAAATATTGTGCCATTATTCAAACTGGTTTCTCTGTCCCTTCTTTACAGATTTAAACAAGACACTTTCCTAAGCTGTGTCTTTGTAGTTTTAATTATGTAATTATATAATACAGGTGGAAAAATACCTATTTTCTTACACAAATATGTATTTAATTATATGCAATCAGCTCTAGGAAAAGTGCTTTTCAGAGCCTCAGTGGCCTCAGAGCTGTCTGAAATAATTCAGAAGAACCTTTCTGTCACACCACAGTTCCTTTCACTGTGAGGAGTTTGGGAAACCACTGGAATGTGGCACTCAGTGCTCTGGTCTTGTTGACAAGGTGGTCATTGGTCAAATGCTGGATCTTGGAGGTCTTTTTCAGCCTAAATGACTCTGTGATTCTGATTCTGTGAAAACAGTGGCAGCAAAAACCATTTTAAAAATCCTTTGTGTAATCTCCCTGTGGTTTCTACAAGACACGTAATCCCCTGAAGGCCACAAGTCACGTACTTAGAGATAAATACTTGGCCATTATTATTATTTTTAATCTTGTAGCAAGAAGCAATGAGCTTCCAGCTCCCTCCAGCATGACAAAACCCTTTTGGTTTGTGTGTTTCAGCTTTCAGGAGGCCGAGTTTGGACATCCAGTCCCCTCCCAACATCGGGCTGCGGCGCAGCGGGCAGGTGGAGGGCGTGCGGCAGATGCACCAGAACGCCCCGCGCAGCCAGATGGCCACTGAGAGGGACCTGCAGGCCTGGAGGCGCAGGGTGGTGGTGCCAGAGATCCCCCCCAGCTTGCTCAGGTCTGTCAGCAGCCTGTAGGGCAGAGAGCAGAGGCTAGACAGAGTTAGGGAATAAAATAGATATTTATTAAAGGCCTTGGGCAGTGCAGGAGCCTGGCAGAGGTTACAGCCGAGATGGACGATGGTCGTGGGTTTTTCAGACAGATAAAAGTTTGGTCTGTTTGCACATCAGAGGTTAATTATCCAATTACAGCTTTAGGTAATGAGGTCATAGCCCCCTGGTTTGCTTCTCCCCCCATTTCACTTTTGTTTATAGTTTTCTGGGTCTGAGGCAGCTGGTGGTGACCTTGGCCCAGAAGGATTGTTTAGTCTGACCAAAACATGAAGAGAGCTAACTAGCATTCTGTATAGACTTCCAACTTACACACTAGTGCAGTACACAATCTGAAAAATATAAAAGCTAAAACTTAAGGCAGCACTAGGGACAGCACAGCAGCTTGGTTTGTCTAGATTGAGTGCTGTTACACCAAAGGTAGAATGGATGCTGTTGGAATAGTTCACCCTTGAGGGCAGATGTGCTAAAAACTTGTAAGGTCCATTCAATGAGAAGAAAGGGCAGTTGTCCAATTGAATGATTTTCCCTTACTGCAATATTTTAAGTCATCTGCAGGCCAGCTAGATCACCTAGATTCTTGCTTTCTCCAAAATAAAAAATACAGTTCTAATTCATTTTCATGGAAGAGCTGGGTGAGATTGTGCGCTCTGTGAGACTTTTGGAGGTGATGAGTTGTAACCCCTTGAAATGCTAAACCAGTTGCTTTCAAAAGTACTGTCAGGATTCATCTGTGAAAAGGAGAATTAGTAGCTAAACATCTCCTTTTAAAGCCACAACCATAGATGCTGCCACATCTCTGAAGGTTTTAAGGAGCGTTCCCAGTGTTGGGAGGTAGAATGATTGCAAATGGAAAAATGTGAATTAAAAATGAGGTTGAAAACATAGATTATATTTTGATGCTTGTAAGGAAGACTTTCTTAATATCCATATTTTCTACTCTTACCTGGAAATGATAGGATGGTTTAGAGTTAATTGAGCAACAATAACATCTGAAATTAAAAATGGAATGGAATTGGGTGTGAGAGAGATCCCTTGAAGAGACCAGCATTGTCAGAACAGGTGTAGAATCAGATTTTCATGGCTTTCTTGTAGGAAACAGGAGGAATATCGGATTGCAAAAGGGGAAGAAGAGAGAGATCTTTATGTAACAGAGAAGAAAAAGTCATTTGAGTCACTGGAAAAGGTAGGTGGCAGCTTCTGGAGAAGTGAGCATTCTGTGCCCAAGGACAAGTGGTGGTGTGGAAAATAAATGCAGAGATTTCTGCTATGCTCTTCCAAGGGCTCTGATGATTCAGCTCCCAGTTAGGGACAAGGTTTGATTGATTTTTATGGATGCCTGGAATTCTTTTTGCTTTCAGTCTTGCCTGCTTCTATGGGAGGTATTTGGGAGTAATTTTTAAAGGCAGGATGACTTTCAGGCTGTTCTGGTTTGACTGCAGTTACACAGCTATTGCAAATCCTGCTCAAAGCACTGAGAGCATTCAAGGTCCTGTACTTGAGGAATCACAGGTGACATTGCTGTTCCTTGTCATTCCACTTCAGATAATTTTGTGTGTGGGGAAGCTTCTTCAGACTGAAGTGCTTTTTTCATTACCTGTTTTGTGGGAGAGATTGGCAAGAAGGAAACATTGGTTATTGTGCTGTTTTTATAAGCTTGTTCCCTGATTTGCTGTGTCTTACAGTACAAAACAATCTGACACAAGAATTCTGCTGCATGATCCCCTTTACTGGAGGTTAAAACAAGATGATCTTTAAGGTCCCTTCCAACCCAAACCATTCTCTGCTTTTATAAGTACACATTGTAGGCAATTAATGTCTTGATTCTCTAAATACATTTATCAGATGATGTGAATGGAGCTGCCACAGTAGTTTAAAGAGAGTACAAATTTCTTAGAACAATTAATAAATCTTAAATTTGGAACAGCAAATTCTGAACTTTGGCCTTACGTGAAAATTATTCCTTGTGAAAGGGAGTTCTAACTTAATAATGCTGTTTCAGTTTTTGCATTCACCAGTGCTTTTAGCCACTTTTCCCCCTCATAAAAATTTGCAGGATAAATATTTTTATTGAACTCCTTTCCCTTCTTTATAAACTAGAGTGACTCTGAGTCTTCATTGATCCAGTCGAAGCGTCGGCTGCACAGACGGAAATATTCCAACTACAGAACACGGAACAACATTGAACAGCTGGAGTCCTCTGAGGAGGAGAGGGACAACTGCTTTGGCTTGATAGAGCAGGTGAGTTCTCAGTTTAGACTGAGCCTGAGTTGCTCAATAAGTAAAATTTCATGTAGATGTGCCTTTTCTCTGTTAAACAAGCAAACAAAAAACCCCTACCCTTCTTTTTCCAGAGAAAGTATTTCTGTAAGCACATCATTGTTAGCACTTCTCAAACCTGTTGTGTTACTTTAATAAAGACATTATTTCTTGTCAGTTTATAAAATGGCTCAACTGGTTTTGCTGAGAATCTTCTAAAGCAAATCCACAGCCCAAGGCAAAAATCTGATGGACAGCTGGTTGGCTTCAGGTGACATTGGGAGTTTAGATGTTTGGATGTGTTAATGTTTTTCTGTGGAAATTTTGAAGGTTCTTCCTAATGTGATTCTTCCACAGGGTCTGTTCCTCTTGGGCTGGGGTGGCACAGGACTCTGTGGGTAGCAGGAGCTTTTTATTTGTGTCTGATGTGTTCCCAGACTGTAAATGGGTGACAGGACTGCTTTGTCTTGCCTTGCCCACAAGGAAATAGTTTTAAACTGGGAAAGGGAGAAGTGGAAGGAGCAGAGGAACTCAGACTTGTTGGAGCAGTCACTTTGTTAGGAAAAAAACAGTGAACAAAAGGGAAATTAGGAAATCTTGCAAGTAAGATGAGGAATGGCATTCTTTGGAAATTGACTCTCCTTTCCTTGCCTCTTAATAAAGAATTTCAGTGTAGCTAAAAAGAGTAAATCACTTAAACTGAATGAGAATTCCAGTGAGTACTGTCCATCTACACAGTGTATGGAAAGTGAGAGGACTGTTATCTTTGTTACTCTGAAAATGACAATCAGCTGAACTAATTCAAACACTTGAAGCTACAACAGAAATCTCATGGGATTTTCTCCTATTTTTAAATTTTTTTACTTGACAAAATACAATTTGACACATGAACCATGCATCATACTGACTCAGTTGTGAAAGACACATTTAAAACTTTATATTAATGCAAATAGTTGATGAGCAGCAATCAGGAAATTAGTAAAATCATAATATATTTTGGTGTCTCTGCTGTTTAGCATTGCATTTAAATACATGCATGAGTGCTCCAATTAGTACTTGGTCAATCAATTGATAGTAAAAGGAGAGGGGAAAAAACCCCCTCATCTGATTCCAACTTGCATAACTAATGAAAAAAAATCATAGCAGTGACAGAATATCCCCTTGTGTGTGGAGAGATGTGACTGTCTTGATCTGTTCCTTTTGTAATGTGAATTCTTCCCCGTCAGTCAGATTTTACATGCTTTTCATGACCTGATTACTTTTATTTCCATTTTAACAACTTTTTACCAAACTTCTTTTAGATATGGTAATATGGACAACATGTTTTTATGTCTCAGACCCTTAAAACATGGGTTTGACTTGAGCTTGTATTTTTAAATTTAGGAAGCTGAAGAAAGTGAGGGCTCTGGTTCATCTGATGAAGAGGAAGAGTGGAGAAGTGACAAGAAAAGCAACAGCAATAGTTCTAGGTAAAGTGAAAAAACACATCCCATAATGAGTTTTACTTGGATTTTCACAAATTAAGAGTTGTTTGAAAGCTCTGTTGTGCTTCAGATGTGATCCTATGATAATGATAATAATAATAGTCATATTAATAATAATCATATAAGGTATAATTCATATACTTCACTGACACATTATATTGTTATTTACTGTTCCATTTCACCAAAACATTTCTATTTTTTAATGTAACTCCAAGCCTCTCTGCTTTTTTTGCCATTTGGCAAAGAGAGATGAGAATCTGGAATATTTCTAGAGTGTGTTTTGGTCTGGTTTTGAAGGAATGAAAAATTTCATTTGGGATTTTTTTTCCCAACTTTCTTTGGGGAATTTTGGGCTTTTTTTCTTTTTTTCTTGCTCTTAAAAAATTTTGAAAACTCTGAATTTTTAAAAGTTTCTAGTTTTATGTAGAACTGTTAGAGGTAAGTTTTTAATCACTTCATTGTGGTTATTTTAGATATTCTTTTAGAATTCTATAGTACTAGAAATAAAAAATACTCAGAGGGAAAGTGGATGTGTGGCTGAGATTTGAATAAGTGGGAAAGTGGATGTGTGGCTGAGATTTGAATAAGTGTAAAGAATTTAAGCAGCATTTGGTTCTTGTGTTCCTTAGGGAGAGCTCCTAATTAGTCCAGAATTCCATTGCACAACTTTCTTGAATAAAATTATTGATTTTAGAAATCACCAGACTTTAGTTGTTCAAAGAAATGTGCTTCGAATTACTGGATTCTCCCAAAAATTCATGTTAAGCTTCAAGTCAAGTAATGCTTACAACAAAACAAAATGGTTTTGAAGTTTCTTCCAACAACACTTGCCACCTGCTGGCATTTTTCTGAGGGAGTTGAGCATTGTGAAGTGGTGAGAGCTTGGTTGTGTGTTTGTGTTTCCCTGCCCCACGTGGACAGCGACTCCTCGAGCAGATATTCCGACTGGATCGCGGACGCCGGCATCAACCTGCAGCCGCCGGTGCGCACCTCGCGCAGGACAGCGCTCAGGTACTGCAGCACCTCCGAGGACGAGGTGTCAGCTGAGAAATCCTCTCCTCCCAAGAGGAGAAGGAGGAAGAGGAGGAAAAAACCCAAACCAAAAAAGCAGGAGGAGGTACAACTTTCATTTTTTATCTGCAATTCATTTCTCTCTTAACGGGTTAGGTGTCTTCATTAGAAACCGTTAAAATAATTGTTACCGCCATTAGCCACGGATCTTTCTGTCACCACACACAGGGTACATGGAATTAGATTTGTGATCATTCCCAATGTGAGGGATCTGCATTTCACATGAAGGCACTTTCATTTTCCAAATGGAAAGGGTTCAAAAGGTTGATGGTGTTGAAAAGGAAATGTGTTTAATAAATATCGGTACAGAATATCAGACTTTCCAAGGGATAGAACAAGGGAGGATGGCTTTAAACTGAAGAAGGGCAGGGTTAAATTAAATTAAATTAGGGAGGAATTCTTCACTCTGAGGGTGGTGAGGCACTGGGACATGTTGTCCACAGAAGCTGTGGCTGCCCTGTCCCTGGAAATGTCCAGGGCCAGGTTGGACATTGGGGCTTGGAGCAACCTGGGATATTTAAAGGTGTCCCTGCCCATGGCAGGGGGTGGAACCTTTGAGGTTTCTTCTAACCCCACCCATTCTGTGACTCCCTAACCTGTTTAAAATGTCTGGTTTTTTACCTGTTTTAATGCACAGGGGACACAGTCACTACACTGATGGGTGGCCATTTTATACTTAGGTTGAATTTTGAAATGTTTTATACATTACTATAATTACTCTATTTTAAGCTATTGAATTTTTAAAGTTAATTTAAATAATTATCATAAGTTACAATAACTACTGTCAGTTGTTTTCTCTCATGAAGGAGCAGACAAATTCTTTTTTTAATCCTGGGGTAATTTTGATACATTTGATGTGTTTTTCTCTTTATCCTTTCACTTTCTTCTGAGTAGAATCAAACAGTTTCTTGCAGCTTGATTAATTTTTAATTGGGTACTGAGATGGTCATCTAAATTATAAAACTTTCTGCTGTGACCTGCATAATAATGACTTGCTCCCTAAAATCTCCAGATAGGAAAGGAATGTTTGGTATTAGAATTACAAATACAGATACAACTCAAAGCCTTGAAGGAATTCTGCTGATACTGTTTGGAAATGCTGCAGATTAGTCCTTTATAAGTTAAGCTGTTGTCTGCCAAGTCAAAATGGGATGATTTGTTTGGAATTCATGTCCATTATGTCTGATTTTGTGAAGGCTGATGATGCTGCAGCACAACCAATGAACTTGGAGTTGTCTTTTGACTGTCACCCTCCAGTCTGGATCACAGACACGGCTCTGCGAAGGTCCCCCTTTGTCCCTCAGATGGGGGACGAGGTAGGAACATGGATTAAATAATCTTCCAAGGCTTGTGATTATTGTAGTTGCTAAATGCAGGAAAACATTCACTGTTTGGGCTTGCTGGGGTGTTTTTTAGGTGATATATTTCCGCCAAGGGCACGAAGCTTACATTGAAGCAGTGAGAAGAAATAACATTTATGAACTGAATCCACACAAGGAGCCTTGGAGAAAAGTGGTGCTTAGGGTAGGTCTGCACTGAGGGTTCTGTGGGTTTATAACAGTCTGTGACTGAAGAGTTGTTTTATTCTCTTTGCAAAACATGGATTTATGAGGTTACTAATATTTCTCTATGGGGAAAGTGTGTGCAATTATCAGATTGTCTTCAGAATTTTCTGTGGGAATCCAAATGAATTAAAATCCTAAGGCTGACAGACTGCCTTCCACTGAAATCTCAAATCTAATTCAGTATTTTGCATGTGGGTACAGTTGGTTAATTCATGTTAAACTAACAATTCTCTGCATGATCCCTAAGGTAAAACTTGCTGAAGCTGTTTGTTCTTTCCTGTAGGATCAGGAATTGGTAAAAATTGTTGGAATTAGATACGAAGTTGGTCCTCCCACGTTGTGTTGCCTCAAGCTTGCCTTTATTGATCACGCCACTGGGAAACACACAGACAAATCATTTTCCATCAGGTATGTGCAGTTTTACTTCCCTGAAAATTGTTTAAGAATATGTTTCTGTTCTTCCTAAAGCCCTGAGACACACGTGAGTGATGATTTTTTTATCCAGGTACCACGACATGCCAGACGTCATCGACTTCCTTATCTTACGTCAGTTCTACGACGAAGCCCGGCAGAGGAACTGGCAGGCCTGTAAGTGTTTGCTGAGTGCTGGACTGAACAGTTTGGAAATCACAAATGTGTCCTTGGCTAATTGTTGCATGTGCTCTTTGTAGGGTCACAGGGTTCTCTGGTAGGCAAGAGTCAGAAATTTGAACCTTGGAGTAGGTATAAATACCGTCACCAAAATACGTATCCAGACTGTTCTGTTCCCTTCTTTATTTTAAAGCTAACTAACAGACTTACATGTCAGTGGGTCTAGAACTTTAATTATGGACAGAAATCAAGCAGTACATTTATCAGAGGATTTTCTGCTTGCCTGTGGCAGCCACAGAGTTAAATAAATCCTCTCAGCAGATTTTGTGTGTTTGCTGCAGCCGACAGGTTCCGCTCCATCATTGACGATGCCTGGTGGTTTGGGACAGTGCTGGGGCAGGAGCCTTACCAGCCTCAGTATCCAGACAGCCACTTCCAGTGTTACAGTGTCAAGTGAGTACAAAAAGATTTCTTTCTCAACGTTATTAGAATGTCTTTGCTCTCACACAGCTGCCTCATTGCTATGAGAAGGTGTAAATTGTTCACTTAAATCATTTTCCTCCTGGTATTGGCACTTCTTAATGGTTTTGTGTTGCTGCTGTAGCACAGTGTGGATATGTAATAACTTGGGGCAACTTGTTAATGAGTAGTAATATGGTAAAAGCAGTTGTTGACCTCTTCACATTTCCTGTACTGGGTAATTCTGGGTCCCTTTCACAAAGCAAGCATTGCAGTTTTCTGTCAACTTTAATTATTGGTCTGCACTGATAGTTGGTTTGGGGATGCTGAATCTCCTCTCTGGTTGCTGACATCAAGGTCCTTATGCCTCTAGTCCTCACACTTTGTCTTTCACATTGTGGATCCTTTTTCATATCAACAAAGAGGCCTTCACACCAAGGAGGGGAATGGTAAACAAAGATATCTCTGGATTTCAGTGTTCAGACTCAGGGTGTTGACCTTGTCCTGCCCTGTCCAAACTGTCTGGAATAGAATCACAGAATGGTTTGGGTTGGAAGGGACCTTAAAGATTATGTTGTTCCAGCCCTTTGGCATGGGCAGGGACATCTTCACTCTCCCAGGATACTCAGAGCTCCAAACAGCCTGGCCTTGGACACATCCAGGGCTGAGGTAGCCACAGCTTCTTTGGGCAACTTGTGTCAGGGCCTCACCACCCTCAGAGTCAAGAATTCCTTCCTGATGTCTAATCTAACCCTTCCCTCCTGCAGCTTAAGGCCATTCCCCTTGTCCTTCACTCCATGCCCTTGTGAAGGTCCCTCTGCAGCTGCCTTGTCACCTCCTTTAGGCACTGAAAAGTTAATTCTGGGATTTTGCTTGGTTTGTTTTCCCCCAGCAAGGGAGGACTGCAAGGAGAATAAACAGTGAATATTCAATATTCCTATTTCCATCATGCCCAGAGATAGTTCCCAGTGCATTTAATAGTCACAGTTTCATTATTGGAGGACTTCTTAATTGCTTTTTCACTCAAAGCCTTTTGAACCTGTTGCTCACCACAAAGAAGGGAAATTTTATAGCTGATACACAATCCAGTGAGACTGCCAAGTTGTGTTACATGTTTTGGTTCCTTGTCTCATCTGCTTGTCTTCTCTCTCAATGATTTTCCTTGGTGGGGAGGTGGAAGTAACTCCCAGACTGAAGTTCTTCCCTATTCCCTTCTCTTCCATATTCCATCCATTCCATGTGTTCTGTTGTGTGCCACAGATGTTCCTTAGGAGCAGGTTCTGGTGGGCTTTGGATTTTTCTTGGCCAGTTCCAAATCAGGCTTCCAGTTATGAACAAAAGCCTGGTGCCAATTCCCTGGGCTCCTTTCTCCTGTAAGACCTAAAGGATATTTCAGTATTTCAATGCATCAGCCTTTAACAGAAAATCTAGAGCTGCTTTGAAGGAAGGAATGCTGTGATCCTTAAGATCCCTTTCCAAAAGGACTTTATTCTACCTGGTCTCACAAACAGCTCTTCTAGAGCAGAATTCTGAGATGTGTATGAAAATATCTGGAGTGTTTGGCAGCTGTATTTAGGTTTTGTGATTTGGCTGGGTGTGGTGCTCTTTTTGTCACACTTACTTCAGTTTACTGTTGTATGGAAAATAAATAAATTGAAGATAATTTTCAATTTATTTGTTATTTTATTGGCAAGAAAATAACAGGTGTTTATGTAGAAGCAGCTTGATTTATTATCAGGTTGCATTACCTGGATGAGTGAAACTTATGCAGAACTCAGTGAGGCTTAAGCTAAACTCTTGACAAAGTCTTACATGCAAAATGATGAATTAATACATCCATTTGTGAATATCAACAGCTGGTGAAGTATTGTACAATAACTGGGGAGAACTAAACAGATCAACCTTTAGGACTCTTAGTTCATAAAAATCCAAACAGGCTGAATGATCCAGGTTTTCCTAAGGCATTGGGAAATCCAAAACAACAGAGAGCTGCTCTTGCCAGAGCAGGGGTTTAGTTATAAAATACTCTGAGCATGATCATTTCACTTTCCACTTGGTTTGAAATAAATACACAGGAGGCATTAGTCCAAATATCTGAGTTTATTAAGGCATCAGAAGTAGACCCAGGAATTTGGAGAACTCTGACAGGAAACTGCTGGCAAAGCTGCAAAGCTCTGGAGGGAAAATTGTGAACTGCAGTCTGATCTTTGTTTCTGCTGTGTGCTTGTAATAAAAACTAAAAATGGGAACATGAAGGATTAATGCAGCTGTAGGAAGGATCCAGCACTGCATACAGGGTACCTCTGCCTCTCTGGATCAGTGAGATGTGAAGATGATCCAGTCAGATTTTTTTTTACCTTGGAAATTGCAAAATTCATTGGTATTTTCTGTGTTTTTAAAAACATGTGAAAATCTGGATTTGGAGAAATCTCAGAATGATGTTCACACCTAATAGTTCAATATCAGAGTGAATATCCAGATCTGTCAATAGCACCTATATTGCTTTTGCTTTGTCTTGGACTTTCATTAACTTCAGTTTTGCCATTTTATATTTATTCTTTTCTTTGTCTTAATGTCCTCTGGCCCATAAATTTGCATGCTGGCACATGAAATTCCTCACTTCTCTTCTCCCTTAATCCATGGACTTGCACAACTCCTGCTGTGATCAGCAAGAACAATCCTCTGCTGTATATTTCTCAAATCTTCCCCTTGATGTTATCTCACTCTTCCAAATGTGCAGCTTATCTTTCTTTTTCATCTTCTTGATACAATCTCTGTAAAACTGATTTATGCATTGGCTAAGTTGCTTACTGCCAAAACCAGGAGCACAATTGTAATCTGAAATTGATTATGGAGAATGTTTCCTTTTTGCAGACCAATGTACATATTTTGTTTATGTACATGTTTTTACATTGTATTTTGTCAATACCTGCAAATAGCTGTAATTTAAATGTGCTTATAGCTGAGATTTAAATATGCTTGGAGGGAACACTTCCTGAGTCAAGGTAACTTTAAATGATTATTTTATCTTTTTACTTGGTGAATCAGATGGGACAATGGTGAAATTGAAAAGCTGAGCCCGTGGGACATGGAACCAGTCCCTGATAATGGTAGGTAGAAACTGTTTCATAAAACAGTTTAATGTGCTTTTCCCTCTTTCCAGTTCCTTTGTTTCATGCAGGTAGTGGACCTGAGATGATTCTTGTCTTAAAGACAGTCTGGATTCAGATTTAGTGAATTAATTTGAATATACCTGTATTTTTTCCATTTGCATCTTCCAGAGCAATTTGGAAAAAAATAGTGCAGCTGTGACTATCTCTGTTTGAATCTCTGACTTGCAGGATAAAACCTGCTACTTCCAAATGTCAGGTTTCAAAAAAATCTCAAATTTCAAACTATGAATTTATTGTAGTATACTATAATAAAAGGGTGTGCAAGAAGGATATAAACAAAATAACTTCCAGTCAGCAAATCCTTACTGCAGATAGTTTAAAACCAACAACTTATAAAGTTTGCTGGTCAAATCCAGATTTTCTGTAAATAAAAGAGTGGAATTTGTGGTTTGTCTTAAAATTTCACTTTTCAGTACCAGCTGGGAGGGGGGAGGAAGGTTTGGAAGATACTGAGGAAGTAGTTACTGAGTAAACTGTCAAAAAGATAATAAGCTTAATTCAAAACTGCAGAAAAACAGAATTTACAACATTTTGCTGTTTGTATCCATTTTGTGTAGGTTTTTTCCTACAAACCTTAGCATTAAACTCTACTTCAAGGCAAGGATTTTTCTTGTCAGTTGGAAGCATACAATTATTTAATAACTGTGATTTAATAATTTATCTTGTTGTCACTCCTTCCCCAATTTGCTCTCTGTAGTTGATCAGCCTGAAGAATTAGGAGCAAGTGTGTCTGTGACTTTGGAGGAGGTGGAGAAGCTGCTGTACAAACCCCAGGAGGGGGAGTGGGGGATGAAGTCCCGGGATGAGGCCTGTGAGCGGATTATCCGTGGGATTGACCAGCTCATGACTCTGGGTGAGTGTGAGCTGAGCTTCAGGTGGTTTTCTCCTGATGTTACATTTATAAACAGAGCCTGGGATATCCATGGCATCCTTTAAAAAACCCCTGTGACCTAGTACTTTATTGAGCAAATGATTTTCTGTGCAGTTCTTTGTGTTTGTACTGAGATCTTTATGATTTTATACATTGTTGGTTTTTTAACACTCAACTCATTTGACATGGACCTACAGGCTTTGAAATAGAATCCCAGAATGGCTTTGGTTACACTATCCCAGGTTGCTCCATGCTCCTGGCCTTGGATACTCCCAGGGGCAGCCACAGCTGCTCTGGGCACCCTGTTCCAGAGCCTGCCCACCCTCCCAGGGAACAATTCCTTCCCAATATCCCATCCAGCCCTGCCCTCTGTCAATGTGAAGCCATTCCCCTTTGTCCTGTTACTCCATCCCTTGGAAATTCTCTCTCTGTCCTTCCTGTCAGCTCCTTCAGGCCCTGCAAGGCCCAAAAAAATGAGGTCAAACAGTAAAATGTTGCTGTTGTTGCTGTTTTTCACCAGACATCTCAGCAGCTTTTGCTGGTCCAGTGGACCTGTGCACGTACCCCAAGTACTGCACGGTGGTGGCGTATCCCACCGACCTCACCACCATCCGCACCCGCCTGGCCAACAGGTTCTACAGGTCAGTGCTGCCAGGGGAAACCCCTCTGGGGACTCTCTGCAGGATTACAGTTGGTTTTTTAGGGCAAATGAACAGGAGCCAGCAGTGTGCCCTGGTGGCCAAGAGGGCCAATGGCATCCTGGCCTGGATCAGGAATGGTGTGGCCAGCAGGAGCAGGGAG
>JBBMKD010000001.1:112496697-112529602 GCA_037834095.1 Argya squamiceps
CAACCTTGCCCAAATTCCTCCCACTGAAATCCTGAACGCAGGGAAGAATGCCTAGAAAGAGAGTGGAGAAGAATTGGAAGAAATGAAATGTGGAAAAAAAAAAGTAAAAATTTGGACCCCGGGCGAAAACCATAGCAGTGAATGGGATGAGCAGAAGTGCAGGGACATGGACTGAAGCTTGCCCAATTATTGGTCATTAAAATTGCAACATTCCATTGCCTTTTTTAAAGGAAATATTTGGTGTCTTGCAGGCTTCACTTTGGTATCAATTCATGCTGATATGAGGGTAGGCTTCAGACTCTAAACTGTGTGTGTGGGAGAAGTTTCAAGTCGTGTTTTTTTCTTTCAAACAGTTGTATAACTGAATGCTTAAAAGTTCTTGAATGGGAAATTTGTGCCATTTGTTTAAAGTTGGAAGTGTGTCATGCGAATATTGTTGCACCTTTAAAGGGAAGTTAACATGCGTTTAATGAGAAGACCATATGTTCTTCCCTTGTTTTTGAATCAGGGAATTGCAACTTGCTTTCCTACTGAAAACTCCAAATTTCATGTTCTGCATTGATATTTTAATTATTCTTCTAGATTTGACTTGGATCCCTTGTCATCAAATAAAAGCAGCCTTTTTTTCTGTCAGTTCCAGAGACTTTGAAGCTGCTCCATAGGGAATTAGAAAAAAGGCGATGAAAAAATAATAGTCATAGTCACTGATGGCAGCAGTCTGATTGCTGAATAGATGAACAGAGAATGTACTGCCTCATTTAAATTAAAGAAAAAAAAAAAGAAAAGCAAACCTGTGGGAGGAAATGCTTGATCAGAAGAGAGGCAGCCACTATGGAAAGGTGAGAGCACAGCAGAGAAAACCTCTGCATCTATCATCCTATAAAACTAGGGTTTGAATGGGTTGTGATGCAGCCAAAGCAGTTTGTGAGGTGGGTTTGCTGTTCCCTTTGTGCTGCCCCACTGAACTCACTTCCAAAGTGGGATTATAAAGATATTTTTGTGCAGAATAAGCACAGTGAGAAGTACAAAATGCTCTGCCTAATAGCCTATGGCTCTTTCCAACCTTAAACCCCTGTGGATGGTGTCAGAAACAAGCCAGCCTTTTGTTCATTTCTTAGAAAGTGCTGGTTCACAACTGTTCTACCTGAATCTGGAATTAGGACAGCCCAATGTAGCTCCACCAGGTTGCTGTGGGTTTTTTCCAAATGGCAGGAAACAATTTGGGATAACCTGGTAGTGCCATGTGTGAGGGAAATGCTCTGCAGCAGTGGATTCAGCACCTGCCTTTACAGTTTTCTCTTTTTTACATTCTTCCACTTCCCTTTCAGAGTGTGTGTATAGAGGAATATTTAGTTTTAACATCTATTAAAATCTAGTAGGTTTTTTTAGCAAAAAATAGTCTGTGGGGGGTTTATAAATAACCTTATTCCCAGGTATTGTGGGAGGCACATTTCCTGTCTTTAAAGACAGGAATGTCACCTCCTGCAAGGCTTGTGGTAGAGATCTTTTGATTTAAACCCAAATAAGAATCCCCACAGTCCCCAGCTGACAACCCTGCCTGGCAAGGAAAGGAGTTCTAGATGGTGCAGGTTTGTCTACACATAAAGTTCAGTGAAGATTTTTTTGGCTCTAACAATTCTTTCAAGAGTTTCTTCACAGAAAGGTTTGTTAAATATTGGAAGGGGCTGCCCAGGGAGGTTTGGAGTGCCCATCTCTGGAGGTGTCCAAAGCCTGGAGGTGGCACTCAGAGCTCTGGGCTGGGGACAACGTGGGGATGGGTCACAGCTGGGACTCGATAGGCTGGGAGGACTTTTCCAACCTAAATCATTCTATGAATGCTCTGCTTGGTGTCCCACCGGACACAATAAACCCTAAAAAATCCTATTATTTGCTTTCCTGAACATCCCAGTATGGAGGTGATTGAGGTCAGGCACGCAAAGCTGCAGGTTGGTTTGCCCTTTGGTGCCCGTTTGTGGCCATGAGGCTTTCTAAGGCTCAAGTAAATTTTAGTTTTTATCTCACTTTTTCAGTTTAATAATTGCCTGAGAAAAATCTGGGCAAAAATATTTCCTCAAGTCAAGGCTGGAGAACAAACTTAGTATCAGGTCAGTTTTGAGATGGTTTTTGTACTCAGTTCTGGTTCAGACTCAGCTATTTCTGTATGTTATTCAAATCAAAGCAGTAAATCTTGTACTTCGTAAAACCACAGAATGGTTTGGGTTGGAAGGGACCTTAAAGATCATCCACTTCCACCCCCTACCATGGGCAGGGACACCTTCCACTGTCCCAGGCTGCTCCAAGCCCTGTCCAAACCTGGCCTTGGGCACTGCCAGGGATCCAGGGGCAGCCACAGCAAATCTGGGAATTCTATTCCACAGCCTGCCTACCCTCCCAGGGAGCAATTCCTGCCCAAGATCCCATCCAACCCTGCCCTCTGGCACTGGGAAGCCATTCCCTGTGTCCTGTCCTGCAGCCCTTGGGAATTGTCTCTCTCCAGCTTTCCTGGGGCTCCTTCAGGCCCTGCAAGGCCACCCTGAGCTCAGGCCAAAGCTTCTCCTGTCCAGGCTGAACAATGCCAGCTGTGCCAGCCTTTCCTCCCAGCAGAGCTGCTCCATCCCTCTGCTCATTCTGGAGCCTCCTCAGACCTGAGGAGCTCAGGTGATGCTTTAAGTGCTTCTTGAGGTTGTGGTGTCCACCTCTACCCCATGGGACAGAGGGAATTGCTACAGGAACTTCTCCCTTGCTGCAATACAGCGAGTGTTTCCCTTAAATAAGAGTTTCTGCACTAAATCCCACTTTCTATGGTCTCCAGAGCAGCCCAGCAGAACCACAGGCTGCAGAAGTGGGTTCTCATGCTGCCATGTTCTCATGTGCTGTTGTCCATAGTGTCCATGTCCTTCCTCCCCGCTGGGACCCAAATTCCAGAGCTCTGCACCACTGAGCACGGCAGGCAAGAGCCTCCCCTGCATTCCTGACAAAGCAGCTCAAACCAGAAAAAAAATACTGAGTGTTACCAGTGAAGAGCAAGCAGAGCTTTTTGATATCACATTTATTTAGTTTTCCCTCATTTAATTGTCACTTTTTGAACAAAGACACAGGGCCAGCAGCAGCTGCCTGGCTCTGTGCACCTCGGCCTTCACTCTGTGCTGCAGCGTGTGCTCCCAGCCAGATGTTAAAATCCAGCTTGCTTGGAGGAGGTCTTGACTTAATCAGTGTGGGGTAGAGAAAGCAATGCTGTAATGCTGATAGAAAAGGTCACTTGTCTGAGAGGAGAGCAGCTTGCCCTGGGTTTTCCATCCCCTCCACCCCGGGGGTGCCGCGGAGCCAGGCTGTAATGTTTGGGAAGTGGCTTTGATTTTGGGACTTCCAGGGAGCCAGCCTCGTGTTTTCTGGTGTTGACATGTGGCTTCCAGACCCTCAAATCCAATGCACGTTATGAGAACGCCTAAGTGCTGGATTTAAACCATATTTTAATAATTTGGCCACCTGTACAATATCCTAATAACCTTAGGAGAACTTGAGATCCTCTGTAAAATTATTCATAGCAGATGTTAAATCTTTGGTGTATTCTACACATTTACACACTGGGGGGACAGACACTAAACGTTGCCCTTACAAAAATAACCCAAAACACATTTATTTCAAAGAATTAGAGTGGGTCATAGCAGGAAGTGGATGCAGGAAGCTCCATCCATTGTTGTGGTTTGTTTTAAAGGTGTGCTCCAAGCGAGAGGATTAAAAAAAGTTTTGGTCTTTACTACAGTTGGACAAAATTATTTGAGTGTTTAAAAGATAAAAAGACTTTTATTATATACATTTTGTTCCAGTAAGTTTCTCAGCTGTTATTTTTCTGGCCCAGCTTTCTCATATATATATATATATATATTTTAGTACACTGTAACTCTCAAGCTTTAAAGATGTCATTACAGGGCACTAAATCCTAAGTGCCAAACCTGTTCTCTAATGATTGAAAAATTACCCTTTTGGTCAGAACTTGAGAGCCAGAAATGCAAAACCTACTGGAAAAAGGCAAAAGTCCTCCTCTGATGTGACTGGGCAACAAATCTCTTTTAGAAGCCAAGTAAATTAACTTTTAAAGAGCTTTTAAAGATGAAAACATTGCTGGCAAGCAAATGCATATATGTATATATGTTTGTATATATATAAATATAGTCTCCATTGGTGTAGGTAGCTCCAAGTGTAGGTAACTGTGAGTTGATTTTAGAACTAATTTTTAAAAACTGAGTATGTTTGGGAGTGTTTTTAGTTGCCTCCTGAGGTTTTTATTTACCCTGTGACTATGAGGGGTGGGTTTTCTTTGCGATGAAAAGTTCTGGCAAAGTCATGGAATCACAGTCACAGAATGGTTTGGGTTGAAAGTGATTTTAAAAATCATCCAGTGCCACCCCCTGCCATGGGCAGGGACACCTTCCACTGTCCCAGGCTGCTCCAAGCCCCAATGTCCAACCTGGCCTTGGGCACTGCCAGGGATCCAGGGGCAGCCACAGCTTCTCTGGGCCGGGGCCTGCCCACTCTCACAGGGAGGAATTTCTTCCTAAAGTCACCAAATTTTCAAGAGACCACTGGTTGTAGGGACTTCAAGTTTGCCTCTGTTCAAAGACTATTTGGTCATAACTTTTGGACAACTCAGGTCTGCCTGGGTTGGACTTTGGTGATTGTAGTGGGTCCCTTCCAACTCTGAATATTCTGTGATTCTGTGAACTAAACCAGAAGTTTGATGTGAAAAGGCAGGTGCTCACCCTTGGCCCAGAGTTGTGTTTTCCTTAAAGAACAGACTGGAATATTCTAGAGACTGTGGGCTAACTAAAAGAAGGAGTTCTGCATTATTTTCTGAGCAGGAAATAGGAACATTACTCAGGGAACTCCTGCCTCGTGTATTTAGGGGTTGCCATTGAAAAATTGGATTAGGGAGTGAAAAATCTGAGTTCCTCTGCTGCTGGAGATCATAAAGATACACCTGGTTGGCTTTTCCAGCTGCAGGTGTAGTGTCAGCCTGGATGTGACCTCTCTGTTTCTGAAGGAGAGCAGATCATGGGTGTTACACAGGGAAAAAAAATCTGCAGCTGGAGACAGGGATGGGACAAATTTTCCTCTTTTGTCATAAAGCAATGCAAAACTTTTGTGATGATTAGAATAAAACTGCATCATCCTGTAGCTTTGTGATGCGTGAGATGATGTTGAAATAAGTGATACTCACTACTTTATCCTGAAATAAGCTAAAACTCATCCCAATGGCTTTTAATTTTTGTTCCAAATTATGGTTGTATGTGATATATGGACTTAAATAACCAGTCAGAGATTTCTGACGTGCAAATATTGATTTATTGAGTTGTTGCGATTGTATCAAGAGGCCTTTGAACACTGACAGCATCTGGGTTTTTTTGTGAAAGAACTGTTATTTTTCATTTGAAGGCTGGTTTATTTAGCCAGGTAGAGCATCACAAGCAATGACTGAGAGTCTATTTTGATTTTCTGGCTATATAGCTCAACATTAAAGTTGTTTCTTAGGACTTGGCATCAAAGATTCCTGAAGAATAAAAGGCTTTGGGAACACCCAACTTTGGCCTTCCAGTACCTGAAGGAGATGACAAGAAAGGTGGAGAGGGACTTTTTACAAGAGCCTGGAGTGACGGGACAAGGGGGAATGGCTTCAAACTGACAGAGGGCAGAACTGGATTAAATGTTAGGAAGGCATTATTCCCTGGGAGGGTGGGCAGGCCCTGGCACAGGGTGCCCAGAGAAGCTGTGGCTGCCCCTGGATCCCTGGCAGTGTCCAAGGCCAGGTTGGACACTGGGGCTTGGAGCAGCCTGGGACAGTGGAAGGTGTCCCTGCCCATGGCAGGGGGTGGAGTTGGATGGTCTTTAAGGTCCCTTCCAACACAAACTATTCCATGACTCCAAAGACCATTCCATGACCCCAGAGCCTCTTGGCTTCTTCCTGCTTCTGCCAGCATTCAGGAGTTATTCCATCTCTGATGGGTGTGTGGCTAGTTTGGGTTTCTCTTCCCATCTCCCTTATTTCTTCTACTCTGTTTTCCCTTAAATATTCTGGATTTGGTGCTCAAACCCTCCAAGCAGGGCACTCACAGGCACTTGTGTCCAGACAATCATGGGCTCAAAAGGACAGAGCATGAAATTCTCCAAGAGTCAGCTCTGGGTGAGGAGGGTGTTTTTAGGAACTTTGTATTTCTAGGAGCACCAGCCACAGGAGTAGCAGCAGGAAGGATGTGGGGTAGGAGCACCCTGGAGTCTCCCAGGGAGAGTGACCCAAGTCTCAGTTTGGGGCTATTCAAAGTTGTCACTAAATATATTCCTGTCCCAAGAGGGTTTTCCTCAGAGTCTCTGTAAAGGCCGTTGATTCCTGTGGGCTTTGGACCAGCCCTCCTTGTGCATAAATCAAGCACAAATTTAATAAACACAAAATCACTGCTTTGGTCTCACAGTGACTGAGGACATGCAGTGAATGTGTAGAGCTGCAACGAACCGGTGAAACATTTCCCTCACTGTCACTGGCAAATGGGAAAGTCATAAATCCTAAGCAGTTAATGTGGAAAAGCTGATGCCTTTTCCACGGGCAATGGCTTAGAACTCCCTGTTCTCTGTATCTTTCAAGTCATAAAATCAAGAAATGAAAAGTTAGTAGCTCCTGAGGTGAGAAAACAGACCGTAGCAGTGTAACCCTTGTTTAGTCATGGGCTCTGACTCTCTGGATGCTGCTTTTCCACAAAATGCTCCTGTCCTGGAAGCATTTCAGCAGTTAATGAGCAGTGGGGAATGTGCCTGTGGTCACTGTCAGGTTGCTGGATGGACCGTGCTTTGACATGGTCAACTATTTCCTTCTTTTTCTGCCCTCAAAGTTGAAACTGTGTTGATAGTTCTTATTTTCCCCTTCACTGACTGAAGCAAAGCAGCCTCAGAAAAATGGCTGTTCTGGGTCTGGGAAAACATGACAAAAAATCTCAACATAATAAAAAGGAAAAATTGAACTTTAAAGGTATATGTTTTTGGGGTTTTTTAACCGACAGAGAAGATTAATTTGTATTCAGACTAAGAGATCATTTTTAAAATTAGTTTGGTTTGTTTTTTCTTTTTTTAATTTCGTTTTTAAAATCCAGACAAACTTGTCTTTATTTTTTGTATGCCATCATCAAAACATTGCTGTTTTAAAAAATAGAAATAGGTATGAGAGCATTCCAGTCTAAAACATCCAAAAAGTGGTGGGGGGAGAAAGGTGATATCTCCTCATTCTTCTGTCAAGATGATGGATAAATTTGTGCTAAATCCAGAAATTCAGGGAATTCTGTTGAATTAATTCCTGTACTATTATGTGCCACAGCCTTCCCTGGGTGGTGTCACTTGTGGGTGGGACTGAACCACTTGGGTGGAGCTGGGTGGGCAGAGCTCTGAGGGGTGTGGCACTTTGTGAGGGATTTGTTTTCCCTTTTCCAGGGTTTTGTAGTCCCTCAGATCCATAGGATCGGCTGCCACGTTGAGCTGGGAGGGCTCTGCCTATGACACTGATGGCAATGAGCCTGGAGTGACGGGACAAGGGGGAATGGCTTCAAACTGACAGAGGGCAGGACTGGATTAAATGTTAGGAAGGAATTGTTCCCTGGGAGGGTGGGCAGGCCCTGGAATAGAATTCCCAGATTTGCTGTGGATGCCCCTGGATCCCTGACAGTGCCCAAGGCCAGGTTGGACACTGGGGCTTGGAGCAGCCTGGGACAGTGGAAGGTGTCCCTGTCCTTTGGAACGGAGACACTTTCCCGCCTCCAGGGGTGTTTTCCCTCCCCACCTCCCACACCATCCTGACCCTTCTGGAATGTTCTCTGTGGCAAGAACCTTGACAGTCATTTATCAGCAGTTTGCTGTTGTGGTTGGCCCGGGTTTCACAAGGCTCTGCTTTCCCCCTCTGCCGCGATAACGCCGCTCGTGCCGCGCTCCCCAATCCCGCCCCATCCCACCATCTGGTTTCCATATGGGAACATGCTGCTCTCGTTAGCCACCTTCGGAGCTGCCCGGCAGCCAGGTCCCTGCTCAGAAACAAATAAATTGTCTGGTGTCTACTGTATTTCCTTTCAGGCCACACTCCCCACTTTAAACTTGGCAGCGTTTCAGAGCAATCAAAATCCAATCGGTGGCCGTGCTAACTCCATATGTTTTATTTCCAGCAGGGAGGAGGAAGCCGGGGCTGTTTTGGGTGTGTGGAGATGCTGAGGGTGACATCCCACAGCCCCTGTGCACGTTTCCCTCTACCTGGTACCCAGAGCTCTTCTTGGTGAGGAGAGCTGCTTGGGTTTCCTGCAGAAAATTCTGGCTGTGGATCCAATTAGCTTTCCTGGAAAGTGGAGCAGCTCTAATGGAGAGTGAAGCGAATGTAAACTACAATTATTCTGACGTGTTGGAAATTCGCCGGAGTCCTCCGGGGCTAAGCCTCAAAATATAAGCAAACTTGACAGGTTGCCTTTCTTTAGATGGTGTTTGGGATGTGGTGATTACCCCTGTCACGGGGCTGCCGGCATGTTCTGCAGGGCTGGAGTCCATCAGTCAGGCTCCTCCTGCCTCTGAGAATGCTGCAGCCTGTGCCTGAATGTAAAATACGACTCAGGAGGAATGTGCATGGAGGATTTTCTCCAGCAGAGCTGCCTGGCATCCTCTGGGATCAGGTTTCTCCCCATGCCTTCCATAGAATCACAGAACTACAGAATGGTTTAGGTAGGAAAGGACCTTAAAGATCATTTCATTCCACCCCCCTGCTATAGGCAAGGAACCTTCCAAGTGTCCCAGGTTGCTCAGAGCTCCATCCAACCTGTCCTTGAGCACCTCTAGGGGTGGAGCAGCTCCTTTGAGCTGGATCTATTTATTTTTCCCCAGTCTGGACTAACAGTTGGCAGGTGACAACTGCAGTACCTGAAGTGTTTGGGCAGGATTGTCACATTCATGGCAGCTCCTCTATCTGTGCCCTACAGAGGTGAAGCTGTAACATGGCCCCATTGGTGTCTGTGGTCTTGCAGCTCCTCTCCCCAGAGATGCTTTGGTCCTACATGAGGCTCCTCACCCTGCAAGGAGGGATGCAGAGCAAGGAAAAGAGGAAATTCCTTGATGAAAAGCTGGCAGGAGGTGCAAGGCAGTGTTGGGACTTGTGCTTGAATTTCTGGAGTGCAGAGACCCGGAGCCACCTCTTGGAGAAAATTAAAAATTACTGCTGGGAGAAACACTCATGTTATGGGAGAAAAGGTCAAGCAAACATAAGGCAAAATCCCTTTGCACACAGGAAACCCAGTCCTGATCCCAAAGGGATCACAGCTCTCACTTAGAGGGAGGACAGGGAGGAGAAGGAACAAAAACTCATGAGAGAGTAGGTTTGGCTTGGTAGCAACTCCAGCACATGTTTTTCCCTGGGCCAGCCATGCAAGTCAAGAGTTACAAACTAATTTCACAGAGGTTGAAAAGCAGCAGCAGCCTCATCTCCCAGGCTGTGATCCTGTTGTGCTGCTCCATTTCCCTCTGGCTACACGTTGAGAGTAGAACAAACAAAGCCTCCATTTTCAGATTTTTTCATGAGAGTTGTAGCCCATTCCACAAACATTCCATGGTGGGGAGAACTCTCTGCCAAAGTGCAGGAAGCACCAGCAGAGCTGCTGAAGGTTAATCCAATATTTAACGTTCAGTGGGTTGCCAGGAGTTATAAAACCGTTCATATGGTTTGATGGCTTGTACAGCTTTCCATGGTTACTTTACATCTGCCTTGGAGAGTGATGGATTTGAAAGCACCACTTGGATGTCTTAGGGAACACTGTGAGGCCTTAGGACAGGCAGTAAACTGAGATTTGTCATTGTCAGGGAGCTGGCTTTGAAGGATGCTTTGAGAAAAGCTCTCTGCATGACCTCGGAGTGCAGAACAAAGCCAAGCTCCTGGGCATCAAAGCAATGCCACATGTCAGGAAAACCCCACAGGTATGGGAAGCCTGGAAAGGGACATCCAGCATGGGGCAAATGTGCAGATCAATGCTGGTTAAGTGAGCAGGAATATTCCAGTGAAAAGAGATGTGGGACCGTCCTGCTGAGGAGTTGATGCAAAATTTGGCTGAGTGTGGGGGAAACAACACACCAGCAAAACTCCCTGATCTCCCAAATCCTGCTCCTCTTCTTCTTCCTTTCCCTTCCCCTGGATGGGAAACATGGTGCTGCACACTCAGTTTTCCTGATGGGAGAAGGGAGACGGACAAGGGATGGTGCTGGGAGCTGTCAGTGATGACACACCTGGAAAATGTGTGAGGAGGAGCCCATGGGCTATGTGTTAATTCCTGAGTGTGCTCCCGACCAAAAAAAGCTT
The DNA here is from genome assembly GCA_037834095.1 of Argya squamiceps. Classification (NCBI taxonomy): domain Eukaryota; kingdom Metazoa; phylum Chordata; class Aves; order Passeriformes; family Leiothrichidae; genus Argya; species Argya squamiceps. Next base: position 112,507,055 of record JBBMKD010000001.1, read on the forward strand.
TGGGTCAGGTCAGTGGCAAGGGATAATGAAGGAGATACAAGGTGGAGTTTGGGCATCCACAAATTGGTAATGATTTGGGTTCAAATCAGAAAGGCATAAGGGCTTTGGGGCTAGTGCTTATAGCTGCTTTTTCTAATTATTTTTCTTCCTTTGGAAGAGGAAATATCCTTCCTAAGGGATCAGCACACAGCCAGTTTTTACCTTTACCTTTGAAGTGTGAATGTGTATGTGACAGCTTTCAAAGGAGGACAGAAATCCAGGGAACTTTGGGACACATGAACACTTGGGACTTGGGTTTGTCAGCAGCAGTACACAGAGCCTGATTTATGGGAACTTGGAAACAAAGGGATTTATTTCCCTGTAAACCTCTTTTTTCCTCATTTTGTTACTCAGTCTTGTTCACCTCCTGGGTTCAATAAGCCTTTTCAAGTTTTTTTTTTTTTTCCCTGCACCTTTTGAGTCTTTCCAATGTTTTCTAAATCCTGATCCACGTCCTCTCTTTGTGGAGATTTTTTCTGTTCCTTCCTCGTTACTGCTGTTATTTGTTTTTTTCACAATTGCCTTGCAAGCTGTTCCTTCCTTCCCTCCAGTTTTCCTGGTTTATTTGCACATCTCAGGTTGTTTTTCTTTCTGGAGGGGAAAAAACACAGAGGCTCAAGTAAAGTGTAACACAGAATCAAAGGTCCCATCATCTTACTTTGCAGCATCATAAATCACAGAATCACACAGTGGTTTGGGTTGAAAAGGACCTTAAAGATCATCTCATTCCACCCCCAGCCATGGCAGGGACACATCCCATTAGACCAGTCAAATCAGTAATTAACTTCTTCATCACATGCTTAAATTAACCCTCTGAGTCATCCTGTGCTCAGGCTGCACCTGGAGTGTGCAGGAAGCAAAAGGTGTCCTCTCTTTTCTTCCTCACTTTCCTTTAGTAGCTTTGCTGTCTCAGGACAAGTATTTCAATAGGAGCAGGTAGGAACAGAACATAGGGATTAATATTTTAATTTAATTCTAAATAATTTTAAAATTTACACTATTTTAATTTAGATTTTAATTTCACCAGGGCTGGAGTACTGCCTCTTTCCCTCCCTGCCATCCCCAAAAACAGAATGCAGAAAGAACAGGATTAGTCTAATCCAACGATCCATTTCCTATTTTTTTTTTAATGTTTTCCATTATGTTTAACCTAATGAAAAGAACAGACAGAAACCATTTTTATTTGTGGGTGATGAGAGGCATCAATCTCTTCTGCTGTGTTTTGAGTGAAAGCATGAGAAGCAATGGCCTCAAATTGCACCAGAAAAGGTTCAGATTTGATATTGAAAAAAAAATTTCCCTGGCAGAGTGGTCAGGCCTTGGGATGAGCTGCCCAGGGAGGTTTGCAGTCACTGTCTGGGGGAGTGTTCAGGAGGAGGCTGCAGGTGGCCCTTGGGGACAGGCTTTGGGCTGATGCTGGTGGCACTGGGCTGGCACTGGCTGATCCTTCCAGCCTTGATAACTCCGTGCTTCTGTGCTAAATTATAATTATTAATTATTTTATGTTAGTTACTTTTCCTTGTTAATTCACTTATAAAGTGCTCAGCTCAGTTACGAAGCCTGAAGCTGAACCCAGAAATCAAACAGTGGATTTTGAGGCGATTTTTACAGCTGTGTGTTTTCCCCCTGAGAAAACCACGAAATTAAAGGTTTGAGCTTTTATCATCCTTTTTTCCCTGCCGAGCTGTGTCTTTACTGCCTGCACAAGTTGATTTGAACAGATTGAAGGAAACACGGAGCTAATCCCTGACACTTTTGCGGTGGGGGAAGCTGCCGGGACACCTCTCAACATCCGCGTGTTGAACAGAGCAGAGGGCAGGAATCTCTCGGAAGCAGGAGGGCAGTGTTGCCACGCTGTACGAGTTTCAGTGCTCTGGATTTCAGTTTCAGTGCTCTAGATTTGAGTTTCGCTCCTTTGGATTTGCTATTCCACTTTAAATCCCTCCGGCTCTCAGAGCCCTGTGATGGGGAAACTACGGAGCAAAGCCCCAGTGCTCCCAGTTCAGCCTCTGATCCCTGCTGGGGCATCTTTGTCAAATGAAATCATGGTTTATAACCCATGTCCACAACTCAAAGTTTTTCTTTCTGGCAGCATTTGAAAATGGAGCCGTATTTTGTTTTTGTCTCCAGTACAAAATGACATTTTTTAACCAGCAATTTTGTTCTCGTTGTATTCTTTGTGTTACAAATTATGCTTTTTGAGCAACACTGCTGTTCCCATGAGTGTGCTCTTTCCTGTTGTTCCCAAAATGAATTCCACAGAATCCCAGAACGGTTTAGGTTGGAATGAACCTTAAAAATCATCTCATTCCAACCCCCTGCCATGGACAGGGACACTTTCCACTAGACCATTTTGCTCCAAGCCCCATCCAACCTGGCCTTGGACACTTCCAGGGATGATTTCATGCAGAAAATACATGTGAAATAGAATAGGATCTACTTCGTTTATATGCTTTTGCCAGAGGTTTCGTTTGGGGAGAAAAAATAAATAACCTCCTGTTCAGTGACACCATTTTAGCTCACTTTAAAAATAATATATGAATTCAACTAGCAGACCTCCAGCCTGTGTGCAGACACATACCTAAGCACATACCTGCTATGCCAAGCCATATTAAGCTGATTTATTGAATTATTTTGGGTTTGTTGTTTTGTTTTTTTTTTCTGGCTGCAAAGTGTCAATTTTAAAATTATTCACTTCCTAGAGAAACAGAGAGCCAATATTTGAAGTTATTGTTGCTGTCTTCCTGCTTCAATTCCCCTCAGTGTTGGTGAAATCAGGAAGAATTTATGTTTGCCCAAATGATCTGGGGTGTGGCACTCAGAGATCCCATGGACTTGGCTACAATTTCCTCACACCACACAGGCAGACCAGTCCTGCACCTGGTGAGTGAGTTTTGTGGTGGGCATGAAGAATGAGCTCCGAGCTGAAGTGGCAAAAGGTAATTTTCAGCACCAGGTTTTGTCCTTCTGGGCTTGGATGGGGTGTTGGCATCTCCAGATGTTGCCTGAGTTCAGGACTTCTGGTTGTTGTTGCTTTTCCAGGTATGGTGAGAAGTTTGGAGTGACTGGCCTGGCAGCCAGGGGCTCTGAGCAGAGACCACTGAAGGCTGTGGCAGAATAAAACTGAGGAATTGAGAAATTTATACACAGGACACAGAGAGAGACCAGAAGTCCATTAAAATCCCAGAGTGCAGACAGAGCAGGGGAGAGAGGGGGAGGTGAAGCATAGCAGCTGGGTTTCACAGAATCTCAGAATCACTAGGTTGGAAGAGATCTTTTGGAAGGAGATTTTCTGGGCAGGATGATTTCAGGCCAGAAAAAGCTCCAGAGGGAAGGGAAGGGAAGGGAAGGGAAGGGAAGGGAAGGGAAGGGAAGGGAAGGGAAGGGAAGGGAAGGGAAGGGAAGCTGGAGCATGTCCAGAGAAGGGCAATGGAACTGGGGACGGGTCTGGAATATGTGAGTTATGAGGAATGGCTGAGGGAGCTGGGAAAGGGGCTGAGCCTGGAGAAAAGGAGCCTCAGGGGGGACCTGGTGGCTCTGCACAAGTCCCTGACAGGAGGGGCAGTGAGGTGGGGTCAGGCTCTGCTGCCATGTATTAAAGGAGGAGAGGAAATGGCCTGGAATTGCACTAGGGGAGGCTCAGGATGGAGATTGGGCAAGGAAATTTCCCTGGCAGAGTGGTCAGGCCTTGGGATGAGCTGCCCAGGGAGGTTTGCAGTCACTGTCTGGGGGAGTGTTCAGGAGGAGTCTGGAGGTGGCCCGTGGGGACAGGGTTTGGGCTGATGCTGGTGCTGCTGGGGTGAGGGTGGGACTGGATGAGCTTGAAGGTCTTTTCCAACCTGGATGGTTCTTGATTCTGTGATTCACTGTTTGCTCTGTAGGCTCTGCCTTTCCCCACAGACCCTCAGACAAGATTGTTCATTTTCCTCTGCTTGTGTCCCACAGATTTTAAAGGCCACAGTGTCTGTGGTAACCCCACCATTCCTTGTTTCCCATGGTTCTCCCTTCCTCCTTGGCTGCTGTTTGATGTAATCACAGCCTGAACACTTCCCTGAGCTGGAACCTTGCTGTGCTGGAGATGATGGGTGGCTCCAGAGAGCTGGAGGAGCAACTCCTGAAGGAAAGTGTGTGGTGTAAGGTCTGGCAGGTGGCACCTGGTGTTTGTGTAACCCTTCCTTATTCTGCACCCTGGAGTAAAACACAAATCCTGTGTCTCCTTCCCATGAGGACCATGCCAACAATAAATGCCCAGAGAAATTGTGGCTGCCCCTGGATCCCTGACAGTGCCCAAGGCCAGGTTGGACACTGGGGCTTGGAGCAGCCTGGGACAGTGAAAGCTGTTCCTGCCCATGGCAGGGGGTTGGAACCCTGGCTCCTCTGCAGAGCTCACAGCTTCTCTGATGGGGCTGCTTTATTTTTGTGTGTGTTCTTTCTGGTGTGACCAGCACTGGGCCCATGGGATGTAAAAAAATATCATGGAAATTATGTGTTCCATGCTCTTGGTTATTATTTTTTGCTGCCTAACATCCACTGCTTTGAATAGCAGCGGTATTTTTGAAAGTGTGTGTAAAGTAGGGCGGGGAGACACCTCGTTTTAGTGCTGTAAATTTGACTTTCTATATAGAAAGAAGAACAAACAGCTCCACCTTGCAGTTGTGGAGGATGGTGGAGGTTGGAGAAGGATGGGACATGCTTTGCAGTGAGGTTTGGACTGATGGGATGAGGATGGACAGGAGGACATGGGGAAGGCAGCTGGGAGAGTTTGTGAGTGCTGCTGCTGGTTAAAACCCAATTTGAGAACTCTGCACAGTGTTTTGCTGCCTCAGTGCTCCCAGTGAGTGTGGTGGGGCTGGTGATGCAGATCACTACTCATCTGTGATCACAATTCTGAGCTTCTTGGTACTTTCCCAGAAGAACTGTGGATGCCCCATCCCTAAAAGTGTCCAAGGCCAGGCTGGATGAGGCTCTGAGCAGCCTGGGATGGTGGAAGATGTCCCTGCCCATGGGAGTGGGTTGGAATTTCAAGATCTCTTCCAACTCAAACCATTCTGGGATTCTGGGAAATGGACAACATGTCCAAAGGGCTTCATCACTCAGAAACAGGGAAAATACACCATAAGAAAGTGAAAGAGGAGACCAAGTTGTTAATCTGTTTAACGAATATAAAATATTATCTATAAAATCACGGAATCACAGAATGGTTTCTTGGAGGCTGATGAATGACTTTTAAATGCAGATTCATCGTCCTAAAATTCAACATGTGCTTTCAAGGGCAAAGTTTTATATTTTACTGATAGATCGTTTCAGTCAAGGATTCCAAAGGCCCCATACTGAACCCAGGTGAGGGATTGAGTTATTTCTTTTCACAACTGCCAGTCTTCTGAGTTATGCAGTATTTTATTGGGCTTTGTGAAAGCTCCAGTTCTAATTCTCAATTTATCTAAGAGTTTATCTTCTGCTTCTGCAAAGTCATAGAAACAGCACAAAATTCACAAAATCACAGAACTATTTAGGTTGAAAAAGCCCTTCCAGCCCATGGAGTCCAAGCTGTGACCCATCCCCACCTTGTCCCCAGCCCAGAGCACTGAGTGCCACCTCCAGCCCTTCCTTGGACACCTCCAGGGATGGGCACTTCAAACCTCCCTGGGCAACCCCTTCCAATGCTTGACCACCCTAAAATTTTTCCCAATCCTGTCAAAATCAGTCTCCAAAAGGGAGAGATTGTGCCACCAACCCTCCTGCCTTTTAATTGTTAACAAATTACTTTTTTTGAGGTTATTTTAAGGGACTCACTATTTGGGTACATGATGGAAGAACAGAATTTGCCGTGCAAGCACAAAACGCTGAGGGAGAGAGAGAAAATAACGTGCTGCAGACTGGCTGATTATTTGTCACACAAGCAAATCTGTATTTAGAGAGAGCTCCATAAAAAAAAAATATAGTTTCCATAGTGAAAAGTGAGAACACCCACCAGCGTTAGGCAGTCGGGAACAACCAGTTTATGTGCAAGGAGGAGAAACTTAAAGAATACCCTTCAGTTTTCCTAACCACTGTTTTCCTTGGACCACAAGGCACGCTGAATGTTCCTGGGAAAGCTGGAAAGCTTGTCCAGTGTGCTGAAGAATTCAGCTCCACGTCTTTCATTGTCACTGGCTGAGTGCACGTATTTACTCGCAGGGCACTTTTTATACAGTGTGATGGAGACATCAAGCTGGAGCCTGGGCCAGTATTCTGGAAATAACTCACCATTTGGGAGGAGAATAAAGGGTGTTAATCTCAGCTCCTTGGCTGGAGCTCCCAGTAAAGTTTTTACTTCCCTGCTCCCCAAGAATAGGCACAGTGTTCCACAAGAAATAATTCATATTCAGAGTGTTACTCTGTATATAAAATTTCAGTGCACCAGCGCACAACTAATCCTTAGAAGGGAAAGTTGCCCTCAAAAATCCAGCCAGCTCCACAGTGCTTAACGTAGATGGACTTGAATGATAGGCAAAATGTTGAAAGAATTAAGTTAAATGTATTTTGGGGTGGGGGGAACATTAGGAAAACTCTTGGGCAAATCTTTTGCAGATGGCAGACAGCTTAATTGCTGTGGTAAACTTGTCTGAGATTCCTGGAAAAATTTGGGTGCTGCAGTTAATCCGTGGAACCCAGAGGACCCAGGTTCCAGCAGCTCAAAGCAAAGCTGTGCACGTCTTCATCTTGCTTAAATTTCACCCAGGGTTTTGGGGCTGGGTTTTTCCTGCCTTTCTTTCTTTTTTTTTTTCCAATTTAACTCCTTTTAACCAATTAAAAAGTTGTGCATATGTTATTCAGGCAGGGAAGAAACAGAGGCCTTGAATGAAGTAAAGGAGATCACGGGATTCCTCTCACCCAAATGTCTCCCTGGAAAGTTTTGTGCTGTCCACAGCTGGACAAAAATAGGAATTAAAAAAATGCTCTTTTTTCATTGTGCAGGACACAACATCAACTAGAGGAGCACACTGGGGGAAGTGGAAGAAGTTCTTGTGTGACTTCTTAGTCCACACTCACCAGTTTGGAGACCAAATTGGGGTCAGATGACATTCATGTCATTCCCATAATGTCACTACAGGGAAATGGTTACACCCCCAGGGCTGCCAGAGTGCAAGAACAGTCTGGACAATGCTCTCAAGCACACAGTGGGATTTTGAGTCTGTCCTGTGCAGGGCCAGGAGTTGGACTCCATGATTCTTGTGGATCCCTAGCTCTCAAAAAAAGAAACATCTCTTGTTTTTTCTCTCAGGCATATGTTGCTTTTAAAAGCTGATAAAGTGGTGGGGATGATGTTCTTTTACAGGTCCTGATCTGGTCTCTCTCTGCACATTTTTCCCCTTTAAGGACAATCTTCCTGGAAGTGAGCAATTCCCCAAAGGATAATATGATGTCAAGACAAAAATAAACTTGTCAGGGGGATTGGGAGAGGGTTGTAGAGCAGTATTATTCCTCAACATATTAAAAAAACCACCCAATCCTTGAATATTTCATGAACTATCCAGGTAGATCCCCTAGGAGGTGGCATTTTTAGGGTTTTCCCCTGCATGATGAGGATCTGACACTGCTTTTTTGCAGGTCAGTGCCTCCACAGGTCATCAAACCTTAGGAGTTTTCAGCATCCAAGGCAGATGCTGCAACCCAGAAAAGGGGGATTGATGCTGGGGCACTCCAGGAAAGGGTCTGTGCTACTTTTTGATTTCCTTAATGAAGATTTGCAGGAGTCCCAGTGGGGACAGGCATGGTGAAGGGGCTCTGTAGGGTCACTGAGGAGGAGATGGTGGGGAAGGGGCAGCAGAGCTGGCCAGAGATGTGCCAAGGAAAACCCATTATCCTGTGGGCAAGGCAGTGGGAAATCCCACTGTGAGCTGGGTTCAGGAGCTTTGGGAGTTCAGGCTGAGGAGGAAAAAGGGCTCCCCAAGGGGATCCTGCTCTGGGGAACATCCTGTGTCAGCATGGACACGGAAGGAACAAAGGTTGGTCACCTTCCCTGCGTGCACCACGTTGAGTAAGGGACTAAACTGCCAGAGAGAGGCAAGCTGGGTGATGTTTCCCCCAACACCAGCACTGGGAGGGGTCATTTTCCCACCAAAATCCATGATTGTCCCAAGGAAATCCCTCTGAGGTGCCACTGCTTTGGCTGTGGTGGAGCCTGAGCTCTGCTGATGTACCTGTGACATTTGCCTTTAGAAAGCCAAGCAAATAAACAAACAGTGGTTCAAGACAGATGCTGCCACCAGTTGTTTTCTGAGATGGGAGCAGAATATGACAAGATTTTGCTGTCTCCCCTCTCTTTCCCTGCCTCTGCACTCACCCTCTGCTGCCAAAGGCTCTGGTTTGGGCTCCCCTGCACACTGAACATGTTTTTCCCCAAGGAATGCACCTGGAGGACACAGAGGATTGCATTTGCCAAATTCATTGCAGCTCTTGGGCTTCAGGACTGAAGCTACTTTTTTCTTTATGAACAATCTCAAATAACCAGCACCTTTCTGGGTGTGTTTTTTAAACACATTAGCAGCCTGCTGATACATCTGCTAATCTCTTTCCAAATGCTCTTTTTGAGTCTGTCCCTGGTAATGACTTGCAGCTCCAGTGAGAAGAACAGCCCTGGAGAATTTTGTGGTCCTGTGGGAAACAGGTGTTTCTGTTTGAAAATGCCCTTTTTTTGTTGTTGTGGTTGTTTGCATTTTATCCCTGAACACAAAGCCCAGCCTTCTGCAGAGCAGCTGACAGAGCCAAGTGACCTGGAATATCTCCTCCTGCTGGATCTTTCCTGCTGACAGAGGAAGGTGTGTCTCTCCAGAAGAAACTGGGGTTCCTGCTCAGCTGTTGTGATTTAGCTGCAGCCCTGTCTGCCTGAAAAAGGCAGCAAGTGCAAGCTGTGTGAGTGGAGTGAGCATTTCTTGTACTCCTCTTGCTCTCCTTCGCTCAGGATCTCTACCCAGCGATGGATGAGCTCTTTTGGTTGGCACTTCTGCCTCTTCTCTGCATGCTAAAAGCCAACTCATGGGTGGTGTAAGCACCACACAGCCCCTGAGAGGAAGTTCTGGGGAGAGTGGGATGGGGAGTGCAGATTATACCCAAAAAAGGATGAGGAAAGTGCCTCTCTGGCCATCAGGAACTGGTTGATGAGCAACTCTGACTCAGCTGGAGCGCCACAGGAGACTCTGCAGAAGTCATCCATCCACTCTTGGGCTGCTTGTGGCACAAACCCACGTTTTCCATAGAAACACTGGGGGAAACCCTCTCTGATCACCACACTAAACAGGGTTTTTGGAAATGTCTGCAGTGGGACTGTGCTGTCACAACAAAGGGCTGTTGTTCACTGTGATGCCTCACATGAAACCCCCTCTTTAATCTCACTCCAGAGAGTGATTCCCAGCCCATGCCCGGGGGGTTGGAAATAGAGATTTTCTTTCAGGTCCTTCCAACCCAGCCCATTTTATTATTCTGAATTCCTAACAGCAAGGAAGCCATGGCATTAATTGTGCTGAAATCTAAAATGACTTACCCATGCTTAAGGCCTTGTGGGAGAGAAACCATTCTTTACTTTTGTGTGTCTGAGATGAATTTGATTTAATAGTGAGCAGATTATGGACAGGTGGAAACTATCACATGATCTAGTGTAATATCCAAGTAAAAATACAAATATAGTGTTTGTCATTTATCAGGGCAGGTCAAAATACCACATCTCTGGATGTATTTCTGTTGCAGGGCCTCTTAAAGGAAGGAAAATTTATTTTCTTCTAAAAGAAAATCAAAACAGCAATCAGTGGCAGCAGATTCAAGTTCTCTGTTGCTTTTCCCTTTGGTGCTAAGCTCACTGTGGTCTCCAGTCCACCTCACTCTGCTCTATTGGCAAATTGCAAATCAATAACCTCTTGCCTTGCTGTTCATCTGTCTAGAAAAAACTGCTTTTTAAAATACATATGCACTTCCCAAGCATATTTGACTATTGGAGTGAGTAGGAGCTTTGTAAAAGGCAACACTATAATTTAGCTCTCAAGGTGTGGAAATATCATCCTCAGATATTCAAAGTAAAATGATCTAAATTGTTTTTTCCTGTATGTGTCCAAGTAACATTCAGTTGACAGCTAATGTTTCTAGCCAGATAATGAGTGTATTTCTCAGAAATTGGACACAGAGGAATTTTTTATGGGTTCTCTTAAGTCCCTTCCTCTTTTTACAGCAGCATGCAATTCACAGTACTTCTCTCTACATTACAATGAGGCAGCAGGTGTTCAGTTAAACTGAATGATTGTCATATGGTTTTAATGGTTGAGAGAGACAATATATGAAGGGCTGAGAGACAATATTTTAGGGTTGATTCAGAAAAAAATAAAGGTATTTCAAAATAATGGAGATTTGCTTTGAGTGGGGTCAAGCGTTACTGCATTTGAGAGAAGAAATGCAATGTTTTGGTGGAATAATGGAAAAATTTGTCTTGCAAGGGTCCTCTGGAGGCCCCTACCCCCAAAACCACATCCCAGCATGGGTGACTGCAATTCAGGTGGCTCAAGGGTTTTCTGGTTGAGTTTTGCAGTTTGGAGGCTGCAGGGGAGATTGTCACAGCTGCCCCAACTCCATCCAGGATGAAATTCCAGGTGAGGGCATCCAGGTGAGCTGACCCTGGATGGGTGCTTGGCATGATGCAGAATCCCCAGGCCCAAGGAGAGGTCTGCCACAGGCAGCTGGACCCTGTTCTGACCTCAGGAATCTCCTTTAATGCAGGGATTTCAGGAGCTCTTTCTTTGACAACTTCGTGTTTTCATGTGGCCTTGAATGGGCAAAGTCACCACACTTTGCTGTGTTCTCAAACCTAAACTCCAGTGCTCCCATCAAGTCCTTAAAATTCTAAGGAACATCATTATTTTCATGATCCATGGACAACAGAAAATGCTTCCAGGCAAGATTTCTGCAGTCTTCTTGCTTTGACTTTGGAAACATCCTCACACAGAGCAACAGTCACACAGAAATTGCTGTAATAAACTGTTGTGTTCATAGATACTGAACAATGTTTATGTGCTGTTGGTACTGCTTTGAACAAAATCAGTGGGTCTGTGTTTAAAAAAAACCTTTTTGTGGACTTTTTTGTGAACATTTCTCCCCAGTGGGATGAAGTCTGTTTTTATCCTGGGTCAATTATTCAGTCTTCAACAGCATAAAGATAAATCACAGCAAAACTATTACATTTTTTAAAGGTTACCATGTCTTAAAATTTATCAGTTAAAGAGCTCTTTATTTTCCCTCCCTCTTTTTACCCATCATATTTTTATTAGATTCTTCTCTTTCCCTCCTAGTTTCATTCTTCTGGTTTGGGGGTTCAGTGAGCTGCAGCAAGCAGTGCTTCCTGCAGTGGGAAAACTGAGATTTACCTTTGTCCAGACATTTTTATTGTCTTCTTAGTGAGGCTGTTGATCTTTTAACAAATCTGTGACAGAAAAAAAAAAATCCCCATCAGTTCCTAGCTCTGTCCATGTATTTTTTTTGGAAAATACTCAGTGATGGTCTTTTTCAACAGAAGGGAAATTCTTTGTGAAGTTTGAGCAGAGAGAACACAATTTATCCTTTCTGTTGTGGTGAAGAGGTCATGGTGAGAAATTTTGTGTGTGAATATCTCTTAAAATCTTCAGGAAGAAATACTGTTCTTGCCTTATTTTGTGAAGATCATCAAATGTGTGGTTGAGCTGGGAGATCTGATCATAAACTAAAATTTTGAGTATGTAAATGTGGCAAGATTTTGGTCTTGGAGCTGAGTGTGTCCTGTTGACTCACAATTTACTCAATTTACTCCTTGCATTCAGTGGGTTATAACAGAGGATGATGCAGTGATTTACCCCAAGGAATTTGGGGTCAGAGCCAGGGAGGAGGCAACTCCTGTGGTGTTGTGGTTCCCAGAGCAGATATTTAAGAAAAAAACCTTATGGTTTGGTAAAAGTGGGGTGGGAAGAAGCAACCTGTTCCTTAGTGTTCCCTGAAGGGCCTAAAGAAGTGGCTGGACTGGGAGAAGGGGTGGCTCCTAAAGGATGGGAGCAGAAAATCACAGTGTGAAGCTCAACCCCAAATTTACCAGGAGAAAGAACAGTTCTGACCAAAGGTGTTATGAGTGAGAAGAAATAGTAGAAGGGAATTCGTGCATTCATTTAATTGCAATTTAATTCATTTAAATTAAATTCATTTAATTGCAAATTGCAATTTGAATGAGTGCTCGAAGTGGCAAATCAGTGAAATAAAGTATCTTGTGCATTTGAAGGAAGAATAATGGCCCTGACAGTCCCATCTCACCCATGGTGGCAGCTCCAACCATTCACCTGAAATGATCTGAAGACCAAGCCTGCACTAGGTAGAGGAGGAGTGCAAACCATGAGTGTTGGTGCTCCTGAAGAAATGCTCCTCTTTGATCTGGGTCATTACTTTGTTGGCTTTTCAGTGGTCCCTTTCAAATTTAAATTTTGTCTCCATAAAAAGCTTGACTTCATCCTCAACATTTCTGAGTATCTAAAGCAATGGATGGATTGTAGCTAGAAATCTTCCTCAGGCCACTTGTGTACCAGCTAATTTTGCAGAGACTTTGGGGAAGGAAATTCAGGTCTTTTAGTTCTCCACAGTGATCCCCATCTGTTCTGTCCAGGCCTTCTCTTTGGATCAAGCTGATGTGGTCCCTCAAGAGAAACAGGAGATGCCAGGAGAGGTTTGTGGTGAAAATCCAAATGTGGCTGATCAAGCAAAGCTGATATTGATAACCCCAGTTGGTTTTGACAGAGTCCACATAAAAATCCTTGTCCCTACAACACCTAGGGGAGGACCTGACCTGATCCTCCTTATAAACCAAAGTCTTTAGGATCACACATTTCAAATGAGGGGGAGGGAGGAAGGAGACACCCCTTACCAGGTGGGAACAGCTCTGTGCATGCATCAGAAAAGACAGCAAAGCCCTGTGAGAGCTGTGATGTGGTCTGATTTCAGTGGGTCAGATATGAAATGAGATTTTGAGTCAGTTTCTTGGGACTGAAAGCCTCATGGTTGTGGTTGCTTTCAGCACACCTTGCTTACCCAGAATATTGGTACTGTCATCTCATATTTCAGGGATCTGAAGAGAATTAGGCTTGTACCAGGCAGGACAAGGTGAAGAGGCAGGACCAACTTCATGCATGACATGATTGTGCTTCACCTGGGATTGGATTCACCTGGGAAAGGTTAGCCACGGCTCCAGGTCATAAATATGTAAAGATGACTTGCTATGAAGTAGCAAAATACTCAGAATACAGCCCAAAGAAGCTGGTGCTGAATTTGCACACTTGCCTCCTCAGCAAGTTGAATTTTTCAGGTTTCTGAGGGCTGGTGAAGGTGTAGAAATAGGGTTTTCTCATTCGTGTTGCAGTGGATTCTTTCCATGTTCTACAAGTGAATCAATTATTCATTATCCCACCTAGCATGCTTGGGGCATCAAAATATGGGAGCAAATGTGGACAGTCAATTACAACTCTTGTCAAACCACAGAGATGACACAGTGCTGTGCTGGTTTATCTCAGGACCTAATGAAAATATGGTGTGTTGGTCAGAATTTCTCTTGCTTTATGAATCTGAGATTAAAAATTATTCTGTTTCTGGATGGTAACAATGGTACTGCCAAAAATAATCCAGGTTTTGACTGAATGCTGACTCAGCATGGTGGCTGCCTTTTCCCACAAGGAACTTGGGATCCTGGGTTGGATTAGGTCTGGAAGAGCAATGAGTTTTGCAGTCTCATCTGCAGGTCTGTCAGCTGCAGGTGAGAATAGGAGCCTCCAGACAGAGATGAGGGGCTGGTGCAGACAAAAAGAGATTTCAGGGATTTCAGGTGCTCAGAGGGAGAATGTGATGTGAGACCAGACCAAGACCTGCTGGGTCTGTGCTTCAAGGACTGACTCTCCCTGGCTCATGGGTGGTTGGTTCACAAACATCACAGAGAGAGGGTGACCAGCCATTGGAAGAGGGATCTGTGGTAGGAATCAACCAGGCTTGGACACTCCTAAGCTGCTTTTGGGTGCTGGCAGTAAAACAAGGGGTGAGTATTGCTTCCACCACCTGTACAAGGAGAGAAACTTGTCACAGCCTTTTTTCTGACCTGCCACATCACAGACTGGTAAATGCCACCCCAGCTGAGGGCTGCAAACTGTAAATATTTTCCCCAAATATGATGTTTTTTCCCTACTTCTTCCTGCCTGCCTGACTGAGCAACGTGCCACAGTTCATCAGCACTGTGGAAAAGAAGGTGTCACACCACAGAGGTAAAGATTTCTTTATTAAACATTTTAGCACACAGCCCTGCTCCCCCTTGGGTGCTAACACGAGAAGAAGGCATGGAAAAAGAGCTGAAATCAAGCCAAAGCCATGGCAGTGGGGGTCAGGTGTTTGCCACATCTTTTCTTGCTGCATCAGAGGCATCGAAGTGCTGGCTCTTTGTAAGTGAACTCCATGAACATGCAATAGTAGGTGCTGTATGCTAACTAAAAACCTAATGTGTTATTCCTGGCTTTTATATACCTGGTTTACCCATGGATAAAGCTATAGGATATTTATTACAGCAGGGCAGGACTGCTTTGTAATCTGAATATGCTGCATTCACACCAGCGACTTGAACAAAGTGTTTCTTCATCTCTCCGGCCATTAATGGTTTTCTCATAAGAAAGTTTTGTTGTGTTTGTCAGCTGGGTTTTTGACTGCGTGTATTTTGTTCCACAAAGGGGTTATTCAAAACCTCCCCTCCAGCCTTAATTAATTGCAGACCTGGTGGAAGGCGAGCCCAGTGGGGCTGGAGAGGTTCCCGTCTGGTTTCCATTTCGCCCGCGGGCCGTGTGTGGAATCACGGCTGGCTCCTGGCGCTGGGACCTGCTTGGCCCTCAGAGTGCTGGGATTGACAGGCACTGCTCATTTATTTATTTATTTGTTTGCTTATTTATTTACTTTGATCAGCCTCCAGCCTGCACCCAGGGTGCTCATCGGGGGCAGAAAGTAGCTTTGTGCTGGCCAAAGAGGATGAAGATCCCAAACAACGCCACTGCTTCCACACTATCTCCTTTGGATAAAGCCTGTGTGACTCTTTTGGAGACAAACTCCCTATTCACAGCACTTAAATCCTGTGCTTTTGAGCTGTGCCTGCTTTCAGCTCTCGGTCTGTTCCAGGATTTTGCCTCTGCCAAGGTCTCCTACCAGGGAACCACTCAAAGCGAGGGGATTCACGGCGGTGCCGCCGCTTTCAAAATGCCACCCTGTGTTTTACCACAGCTGTGAAAGTCAGACGTGGAACAGTAACATTCCCTGTGCAAAAAAAACCCCAAACTCTATCCTTAATAAATGTGCGTAGTGTCTGAGTACCCTGGCTGGCTTCAACTCCTCAGAGCCTCTACCTACCCTTTTAATTTATGCATTTCATCTGCCTGCTGTAAATATACCCAAAAGCCTGGAGAATGCTTCTCTTTCCCCAGGGGAATATTTTGTATTGAGCTTGGCTGTGCCGAGCTCTCTTTGGCAGATGAGTTATGAAGAGCAGACTCATAAAAAGCAGGAGGCTCTTCCAAGCATTGCACAAGGGTTGGGATGAAAGGTGGGCCCGCGGTCACGCTGCCCTCACGGAAAATGCACCTCACTGCAAAGCAGGATTGAAAAAACGCTGCTGGAATTCACCCAAAGAAGAGTTCCATGGAAATGCCATCTCCCCTGCTTGGGCTGTACTTGTGATGCTTTTTGGGCTACCTAAAAGCAGAGGCCAGACAAAAATAAGGGAATAAAAAGAGGTTGCATTTATTTAAGGGCTTTCAGGTACATTCAGGGCAGACGAAGCCAGAAATGGACGTTGGGTCACAGATTTTCACACTTTTATAAGTTTGGTCCATTTGCATATTGGGGGTTAATCTTCCAATTACAGCTTCAGGTAATGAAATAATTTACCCCAAGTTTGCTCCCCCCAACTCACTTTTGTTTACATTTCTCAGGGCCTGAGACAGTGAGGTGTCCTTGATTCCCAGGCCTGGAGAGGAATTGTGTTGTCTGACCAAAATGGGAAAGCAGCAGCTGACACTCTATATGGAGTCTAGAGTTATACACTGAAGAATTGCAGGATTACAAATATATGGAAAATATAAAAACTAAAATCCTAAGCCATCACTTGTGGGGAGGGCAAGGTATGGAGATCCACACCCTCCAAAACCAGGTGGGAAATCCAGCTCCCACCACACACAGCCCCTCATGGATACAAAGGCCTCGTGCTGTGCTGGGTTCTAGGCTAAGAAACAAGGGAAAACATGATTTCTGCTTCAAGCAGCTTTCAGTGTAGGAAATTAAAAGTCAGACATAAAAAAATTCCTCAGGAAATGCCAGGGATGGTCCTGGCATGGCACAGCACAACAGTTTGTTATTTGGCATTTTGGTGCCTCCTGCACAGACAGACAGGAGGATTTCTGAGCATTGCTGTAAGCAATGTTGCAGCATTTCTGATGCTGTAAGAAGGATGAAATTACAAAAAGGACTAGAAATTATCCCAGCAGGTGAGGGGACAGCAGAGACATGGCACAGAGCTGTGGCAGGATTTACCAAGTGCTAAATTCAATAATGATGTTGTGACAGAACATTCCGGGTTGAAACACTTATTCCAGCACCTTCCTCTCCCTACAGGTTGTTACACAGGAACATGGGAAAATTGCCCACACTGGGTTGGAAGTTTCACAGCCTCCCATCTCACCCAGTGGACAGAGGACACCAGTTACCCCAAGCCAGTGAAAACTGTAAAAAAAGCTGTATCATATTGCAAAGGACCTAAAAGGATCAGCTCCACTTTGTGGGAAGACAAGCAGGAGATTATTCCTGCCACGTGGCTGAGGGAAGCTGAGAGGTTTTTGGAGAGCTGTGCCTGCACATTCCTGCTGGGCATGAATGGAACAGAGCAAAAGGAGCTGAGGAAAGGATGTTCAGCAATGCACTGGTGTGTTAGGTGGAGTTCAGCAAGCTGAGCATAAAAGTGATGCTACAAAAAACCTGTGCAAAAAAGGCATTTCTGTGACCTGCAAGACAGCTCAGTCTGCTTGGTCTAAGAGTATTTTTATGCACATCTCTCATTGGCATTCCAGCTGCTCTGAATGAAATTTCAGTGTTGTCACTCATGGAAAACCTCTTTGTGTCAATGTCTGGGCTCTAATAATAGTCCCTGCTGTTTGCTGGTGTTGGCATGTGTGGTTCTGGAAGGAATGGTTCTCTGAGAGGATGGTTATTTCACCCTCTGTAGCTCCTTTTTCTCCTCTTTTTGCTCCATTACCACTTGAGATAAGGAAATTACAATTTCCTACTTCAACAGTTCAGAGCTCTCTTGGTTGCTGTGTCTCAGTGATATTTCCTCTCATACCCCAGGTGTGCTGCTGCAGGAATTTGGGTCCCATCATGCTGATAATGCACAAAAAGCTGCTCCCTGATTTGCCTTTTTAGGGGAAAGGAGTTTCCAAAAAAATGGGCTTTCCATATATTGTCTACTTAAATTACTAAGCAGCTCTACTTAACTATTAAGCAAGCAACTGCACAAACACCTATTATCACAAACTGGTGAAAAATAAAAAAATCCTTCAACTAAAATTCTTCTAAAAAGAAAAGGGATAAAGTCCTTCAGTACTAAAGGAAAGTGAGGTCCCAGGAAACCACGGCACAAACAAGAGGTAGGAAAAAAATGGGAAAAACCAAGCAGGATAATTGACAGTCTTCATCAGAGGAGTACATTTTGTCTTCTGTACATGCTGCAGGAAAATATTGAATATCCAAATGAAATTACTGAATCCAGAGGGGAAAAGGAGCCTCCAGTCTGCTCCTGTTTTCCAGGAGTTCGTGGATACACAAAAGTAAATCCTCAGTGTGCTTGAAGGGTTGGTTCTATATTAAGGCTTTTGCTGTCATAAAAATGTTGTAACAACACCAGCAACAAAATCCCACCAGCTAAAGCTGACCACAATTATTAGGCAAAAGATTTATAGGACCATGTAGTTTTAAAAAAGCCTCATGTCTCACAGCCTCAGAATCAATTTTTGGGATGTGCTTGTGAAAGAGTTGTGGGAGGTGAGTTGCAAGTCAGAGCAGCTCAAGGGTACAGCGTGAGAGACATGAAAAGGGAGAAGAAAGGATGGAATGACGTTTTTTAGTGAAATAAAAGATACCTTTACCATTCCAAGTCTTTAGGACTGATTAATAGAAACCTTACCGGCTATTTTTAGGAGCTTATTCCATTTGTTTTCGTTTGTATCTTGTACTGAATCAGAAAGACACAGGCACGGGGGGCCTCTCTCCACCTCTCACTCAGCTGGGCTGGAATTGTTGTGGCATAATTAACATTGAAACCACACTTCTCATCAGTTTTCCCCTTTATTGGTAACAGCCTTGAACAGTTATTGCCATACTTCCACAGAAAAATAAATATTTTGAGAGGCATTTAATCAGGCTTGGGGCACTGCTCTAATCAGAGCTGTTTGGTCTGTGTTTGCAGAGAAAGAGAGAAGAGCTGCAGATTATAAATTCTTCTGAAAGTCAGGTTTTTCCCAAAGGGGGTAAAGAAGTGGCTGCAGCCTCAAAGGGATTGCCTGAGGAGAAAAAAACAACTGCAGAGTACACCTGAAAACACTTTAAAGTAGATGTTGAAGTGATAATATTTCAAAATTGATATAAAGCCCATGTCTTGTTAAATTCCAATAGCTATGGGCTAAGCTTTTACTGCAAACCACAACTCCCAGCACACAGCTACCAGGAATTCTTACAAAACAGACAGAAAATGGTGAAATTCTGTTTTACAGAAGAAAAAATTCCAGCTAGAAAACAGATAAAGCAGAATAGTCACATGTAAATACGACACCCCAGGGTCTTAAAAACAATTAACCCAAACTTTTGTGATTATGACTGGAGGAAATTTGCTTAAGGTAGTAAAAGAGAGAAAAGAATTTTTATATATAATAATAATATTATGTATATTATTATCATTATAACACAACCCTCAGGTCTGTGTTTTAGACCACAGAGCCACTGTATCTCCAGCTGGAGGAAGGAAAAAAAATGGTGGAGCTGAGATGCAGAAGAAAAACACCAGCCTCATCCATCTACTCCTGTGATCAGTGCAGGATTTGGCCTCCTCTAATGCCTGAGAGGTGTCAGCACAAGCTGAACCTGAAGCCTGAGTGATGTTTTTCTTGACAAGCTGTGTTAACATCTCCTCCTTTCAGACAGATTTAGTCGTGTTCCCAGGAACTGAGACAGCACTGAAAGCCTGCAGGAGGTTTCTGTACCAGCCTTACCCTTGAACTGCAACTGCTTTGTGGAAAGGCACCAGGACTTTCTCAGAAGCTGGTGGGACATGGAGAATGCTCAGCTGCTCACCCAGAGATTTTCATAAAGACAGAGCAGTCACAGAATTCTTTTTGTGGCTCTCCTGGTCATTGCTGATTTTTTTTTTTTTTTTTTCAGGAGTATTTGTGTACAAACTCTCAGTTTCTCATGGCAGATCTGTCCCCCTACCAGCAGCTTTTGTGGTGCTGTCACCTGGAGAGCAAATTGTGCAGCATCCCTGCTAGAATCCAGCAGAGGGATAAATCTGGTTAAGAAAATAAATAACTTTTGTTTCCAAACAGATCCTTTGGAAAGAAGAAGGGATGGATGGAAAAAAAAAAATTCCTCAAACCATCAGCAGGACTTAAGGAAAAATATATTTCACAGTTTGCCAGAGTGTGGCAGTGGTCCTTTAGCAAAGGGAAGCACAGTGAAGTTTCAGGCTTCACTGTGGAGGTCAGCTTGGAAGAGGACCCAGACAGCACCTCACAGGGCACACTCAGGATTCAAAATAATCTTTGAGACAGCAATTAAATAAAAACACTTTAAAACCCAAAAAATTGCTGCAAGATCTACAGTAGC
Organism: Argya squamiceps; assembly: GCA_037834095.1. Taxonomy (NCBI): domain Eukaryota; kingdom Metazoa; phylum Chordata; class Aves; order Passeriformes; family Leiothrichidae; genus Argya; species Argya squamiceps. The sequence continues at coordinate 112,527,017 of JBBMKD010000001.1, forward strand.
TTCACCTGAGGTGTGACAGAAATGAATTGCTAATAAAATCTTCCAAGGAGGAGTAGTTTAAAGGATGCCTTTGACACTTTTCACAATAAAACAGTTTTCCTAAGCACCTCATATATCTCGCAGGCTGCTTTGGATGTGCTTCTGCTGAGTGATTGTGCAGTCATTAATGGATTGCAAACCTTCCCTGCCCAATGCAACCACTGTCAAATAATTAACACCTCAGTACCTTTCCAGGACAATCCCCTCCTTTGAAATATGCCTTGGAATGCACCAAGTTGAGTAATAGGCAGAGCTGGAAGTCCTAAGGGTTGGGTACCTCACTGCCAGCTGGATCTGGGGGAATTCCCGTGGAAAATCTGCCTTGTTCACAACTCCAGCTCAGCTGCAGGGGCACTGAGAGACAGACACAAGGACAAGATCCATCCAAGGGCTCACTTTGAAGCTGTGGCCTTGGAAATGTCTGTTCATCCTCTGGCCTCAGCCTGGAGGCACCTGGTGTGCTCCACTCACAGGGGTCATGGGACACTGGGACAGGAGCCACTGCTGCTGCTGCTGCTTGCACCTGGCCCAGGCATCTCTGTGCTGACCCAAATGGTTCCTCTGGTTTTGATCCAGAGGTTGTTGCATGTGGAATGCTGAGCTCTGGGAGCAGGTCTTCCTTCATCTGGGTGATTCTCCTAATCCTTCGGGCATGGAGAAGGGAGGAGGGGTAGTGAGATGAAGCTGTTTGCAAAAGTGGCTGGAAAACAAGATAAAGATTTGCTGGGGAGAGTAAGACAGGGGAGCAAAAAGCTCTTCCTGGAGCAGGGGAATGATGGGTGAGTGGTTCAGTTGCTGGTCTTTCAGGAGGAGCCTGAATACCAATTGTGAACAGGCTGCACTGTAAGAGTGAGCACACTGAGCCCAGTTTGGGTTATTCTATTTCTGCTTTTTGTCACTGCTCTCAAGAACTCACTGACGGGCTGGTAGGGAGGAGGATGTGGCTTCCATGGTCATACAAAGAGCCCCATGTGAGCTCCCAGGAGGTGCTGTCATGGCTCAGGGAGTGTGTGAAGCAAAGGGGACAGTGCTAATGGCCCAGGGTCACAGGCAGAGAGAAAGAATGGCTGAATTCAGAGCCAGGTCCACACCCAGCCTGCTCACTTGAAGGTAAAATGCCTATTTGTTTCATGAATGGGATTTAAAAGCACTGCTGGCTGTGTGCAGAGCCTTGAGACAACTTGTTCTGCTGAGTGTATTTGCAAGTGGTTACCTTGGCACTGAGGTGGGATGTGCCTGGGAGAGACTCTGTGCATATTTAAAATGAGGCATTGACAGGTGGCATGACCTGAACTGTCTCTTTTTTACACTGAAAACCCACTGGAGAGCTTTCCTGAGAAGGAAATATCTGAAATGCTTCTGCTGGAATCTGTTGCCTTCCCAGATGGGAAGGACAGCATGTACCAGTCAGCACCTAAGCCCCACTCACTCCCCACTGGTGGGATTTGGAAGAGAATTGGAGAAGCAAAAGTCAGAAACTTGTGAGTTGAGATGAAGACAGTTTAATAGGCAAAGCAAAAGCCACATTCACAAGCAAAGCAAATCTTGGACTCCGTTCCTCCCTTTCCCCTGGGCAGGGAGGTGTTCAGCCATCCCCAAAAAAGCTGGGATCCATTCCATTTAGTGGTGGCTTGGGGAGACAAAAGCCATCAGCCCAAACACCCCACCTTCCTTCTTCTTCTCCCATCTCCAGACTCTGAGCATGATGCCACATGGGTGGGACATCTCTTAGGTCATTTGGGGTAAGCTGTCCTGGCTGTGTCCCCTCCCAAGCCTGTGTGCACCCCCCAGCCCACTCATCAGTAGGGTGAGGTGAGAGCCAGAAAAAGTATAATTTCTTCTCAGCAAAAACCAAAACATCCCTGAATTATCAACACTGATTCCAGCACAAATCCAGACCACAGCCCCACAACAACTACTGCAAAGAAAATTAACCCTATCCCAACCAAAACCAGCACAGGCAGTGATTCCTTTATCACATCCTTCCACTGCAGTGATCTGAGTTCAGCTGTGAGGAAGACAGTAAGGAAGAAGTCTGGATTTCCAAAATAGAGACATCTGGCCCTGCAGTGCCTGGCATTTTAGGAAAGGACATGAAACCACAGTACTTTAAAAAGCAAGTGGTGAGAAGGGCAATGGTGTGAGGAAAAAAAAAAATGCTCTTGGGTGTCTCTTGGTTTTGAGGAATGAGAGGCTGATTCTCCTGCCAGCTGCAGTTGTTTATTCTGAGCTTTAGCTCCATGGATCAAGGTGTACTAATTCCCTCTTGCAGGTGGCCAGACAAGAAGCCTCATGGATCTTCCCTGATGTTGGTGGAGCCATTGGAATGGCAACCACAGCATAAATGTGACTTGCATGCTCACCAAGCCAAATTTAAACACAACCCAAGTGCAAGGAAAGCTGCACCTCCAGGGCTGTGTCCAGTTGTGGCTCCTGCAGGAGAGCCCTGGAGGGGCTGGAGCATGTCCAGGGCAGGGAAGGGAGCTGGGGAATGGGCTGGAGCCCCAGGATGGGCTGAGGGAGCTGGGCAATGGGCTGAGCCTGGAG
>JBBMKD010000001.1:112529728-112544592 GCA_037834095.1 Argya squamiceps
CTGGGCCAGGGGAGGCTCAGCTTGGACAGCAGCAGGAATTTCCCCATGGAAAGGGTGCTCAGGAACTGCCCAGGGAGCTTTGGGGTGCCCATCCCTGGAGGTGTCACCTGGAGGTGGCACTCAGTGCTCTGGGCTGGGGACAAGGTGGAGATAAAAGTTGGTACGTGATGATTTTGGGGATCTTTTCCAACATAAATGATTCTGGGATTGTTTGATTCTGAGAAGGTGCCCCACAGGGTTTTCCACGGCTGTGGTCAGTGCAGGGACAGCTCTGGCTGAGGGCTGAGCTGTGATGGAAACAAATATTTCGCTGTGCCATCTCGGGGCTGACCGAGCAGGCTGGAACACGAGCCGTGCCTGAGCATAGATGGCGCAACAGTTTCACTAATCACTGTTAATTCCAGCGCCGAGCATCTCAAACCCTCCGAGCTGCTCTCCTCGATCTCCGTGTGTGCACAGGCACGACTTGGTGTGAAAAGTCACCTTTTTAGAGGCAAGGTCACCTCTAAATCCACGGCAGGTCCAGCCATGTCTGACCATGCCCTGAGGCCCGAGGTCTCTCCATCCCTCCCGCTCCTGCAGGGACAGAAATGAAATAAGCGTTTAAAATCCAGCCAGAGGTTGTCAGAGCCCTCAAACCCTCCTCATTCCTGACGGCAGTTAAGGGATTTTGCCTTCATACTCACCTCACGATAGGGAAAGCATGCACTCTCTCCTTTAACCCACTGTAAACAGATCTAAGGGATTAAGTGACTGGAACAAGGTCATGCAGGAAGCTGTGGTTGGACTGGGAATCTTGGTTTGTGTCTGTCTCCCTGGGCATGGGCAAACTGCCTGCCACAACAAATAAGCAAATTTGCATCTTCTAAGTGCCTATCATGTTACTGAGCTTGGGGATTTGCTTTGCTGTCTCAGGTTCCTGATTTCTATTATTAGGTCTATTATATATCTCTGTGTGTTGAATTTGCTGGAATAAGAGATAATAAAAGATGTAAAGAGATGATGTTGTATTATCCCCAGACATAATTTCAATGTAACTGTGCAGTAAGGGTATGAAAGCTGTGCTTAAACCAGGCTATTTTTTTCATATATCTATTTTAGCAAGCTCCAAAATCCAGAAAGGAGCTATAAATAGAGTACATATCTGCATTGAGTCTCACAGTAAATGAATTGGGAGAAAATTGGGTAGGAACGCAGCTGAATGAACAGGGAGATAACAGTGTTGGGTAATTCCATTTTGATTTCCCTCCATTTGGTGGATGCGTGTTTCTTCAGCTGGTGTGTGTCAACATCGGGTGTTTCACAACGCGGTTTTTTTACTGGTGTGCGTGCAGATCTTGCTCCTTTGATATCACAACACCAGGGGTTTGTTTGCCTGCTCAGGTTGTTTGGAGAGTGTCTCATTTGAAGGAGGAAGAAGGTGCCCACAAGCCCTCACTTGTTGAGAGGGCAGAAAATGTAACTGTGCCGAGGTGGGGCATGGCAGGAAGGAACGGGGCAAAGCTGATCATCCCAAGGTGTTTATCTGAAGGGCATTCATTCTGCAAGTCACACCTCTTCCCCTAAGAAAAGGAGATATTTCCTCTATAGTGATGTCTAACTCTTAAGATTCCCCTCCAGATTTTTTTTATAGGGAATATCCAGGAAAATTTGTCCGTTTTACCAGGTTAATCAGAATGGGTTCATTCCACACCAGATATCCCTTCTGATGCAAAAGCAGAATGGGTGGTGAAACACGTTTACTTTCCTCCTTTTAACAACAATTTTTTCCTTTGCAAACTCTGATTTCATTAATGTGGCTGCTGTCCCTGTTTTAGAGGGAATTATGAGCTGAAATCCTTCCCAACCAGTTAAAATGTTTTGCTGAAAAAAAAAAGTGTGCACAACAAATCCCAAGGGAAAAGCCAGACCCATCCTAAATAAACTTTGCTGAACAGGAGATTAGATTTCAAGTAGTAACAGATTTTATAATAGAGAGTATTTGCTCTAAGGGCTGCCAAGGATAAGTCATGTCAGGAAGGAGAAAAGCTCACTAGGTAGCAGAATGAATAGAGGAGATCTTGGGAATATGGGAAGAAAAGGAAACCATGAATTGAATCTGAACAAAGAAAAGGAACACAAATATAGGAAAACAGGCTAACAGTTGTGATAGAGAACTGGGCAAAGAGTATTAAACAAAAAAATCCACTCATATTTGTGTGTATAATTAAAGAAATTTGCTGATCTGTTCTTGCCTTCTATTTGCATGTGCCAGTCCTGAGTTTGGCCAGCTGACCGTAATGCCACCAAAACTGCAGGAACCAGGATCTGCAAAAACAAATGGAAAAATCAGTGTTAATATTAGCACTGGATCTAGTAGCCTTTTCCTCCAGCCAGGAAATGGAAACAATGGCACACAACTTTATGTGACCAGCAAAACTTTGTTGCCAACAGCAAATAGTCCCAGGGAACAGCTTGAGAACAATTGATGGATGCTAACTGAGAGATTGCATCACTTTGAGTCACGAAAGCATTGATGGAAATAGACCTGCTGCTGGTTATTCCAAGGATAGAAAGTCATGGTGTCACTGTCCAAGCTGACATGAACAGGCAAACACCTTCAGCTGGGAGGAAGTGGGGTTAATGGTGATGTGGAGGGAAGAAAAATCAGAATTTGAAGTGTACTCTGAAGGCAAAATGATTGATGGGGGGACAAAACAAGGGAATTTGGAAGTCTGGTAAGAAAACTGGCATCACACTTCTGGCTGTGCTCTTTATAACTAGAAGAGCTCAGGGATTGGGCAGCCTGTTGTTTCACCAGTGTTAGGATAGCTGGCCTGCCCCTTCCTCCCTCATGGATGAACTTTTCATGGTGTTTACTCTTTTCCAGCACTGCTGCCTCACTGCATCATTTTCTCTGCCTCCTCAGACGATGGGTGACTAAAGATAGGAGCTCTTTCCTACGCAGCTCCTTGGCAGCTGGCAGTGAATGACCCCTGTCCCTGCAGATATATTTTTGGTTCAGTTATTCCGTCATTTCTGTTTCACTAATCCTAAGTCCTATTATCTCCCAGGCTCTGGCTCCCTTCACCTGTGCAGTGACTGTGACTCCCCAGGGTTTCCCTCATTCCAATAGTTTGCCATGCCCTGAATTTTTAGAGGACTCTTGTGCTTTTTTCTCTCTCTCTTCACTCCACTACTTTAATTTCTGAGTATTTCCACTGGATTTCTAAGGTCTTTGAAAAACCCTTCTCTGTGATCTGCCCTGCAGCACTCCTTGCCAGCCCTGCTTTGGAGGTGGGGGACAGAAATGCTGCTCCTGAGGTGTTTTTTGGACTGATCCTCAAAGAAAGCTGGCAAGCATAGCCAAAATAGTGCAGTTTATTGGTGGGGCAGTGCATACCAGCAAAACACGTGCGATACCTCCTGCTGGTGGCTGAAAAAAGGAAAACCACTTTGATGAAGTATTAAAAGGTTGGTTTACTTTTACAGATTCCACAAAAAATACCTCACTGCAGCCAGAAACTAAAATACCACTCTGTCCACAATGGCAGGATTGACTCTGTTTGGCTTCAGGTGTGTGATGAAGGCACCCTGGATCACACCACCCTCTTTCTTGGTCTCTCTCTTGACTATATAGGGAATTTGGTCAGCTAACTTTGGCCTTGAATCACACCCACAGCAGATGATTAATGCTGCCCTAAACAGAGATTTCTACTACAAACCCTCATCTTTTCCACTGAATGGGCCTAGTGCCTTTCTCTTGGCAGATGAGGTGCTGGCAGTGCCCAGAGTTGTAACTCAGGTGACTTTGGCCAGGCCAGTGTCACCTGCAGAGGAAATGGCCAGGCAAGGAAAGCTCTCCTGGCCTGGGGTAGCACAGCTGCAATGCCAACCACCTCTCTCCATGGATTATTTACTGCTCCCCTCCCTGCTCAGTGGCTTCCCAGGTGGATGGTGCTTGTGGGGGCTGGCTACAGCATGTTCCTGTGGTCTTTTGGGAAGTGGTGCAGAGCAGGAGCTCCATCCAACTGGAGAGACTGGCAAGAGGAAGGGGAAGAGCTTCAGAGCTCTCAGAGGCTTCCCCCCAACCTGTGGACAGTGCCACCTTAGCTAGGTTTTACCCCAGGTTTCTTCAACATCCACCCCGTCCTTCCCATTTTTCTTGCACCCAGATCTTTTACTTATTTTCCCAGTTTTCCATAAATAGCTTAATGCTTGTCAAGGCCCAGCCTTGGAAGGGGAAGGGTGGACAGAACCCTGCCTGAGCACTCACCACAAAATTTCCTAGAGAGGAACCAGGTGGGAAAAGGGATAAGGGATGAGCAGCACACCTGAAGTGCCCACTCAGTGCTGAGGCTGTCCAGGGGGAGGTATTTGAGATGTCCAATCAGCAAAGATCCCTGAGCAGCCAAGGTTGTCTCCCAGTCACTTCTGGCCCATTTCCCCAGTTAATCTCTTTTCCAGCATTGTTGTCACACCTTCCCATTCCCCTTTCTCCCAGCCAGCTGAGTTTTCCAGCTCTTTGTGGATGTAATTATTTAAATTGCTCTCCATAGTTACAGGCAGGCTGTAAAACCAATCACTTGAACCAGTGCCCCAGCCTAGATAATGTTCCCTGGAATCTGAAACCCTGAACTCCAGCACAGGCACTTTTGATATCTGTGGCACAGCTACGCAATCAAATTTCTGCTGATCCACCAGAATTCCTGAAAAACTTTCTAGAGCACTTGGGTGTATTATCCCCCATTTAGTTTTCATGGGCAGAGCTGCAGCCATGTGTCCAAAACCTGTGTCTGATACGTGGGTGGAACTACAGGAGAGTGATGTGAGGACAAGTGGGATTGTTGCTCATTAAAAAAATTAACAGTCCCTTGATCATACATTCAAACCAAGCTTTTGGATTGAAAAAGAGTGAAGACAAAAAAAAAAAACCTAGAAAGCCCTGGAAGTGTGGCCAGTTCAGAGTTTCCAGCTGTAAAGTGCTTGGAATTCTGAGCCTGGCAGGGAAGCTCTGGTGCTGCTGGAGGGCAATGCCTTGTGCCAGCTGGGCTCTGCTCACCTGTGCCAGCCCAGCTGCCAGGGGGTTTGCCAGGAATGGGAGCTTAGGTCTTTTGCCAGCTTGTATAAACGCTGTTCCCGACAGGAAAACAATGAAGTTGTTCTTTTTTCCTGCCTGGGAGCCATTAGGGAAAGTTAGAGTACTCCTTTTACAGCCAGGCTTCCCTTTGATGGCCACCTTCCTTATCAGCAGGGCTGGAGATATACTCAGGGTTTGGTGTTTGAGATCACAGAGCTCAGAAATGAATGGAAGTGTGCAGGAAGAGGTGAGACAGCCACTGCAGCTTCTTCTTTCCTTGAGTCAGCTGGTACTTTATATCCTCAGGCAATGTCAATTAAAAATTCAAATGGGCAGGCAACTCAAGTGCAAAACCCCATTTATTGTGTGAAACAGCAAGCAAAGGACTGGCTTTTGGGGCTAGATCCACTTGAGGCAGGACTGGAGGAGCACAGGAGATGGGGAGGTTGTAAATCCCCCTCTCCTGCCCCTCATGGCAGCCAAACCACCCACGAGCTCTGCAAAGTCCTCTCCCCTTTTTCACACTCACGTTTCAAAAGGCTGAGCTGCAGCACTTCCAGCCCAGCCGGCGGAGAAGGTCGAGGCTGCTCTCGAAAGCTGGGTGTTTCCACACCAGCGGTTGTGAAAAAGCAGCCCTAACCCAAGCCTCTGGCAGGAAACGTTTCTTACTCATGCTCTGCTCACAAGTTACTCTGCCCTGGCTGCCAAACTCATGGAGAGCAAACGCCTCTGCCAGCAGCAGGGATGGGCTCCAGGTGTGAGGTGGGTTATGAGCAAACACGGCGCTCTCAGAAAGGGAAAGGAGGCCCAGGAGCTACCAGGCTCAGCCCTGTGGTCCCAGACAAGCTGCTGAAAGTTTTAGTTTTCGTGTTTTTCAGATTCTGTGCTGCCTAGGGGTGTAGTTCTGAGCTTTATATTAAGTGCTAGTAAGCTCTCTTCACAGAGTAGAGAGACAAAACAAATCCTTTTCCTGCTGGACACCAAGCAGTTTTCAGGCCCAAAAGCACAAACAATGGTGGGCTCAAGAGAGAAAAGAAGAAGGATGGGACTTCATAACCTGCAGCTTCAATTAGACAATTAAAACCAATATGCAAATGGCCCAAAACTTATAAAAGTGTGAGACCTTGTGACCACTTGTCCAAATTGTGACCATTTTGGGTCCACCTTGGGTGTAGCCCTGGCCAGGCTCTTGTCCTGCCCAAAGTGTATCCTTTAAGGCCTTTTAATAAATACCTACTTTATTCTCTTAGCTCTGCTTAGTCTGTGTCCCAGGTCAGCCTTCCCAAGGCATCATTCACTTTGTTTCAGTCTTCCCACCCAAGAAAAGAGAATAATATTTGCTTGCCTCCCTCACAGGGCTGTTGGGAGATGGCAATGAATGTCTGCACAGTGCTGCAAACATAGAAGGTGTTAAAAAAATGTGGAGCCTTTAGGTTCCCAGCAGCATGTTTGAACGTTGCAGGAAAGGGAAATAGGGTGCTCAGACACTCGTGGGGTGAGCACGACAGGTTTATTGCAGGCAGGAATGTTTCAGCTGGCAAATACAGGGGGTTGCCAAAATGTGTTTCTGAGGAGGTGATGGACCACAGGCACTCCATAAAGCACAACTCTGCTGACCAGTGGCACTGTGGGGAGAGGTGGATGGCCAACCTGAGTGTGCTGTCACATCTGTCACCCCGCCAGCGTGGTGATTTGGGGCATGGGATGGTCAGGAGGGGGCTGGGCAGGGGTGAGGGAGTGTAGAAAGGAGGTTGCTGTGTCCTAGGAGTCACCCCTGAGCAGAGCCAGAGCAGAAAAGAAGGTGCCACAAGCCCTTGCCTGCAGACACTCGTTAAATCAGGGACATGTGAGAGGTGTTTGTGCTCCTGCAGGGCTGGTGAGGGCTGCAAGTGCCACCACTTCACCAGCCTGTGGAGCTGGCACTGCTCCTGGGGACATGCTGACTGCTGTGCTGAGCCCCCAGCCCCCTGAGTGTGAGGAGAGGGACAGGAGCCATTCCCTCTTCTGCTTTTCCTGGCTCTGCAGGGTCACTGTTCCAGCACACTCACAGCCTGAGGCAGCAGAATTTGGTCTGGGGTGTTTCCCAGGGTACCCAGGTTGGACATGGGCCATGTGCACACTCTTCCATGAGTTGTGTGGTGGTGACAGGGATTTATTTCAACCCAACAGCCTTGTCCCCTTGTCTACCACAGATCTCCTAAAAGGGCAAAAAATGCTTTAAGGGAAGGGGTGATGTGCTGATGCCTCTCTGCACCAGGAGGCACTGGGTCTGGTAGTCAGAGGGACAGGGAGAAACCTAGGCTTGGGGCTGTCACAGAGCCTCTTCCCTGGGCTCAGGGACCAGCAGGAAGCTGTTCCCCAGCAGGGCCTGGCAGCCACAGCCTCCCCATAGCAACTGAGACAAACAAACCCCGGGGCTGCAGTGGAGTGATGACTGAAAGGAAAGGGTAAGGGAACAGCCAAACTATTTTTATGTTTCCGAACTACGCAGCAGCTATTTTTTTCCTTTTCCGTGCCGAGTGGTCGTGGTGGTGTGTGTGCTTGCTGGGTGATATCCCCCCCTCCTTCCCCTGGCTTGCTCTTAGCTGAAGTCTGAGAAGCTTCACATTTATGGCTCTCTGGCTCATGTACAGTGTTTGTTTCCCTACATTAACAGTGTGAGTGTGCACACCCAAACATCTCCCTGGCAGAGCTGGGACACACATGGATTGAGTGTGGACATCCTCTCTGGGTTGCTACATCCCTCCAAGGGCTGGGGACAGCCTGCCAAGCCCCTGCAGGGGGATCCTAGTGGCTCCATGCCACCAGGGGCCATCTCAGACATTTCTGCTCCTTGGAGGCTTCTCCCAGTGGCCAAGCTTGGCCATAGGCAGGGGGGGTGGCAGAGGGGCAAGGAAATCTCTCCACACAACTCCTGCAGCTGTGGGAATGTTCCCTTTGGGAAGTGAAGACCCTCTGCAGCTCTTTATGAAGTGTGAGAAGGGATGAGAACATTCTCCTTTCACAGCCAGCTCGGGGGCAGGGGTTGGAACAGGCTCTGGTGGCTGAGGGCTCCCAGGTGGGGGTGGATTTGACTCACCTACCTGGGCTGTCTCCATCACCCAAGGCTCCCTTTACTGGCAGCAGGAGAAATGGGTGTGTTTTGGGCATGAGTCAACTGGCCTGATTTTGCTTTCTGTCTTAGGGTAAGGTGAATTCCCCTGGATTTTCCTCCTCCTTTCTCTTGGCTGCTAAGGGACATTAGCTCAGATAAACTGATGCCTCCAGTGGGCTGATGAATGGCCATCCCAGGTTAGTTACTGAGTGTTAGCTGCCCATGTGCCCTCCCTAGCCTGGGCAAACATAACCTCAGTTGGCTTTGCTCATGCTGCAAGACAGCCTGTAGGGATCCCTGAGTTGTGATAACCTATTTTTTATTTCAGTGTGAAGAGAGGACAAATCAGGGGCTTGGAAACCAAAGGCCAGCTGTGAGGAGGCCAATGCTGCCATGCTCCCTCCTATTAATCTGATTTTTCTGTTGAAAGGTTCTTCAAGCATTTTGGTGGAAAGAGTTCCACAGCAAATCACAATAACACAGAGGGAAGTGAAGGAATTACTTCAGAGGTAGCTGTCTTTTTTTTCCTGCCTTCATTTGCTTTTACTTTTCCACTAGATTTACCCATCAGGCTGGAAACCATGGCCTGAGTGCAGAAATGAGGGTGTCCAGGATTCCTGGAGCTGCAGCTGCACTTTATTGTCTGGCAGGCTTGGGTTAGGCCACCACTGTGTCAGGCAGCACGCAGACAGTTCCTGTCCCAATCCATCACAAAACCAGCAGCACTTGCTGGTGGTGATCACACGTTTGATGTTTTCCTCTTGGAAACTCCTGAAGGATGGAGCAGCTTCAGTGAGCAGCCACTGGGGCCAGAGGTGAAGCCCTGACCTGGAAAAGAGCCTTTGTGTGGGGTGGTGATTTATGGCCAAGCTGTACAGCCTTCACTGGAGGACGTCACAGCACCTCCTGCCACAGTCATCCCGCAGAAATCTCTCTCCTCTTACTGGAAATTTGTTGTTTAAGGAGATGTTGATCAAGCCAGCACTCCTGTCTGGGCTTTGAACGCCCGTGGAGGTCAAGTTTCAGCATGCAGACAGGTACATGCTAACAGGTAACTGAATGAATGAATCAAAAGGAAAATTAATGAGGTTTCAAACGCGGAGACAAGTCAGAGCCACGTCTTTACACCTCAATGCAAATTAGGCTTAACCCTCCTCTCCCAACCCCTTCGTATTTGCCAAGGGGTTACAGCTGCTGGCTCAGCGCTTGTTAATTGGGTAAAGCACTTTGTGTTCCTGCCCGGTGGCACAGACACATCAGCTGAGACATCCAGGGCCTGGTGCTGTTTGGAGGAAGGGCTCGCTCCTGTTTGGGTGGGTATGTGTAGGAAATAAAGGAACAATAACCCCATTCTTCAGGCACCTTGTAAATCAACCCTTTGTTCTCTCCTCCTTGATGTGCTGGAGGAAAGTCACTGCAAGTGCCATTGTTTCCCCGGAGTGTTTTTGAAGGGCTTCAGTGTGTTTCGTTCCTCAGCTTAATTCAACAGATTTACTTGTTTTCAGAACATTCCAGATGAAATATTCAAGGAGAAAGCCAAGATGTTAATTCTCTTTCTCTGCCTGCATTAGGAAGATTTTCTCACCTCTGGAAGATTTTGAGGCTCCTTTGTTTGCGTTGTAAGAGGTGTCTGAGAATGATTTGTTAATGACTTCAACCTAGAGAGTCTGTGAAGAGGCTGAGGTGGTTGGATGGGGAAAACCATCTCTTTGTGCCCCTTACTCTTTGGTTTGTGGGCCGGGCTGGGGCAGTGCCCCTGTTCCCCTGGCACTGTTCAGCTGACCTGCACCACTCAAGCAGGCTGTAATTAAGCAGTTCCTAATTTCAGCAGAAGGCTAGCAGAGAAAATGGAAAGGGTGTTCCTGCTGAAAAGCTCACAGCCACGCTAATATTCTCAAAGGGAATTTTTATTTTTTTGGCTGTAGGTGTGCTGCACATCCATTACACATCCTAAAGCAATTATAGGAGGAGGAAGCCATAAAAAGGGCTCTGTGCCCAAAACCTCACCTGTGTTTTCCAGCTGTGTTAGGGAACCTAAGAAAAGCCATTTCCTCTTTCCACAAACCATCTTTCTTTGAAGGCAGCTATGTGTGGCATAAAAGGTAGTTTTTTTCAGTTCTGCTGCTGCAGAACATTTAAGGAAAGTATTAATAAGACAGGTCTCCTTCACAGCCCAGCTGAAGAACCCTCCAAGAAAAGTCTGTCCTCCACCCTCCTCACACCACTTCAGGGACACAAGAGGTGTTGTTTGGCTGCCTCAAAAGCTGTCTGTGCTGAGGATCAAAAAGGATGAGACAACTTTACCCCTCTGGCCATGTTCCTGTTGGCACTGTCACTGCACTCCTGCTCTCCTGGCTGCTCTCACCTGGGGCTAAATCCTCTTCACTTCAGTGGCAGGGAGACAGAGACACGTTTCAGGGGGAGAAAAGCAGCAAGGAATTAGTTGCAGCTCTGTGGAGCACTGGAACGAGTAAGAAAAAGTGGTTTAATATCTGGGAAGTGATGGGTCCCTCTGTCTTCTTACCTATCCAAGCCCTGGCTTTCAGCATAACATAAAGCAACTTTTTTTTTTTTTTCTTCCCATAAAATCATCACTATCAACAAAGTGGGGGTTGCATGCAACGTTGATGAGGCGCAGCAACAACAAAAAAATAAAAGTTCTGAGTGAAAACTTTTTTGGAAAGCTTGGCTTTGAGCTTGGAATTGGAGTCAGGAACTTGTGCAGGCTTGTTGGCAGGTGATGTAAAGCTCAGTGTGAAAATACACCTGAGGTATTCCCTGGGGACTTTGTTAAGTGCTTCTTGTTCTGAGCTCTGATCCCCAGCACCAAGATCCGCGGGGATAAGGCAGGGCTTGCTTCCAGGGGAGCCGAGTGAGAAACATGAATAAGAATGTGCTCCAAGGAGTATTTTGGCTTATCCATTCAAAAGCTGCCGTGCCTGCAGTGCTGGAGGGTTGGCAAGGTGCGAGTGTGAGCAAAGCGGGCCTGGAGGCTGCTCTAGGGGTGTAGGAAAGTCTTCCCAGATGACTCAGCCCAGGATGAAAGAGAGGGAATTTTTTGGGGGAGGGAAGGAAAACTGAAACTGGCTTCTTTTCAGTTTTCGCAAGACTCCAGAGGGGCAAGGGCAGGGTGGGGCTGGATGGGAGGAAAGCAGGGTTGGATGCAGAAAATATGATTTTAAAAAGGAGCCCCTGAGCTGGACAGTGCTCAGGGCAAGATGCTCTGGCTGATTCTTGTTCCTGATTTACCGGGAAAGTGGGAAAATATGAGCGGGAGGCATTAGTCATGCCATTCCATGTAGTCCTCAAATACACTGGATTACTGGAGGATTCACTAATAGAGAGGTGGGTGATGATTTATAAACAAAGAGCTTTTAGGGCAGGAAGTCCCAGTTGTTGAGTGATAATAATTGACTGTAATTATTTTAAATAGAACAGCGCCAAAGAATGAAAAACGATGCAATTCCCTCTTGTTGGACAGTGCTGTAGGCATCAAAAAAAAAAAAAAAAAAAGAATGCTGCACAAGGAAAAATACCTCTCCTGCCAAACCTGCCAGGCCAAGACACTCAAGCTTTTGTGAGTCCGTGGGGAAAATTTTCTAAAAATAGTTTTTATATCTATTATCACCACTGTACACTTGTAGGGCTCTGTGGAACCACAGCAATGCAACCAGAAAAACGGGAAACAACTTCTGAGCCTCTTGCAGGTGACTCAGTGGTGAACGGAAAAAAATCTGTTGTGCTCAAAATGTGTTGTGGGAAAGGGCATGCAAAATAAAAGTATTTGAAGTCTTTACTACTCCTAGTTCTTTCAATAGGGTTTTTTAAAAGACCTTGCTGTTGTCAGATTTTTTTCCTTCAGTATAAGTGGTTTGGACCTGCCTTTGAAATCTCACTTTCATACTCCGTGTGCTAATTTATAGTCAGAAACCTGAGTCCACACTCTGCAATCCTCTGCAGGCAGGGTGTAGAGTGTAGGCTTGCAAATGCCTTCAATTATCTTTTGAAAGCAGAGAAGAGTTTGGATCTTCAAAGCTCCATGTTTTATCACTTATGTTATTGATGGATAGCACTGAGGACGAGTCAGCTAGGACAGAGGAGGGGAACAAAAAAAAAATTGTTGCATCGCGTGGTCCAGGTATATCCTCTCTTTTCTAACTCACCAAAGAGTAGGTGAATTCTTTGACTCTGTGATCACATAGGAAGCCTTTTCCTAAATCCAGTTATCCCAGTGATTTAAACATTTCATCTAATTTACAGCTTAATAAATAGATGGCCAGTGTATATCCATATGTTCTTATGAGGAAGTTATCCTGGCAGCTCTCAGCTCTTCCCAAGTGTGCCCAGCACACTTATTGAAAATTCCTGACTTACAGAATTATAGGATCACAGAATATCCTGAGCTGGGAGGGACCCAGAGGGATCACCCAGTCCCACCCCTGTCCCTGCCCAGACCCCCCAACAGTCCCAGCCTGGACATCCCTGGCAGTGCTGTCCAAAGGCTCCTGGAGCTCTGGCAGCCTCAGGGCTGTGCCCATTCCCTGGCCAGCACCCTCTGGGAGAAGAATTTTTGTCTGATATTCACCCCAAACCTCCTCTGAAACAGCTCCATGCCTTTTCTCTCAGACCCCCATTTGAGTTTTATTCTGCACTTTTCCCAAAGCAAACATTTTAGCAAAAATGTTCTGGTGATGCAGAATACTTTTCTCTTCTGATTATCCTGACAACCCTTCTCCACCCCTATTTTTTGTCCCTTGGGAGTTCATGCTGGGAACTGGAAGCAAGAATTGTACCAGCAGTTGCAAAGGAAATCTGACCAAAAGCTTGTCCAGTGGCATTACTCCACCCCTCCCTAGGGCATCCCTAACAGAGGCACCTCTTTGGAAGCATTTTAAGGCTGAAGTTCCCTCTTCACATCTGCATCATGTCATCATTCCTAACTGTCCTTTCCTCAGGAGAAAAAGCTCTGTTGCTGCCAGGTGATGAATTCCTTGCTTGGAGAAAGAAAATCAGTAGTTCCCAAAGGCATGACCTCGCACTACTGAATTTCCTCTCTTTTCTGCTACTTTGGATGATGAGGTCTTACTCTAACATGCTCTAATATTCTGAATTGAAGCTGTTTCTCAGTTTTGTGACATCAGCAAATCTTATTAGCACATGCTGACGTTCTGAGCCAAGGCTGTGAGGAAAATTATTGAGTCAGATCAGCCTTGGAAACAGTTCTGGGGAAGGAGCCTCTGTTGCTGACTTTTCTCCCCACTGCCTGAGGCCCCATCCTTTTAGTTTCGCCCCTCTCAGCCTCCTCCTCCTCCAGGTAAATCCATACCTTGCCCTGCAGCATTTTTGGAACTGAGAGAGGAAAAGTTTGTCTCAGATCTCATCTCTAGAAAATCAGATGCCGGGTTTGACAAGAATAATCTGCCCCGTGGTGAATCTGTCTTGCATCTTGCCACATCCACCTCTGTGCCTTCAGCTGGATGTTTCATTTTTAAATAAAATATTTAAAATATATGCAGAGGAATTCCTTGCAAGGAGGTGAGTCCAACAGGCTCACAGCTGGACACATCTGTATTTTAACCTGAAGAACAGCCCAGGTGTGAGCTTGGCTCTTGCTCTGGGCTGTGGTCACACAGAAATCCTGCCCTGCAGCTGCACAAATCACTTTTCCCCTGCCCTCCAGAGAGGACTTCAGTTGTTTAGTGATCCATCTCCATCTCTGGCTAAATGGGCCTGCCTGGAATTCCTGTGGGAACAGAACCTTGTATCAGCTGTGCTTTGCTGGTGCCTGAAACAGCACAAGCTGTATTATTCCCCTCCTCACTGACCAGAGTCTTCAAGGAAAACTTCAGGTCAGAGATGATATTTTTCCTTCTGAAAACAAGCATGAGGTGAGTGACTACCAATTTTGCCCCTGAACATACATAAAACAGAGAGCCACCACTTTTTCAGGTATCATCCAGCACGGTGTTTTACTTCTGTATCAACTGCCAAACAATCCATCAAGTGAGGAATCTGAAGAAATTTACTTCCAGAATTCTTTTGATTTAAATTAAAAAACAAAAACCCGATTAACAACCCCCAACCTCCAGACTTTACTGTGGCATGATAGGGACAAACAAGAGCATTGCAGGATGTGACACGAGATTTCAAATATCAGCATCTTTTACCACACCAGGGGCACTGGTCTTCTTCCAGTGGCACCACACCCAGCTCAATGTTCTCTCCCGTTTCTTTTGTGCTGCTACAAAGGCAGATTTAACCTTTCCCGGATGTGTTTTCCCAGCGTGCAGACACACACAAATGGTTGGTCATTTCCTAAATTACCGGCGTCTCCCCGTTGCTCGGTGAGAGCCCCAGGTTGTTTGTCTGCAGGAGCAGATGCAGAACAGAGCCCAAGGCTCAGGTTCCTGAGTGTCCCCATGGCAGCTCCAGCAAATTCCCTGGCACACAGAGCCTGGCAGAGATCAAAGGGAAGTTTGGAGTTGTTGGGTCCTGCATTTTCCATCCCATCTCCTCATCACTACCCCGGACACACGATGTGGTTCCATCCCTCCTTCTGAGCCAGGATTTCGTCAGGATGAGCAGAGGGATGGAGCAGCTCTGCTGGGAGAAAAGGCTGGCACGGCTGGGATTATTCAGCCTGGACAGGAGAAGCTTTGGCCTGAGCTCAGGGTGGCCTTGCAGGGCCTGAAGGAGCCCCAGGAAAGCTGC
>JBBMKD010000001.1:112545269-112562894 GCA_037834095.1 Argya squamiceps
ATCCCTGGCAGTGCCCAAGGCCAGGTTGGACACTGGGGCTTGGAGCAGCCTGGGACAGTGGAAGGTGTCCCTGCCCACGGCAGGGGTGACACTGGATGATTTAAGTGCTGTTTGATTCTAGTTAGGAAGAAGGACAGAGACGTACACATGGTAAAATCATCAGGTCTAACTGGTTACATCACACAAGTCCAAAATAACTTCCAAATACTCAAACCAGTCAGGAATGAAGAGAAGTAGGAAAAGCTGTTTATGTCAGTGGACCAGGAATATCAACAGTTACATTTTTTGAGAAGCAGAAAATAAACACCCTGCTCATATTACTTCTGATTTTTTATAAACCTGTCATACACAAAGAAGTTCAGTACATATACAGCCCTTTTATTGCCACTTTTGGGCTGCATAATGTAGGATTTACTTTGTGGTAAGGATGTAGCACCCTTTCCAAGGGGATACACCCATGTCTACACTCAGCATCTCCCTCTCCTTGTGTCTCCATTGCCAGGTTAATTATGAGTATGTGTTACATTAATTATCTACATGTTCTGGTGGCTGAAATGAGTGAAAATCCTTTATTTAGTAGTTGGTATTTAAAAGTGAGTCTTTGTTGGAGGAGAATGAGGCTCCACTGGAGCACAATTGCTTATTTTATTTGAAGGTGCTACTAGGAAGGGGTCAGTGAGATGAGGCAGCAGCTCTTGCTTACATCAGCCTGAACATTTTTAGGGCTTCCTGAAAGCTGGACGTAGCCTTTATCCCTTTTCCTTAAAGCCAGAAAACCTGTCAGCTGGCTGCTGTAGCTGTCAGGCATTAACCTGCTATTCCCAAATCTCTGAAATGAAATCCAGTGAGGGGGATCAGGAGTAGAGGCTTTCCATAATCTTCTACCTGGAAACATCCTCTGTGACCCCAAGCGTTTGGATGGTGAGGATGGAGTCAGATGTGATGGGAATGAAATGGGAAATATTTATCCCATTAAGCCTTGGGATTGTTAACCAAGTCAGCATCAAAGGAAGGTCACAGCCATTCATTTGTGACATTGGCAAGATGAGGGACTTGAATTGAAAGATATACAGAATATTCACAGCAAGTCTTTAGAGTGGCTCACTTCTTGTTCCTGGTAACATCTTAAATCCAGGGAAAGGATTGAAACAACTTCCTGCAAAATAGATCATGGGATGGAAAGCAGTGTGTAAAGGCATTCTTTGTCTACAGATGTTCTGGAGAGCAGATTTCAATCAAAGATTAAAGTGCAAATATGCTCCTGAAAATTTACTTTTCATAGTACAGGAGAACACAGAGACTGATTTTGGATAGCATGTGCACAGGTAGCCTGTAATTCAAAAACGCTGAAGTTCAGCATTGAGAAAACATCAGAAAAGGTGTCATGGAGCAGTACCAGGAGCAGGCTCAGCAGTCAGACATCATCTGACAGAATCTGAAGATGTTGCATAAGCTGCAAAACAAGAGGTGGCACCTCAGCAGTCACGAGAGGCAGCCAAAGGAGTGGGGATGCACTCAGCCTTCCAACTCTCTGACTTACTGATTTTACCCACGCCCAGTACAAATTTAGTGCCTCTTGCTCACTCACCTGCTCCTTGCTGGGGGTGGAGGATCCTCCTACTACACTTTCTGTTTTCCAGGAGCTCAGCACAGCAGCTCTGAGCTAAATCTGTGCCTAAATTAACCTGTTATTGATGCACTGCAGCTGTTACCATTCCAGACCCAAAGGAAAGGAGTTTTCAGAGCTTGTCTTTGCATGAGGTGACATTAGAACTGGTGTTTCTGAAATCTGGGGGGGGTCCGTGATGGAGTGCTGTGGGCAGCAGAGTAAGATTTTTAAACACTTATTCACTCAAGGGACACTGAGGGTGCATGTTTCTGGTTTTGATTCTGACCCATTGGAAGGGGTTTTTTTGGGTATAGTTGCTTTTCTAAAGCAAGAGCATAGGCCTTTTCACAGGGCCCACTGAACATGAGCCTATTGAATAATTGTGCTGCTGAGAAACAATTTGCTTTGCTGTTTCGTTCTGCAGATGAATTTCAGTATTTACCCTGTGTTGCTGCTGTGGCAGAATATTCATGTGACAATTTCAAATGGAAAGAGGGTAGATTTAGATTAGAAATTAGGATGAAGTTCTTTACTACGGGGGTGGTGAAGTCTTGGAACAAGTTGTCCAGGGAAATTGTGGATGCCCCATCCATGAAAGTGTTCAAGGCCAGGCTGGATGGAGCTTGGAGCAACCTGGGATAGTGGAAGAAGTAAAATGAGATGATTTTTAAGGTCCCTTCCAGCCCAAGCCATTCTATGCTATGTTTCTATGAATTTCTTCTTTGGACAAGCTTAATGCATTTATGTGATTGACCACTGGAAGTAATAAATCAAGTATATATTTGAGTTTTCAGAGCTTGACTGTTGCAAAGTACTGACTGTAGTAGGTTTTATTATTTGGCTGAGAAGTCCTAAAAAAAAAAAAACAACAACCAAACAAAAAACAACTGCAGAAAACAAGTCTGATTTGAACATCTGGAGGACGAGGAGCAGGAAAACAAATGAAAGGGCCTGCTGTATTCCGTGCCAGGAGGATTTGCAATCCAGAAAGAGATGCAAATGACTAAGGCTGAGCGATCTACTTTCTGTAAGCAATCAGCGTGACAGACTTAACCCCTTTTCTTGTTTGCAAATTATCCTGGAGTAAAGCGCTGCTGCTGCCGCTGCTTACAGATGTGTTTGCTATTTGCATACACTTTGTGAATAAACCCCTGCTCGGGGGTTAGTCATGAGCCACTCAGCGTGACTATTGCCTGAGTGGGGCTGTTTGCAGGCTGTGATTCATCAGACCTGCAAGGGAGCTGGAAGGGAAGGCAGCGTGAGCACGGCTGGAAATATGTGTGTACGGATGCATATTCACAAATTGTCAGCGTGTTTGCGATGCTTTTCATCTCTCTGCAAACAATCTCCTCTCCAAAGAAAACTTTGTACCAAAAAGCACTTCGTGCTTCACTTTTTTTTAAAATATACTTCCCACTAATTTTCTGAGGAGGAAATGCTGGTGGAAAACTTTTTGAGGCCAGTTGTATCTGTCTGTGTACCTCTGGTAATCTCTTACATCGAGTGGCAAGTCGCCACCAAGTGTGTGTGATAGTTGTTGTTACAACATTTTTTATGACAGCAAAAGCCTTAATATAGAACCAACCCTTCAAGCACACCGAAGATTTACTTTTGTGTATCCTGTACTGGTCACCATGTCTGCACACCTCCAGGGCTGACCAAGGCAGAATTTTTACATCTAAATTATTCCCAAACACCTCAGCTCCCAAAATCTTTTGGTGGTGTCAACAGATCTCACGTGCTTGGATCTTGAACTCCTGGAAAACAGGAGCAAACTGGAGGCTTCTTTTCCCCTCTGGATTTAGTAATTTCATTTGGATATTCAATATTTTTCTGCAGCATTTACAGAAGACAAAATGCACTCCTCTGCTGAAGACTCAATTTTCCTGCTTGGTTTTTCCCATTTTTTTGTGCCATAGTTTCCTAGGACCTCACTTTCCTTTAGTATTGAAGTGCTTTATCCCTTTCCTTTTTAGAAAACTTATAGTTGAAAGATTTTTTTACTTTTCACAAGGTAGTGATAATAGGTGTTTGTGCAGTTGCTTGCTTAATAGTTAATCAGAGCTGCCTAGTAATTTAAGTAGACAATATATGGATTAATAATAATAAAGATGAGCAGGGCTGGGAGAACAGGGTAAACGTGGAAAATTCTGTGGTTTATGGTTTGGTCACAGACACATAAATGCCTCAATATGAGTGCACTGGATATGCCAGTTCCAGGTCAAGTTCTCATTTGGTTTGCACTGGGAAAAGGCCCAGTGTCCACCCACTGTGTCCTCAGAAAAGACCCCTCCACCTTCTGAAAAACCCCAACCAGCAGGTGAAAGCAGAGGCACTTGACTGTCCCAGCCTGGCAAAATGGCCCAGACCAAGTTACTGCTGAGTACAGAACTGCACTTTTGCTATTTGAGTGCAAAAGAGTGACAAAAGATGAGTCTTCCTGTCACATGTGGGTCGTGCAATAAATTCCTTGAAAATTACTTTCAGAACTAGTTTTAGTGTCTTTTTAACAGCTTTGCTTGCTGGGAAATGAGCTGATATCATCACCCTGATATCATTTTGTGGTGAATCCAAGGGATGTCTCCTTTCTCCTGGCATGGTGAGGCAGGATCTATAGGATGCAGGTGCCCCATGTGTCAGCTCTTCCCCTGTGGAGAAGGAGGAATTGTGTGCAGGGCTGATTTTCCCAAAGGTCCCCTCTGTACCTCACCAGTGCAAGGGCAGATGCAGTTCCAAATCCCTGGGTATTTTCAGCCTGGTTGGAGATGTGGTGTAACATCATTACCAATTTAATTAAAAAACAGACTTAATCTCAAATGCAAACACTGCTTCAGGTGCCTTCCTTCCCTTAGCCTAATTTTCATTAAGGAAACAATCACTTCTGCTTGAGGCTGCATTTTTTTGGGATGAGGAAAGGGGAGCAAGAAGCTGAAGAAGAGCCTTTCTACTTCAGTTTTAAACCACAAGAAAGCATGAAAACAAAACATATGGTTGGGGATTTGTCCCAGGCCCAGCAGCCCCCTTATCTTCCTTCTTTTTTTGTTGTTTTGTTGGTTTTTTTTTTTTCCACTGACTTCCTGCTCTGGACTCCTTGGCAGCTCCTGGGACAACATCTAAACTTTGCAAACGTGAAGGAATTCGAGCGGAGGCCTGGACGTCACCGCGTTTTCCAAGTGGGCCATAAATCAGGGTTTGTTATGGTCTCTCTCTCGTGAGGCAGGACGTGTGCAGGCAGATAAGAGCCTGGAGGAAGGAGAGGCAGAGAGGAAAGAAACACCAGAGGAGGAAAGACCCCATAAGAAATGTTTTGACAGCCTCAATTGAGCTGCACAGTCACGGAGTGAGCTCCCATTGTTGAGGGAACAAGGCCCCGCCTAATTTGAAGTGAATTTGTTCTGGAGCTCTTTTCCCCCACCATTGAGATTTTGTGTCACTGGCAGCAGGGTTTTCCCGGTGAGACAGTATTTTCCAGCCACAGCAAAGGGGTGATTCATCAGCCAGATCTTCCAGGGATATAAATAGACACAACCTCCACCAGCTCCAGTGGTCTTGCACCGACTTGCATCAGCACAAGAAAGTCGGGATGGAAAGTTCCCATCACTTTGCTCTGTCCCAATCACTGCTGTACATCAGTCCTGGTTGGACTTAGGAACAGTCAGAGAGTTATCCCAAGCAAATTGCAAAACTCCCTTTTTCTTAGTCAACAGAAGGTATACGTTGGTTTCCTCCCAGGAAGCTTTCTCTTATAGCTATCTTATTTTATTATTATTTTGTATCTTGCTTTGCTCTTGGTTTGACTCCTTTTTTCAAAGAATCACAGAATGGTTTGGGTTGAAAGGGACCTTAAAAATCATCCACTTCCACCCCCTGCCATGGGCAGGGACACCTTCCACTATCCCAGGTTCCTCCAAGCCCCAATGTCCAGCCTGGCCTTGGACACTTCTAGGGATTCAGAGGCAGCCCCAGCTTCTCTGGGCCTCCCTACCCTTAAAGTAAAAAAAAAAAAAAATTCCCAATATCCACTCTCACCCTGCTCTCTGTCAGTTTGAAACCATTCCCCCTTGTCCCATGTCCTACATGCTCTTGTAAATTTGATTTTTTGGATGTTTGCACTGTGGGGTGCTTTGCTGGTCATCCACAACAAAACTGGGCATGGTGGGATCCACTGAGGTGTTGCTAAAAACCTTAAATCCACTGTTAAAACCTGGATTTAGCAGTGGATTTAAGGTTTTTAAATATTAATCATTTTAACTGGGGCTGGTGGGAGGTTAACCCGGGCAGCAGCTCCAGACAAGGAGGTAATTATGTTTATTCCTTGGCTGCTTTGTGTGGAATGCAGATGAGGGTTTAAGTGGCTGTAATTACCTGTGCAAGGTGTCATTCCTATTTTACAACAACAGCAGCAGCAAGGTCAGCTGAGCCTGGATCTGCTGCCTTGGCTGAGCTTGGGTTTCCAAGCATCTTCCACCCTGCCCCTTTTCCCTGATTGTCCAGCATATTTCTTAGGAGTAAGATCCTGTTAAATGCTGGTTTTACTTCCCTGGTGCTCCATTATTTGCTCAGTTATGGTGCCACATCATGGACAAGGGTGAATGACTGGTTGGAAATGTTTGTTATTTTCAAATATATTCACTGAGGCATTTTTTGCATCTGTGTTATACTCAGGCCTCTCAGGAGGGGAGGGATCCCTATAATTTGGCTGAGCTTGCTTCTGCCGTGTGAAGGATGGCTTCAATAATCTCTCCAGCTTCCAGAAATAAAATACAATGAGACCTGTTCTCTTTATGTTGGGTTTGGGAGGAAAAATAAAGAAAAAAAAAAAGAAAAATAAGAAGATTCCTGACATGCCTGCAGGAATTTGGTTTTGGGGAGAGTGGGCAAACCTCCATCCAGCTACTGCCAGCCTGTCATTAGCACCAAGAATCCACATCAAGAATGCAGTGGTTACATCAGATGAGGCCTCTCACAAAGCAGCTCATGTCCCTTCCATAATCTTGTTTCTGCCTGCCAAAACCCTCCTATGGAAATGGGATCAGCAGGGAGGGAACTTGAAAGGGCTTCCTTTGCTCTGCTGTGCCTACTTCCTTGGCCTGTGTCCCTACTCTGTGTCATGGACACTTGGCAAGTTGATCCAAAATGGGCATCATGGAGTGGGAGCAGCTCCCAGGAGCATCACTCCTGCAGTGATGGAAGCCTGGAGATGAGCAGGAAAATCTGGGAGCTGCTGCCAGAATTGTAACAGGAATGAGGAGCCAGGATAGTTGCTGTGGGTGCCCCTGCAGTGGGGCAGGGTTAGGAGGCTTTGGGGGGCTGCAGGGAGGAGGAGAAGGAAGAGGTTGAGGAAGAGCAGCTCACTAGGTGGCATTCTGCCCTCTGATTGCAGGTGGGAACATGAGAAGTGGGGTTGCAGTGGCTTCCCACAAGGATCTTATTCCCACAAAGGACCTGGTCATCCTGAGAGCCATGGTTTGTGTGTCAGGACCCCTCAGGCAGGTGACTGACTGCCCAGGAGCCACTGGTCCCAACAAAGCCTACTTCTAGATCTCATATTTTTGGGGCAAAGCTCAAACTGGTGACCAGAATATGCCTGCAGGATTAATAAACCAAATTAACTGGTCAGGATTAAGGTTTAGAAACTCGTGGTTTCAGCTGTGGGTCATGTTTTTTTGTTATTACTGCTTATTTTTGGAGCTGGCAGATGTGCTAGCATCAGTCCTCGCCTCAGTCCCACTGGTTGTTTTGTTGCTTCCAAATTTCTGGTTGCCTAAATCCCTGGTATTTCAGTTGGACAGCCTTCCCCTCTGCTGTGTGCTGTTTAAAGGCTGTCAGGCCTGATTCCCATTTACACTCTGGCAGCACAAACCTTCACACCCACTTGAGGGTCCTTTTCTTCCTCCTGAGTGTTGGAAGGAGGATTTGGATGGAGCATTGATCCAGGAGAGAGCCATCCCCCCACCATTGCACGGGGTTGCACGTTATGCAATTTCTCTGGTTTGGGTCAGCTTGCAGCAAACTCTGTGATCCTGCTGCATGGAAAACCAGGTGCTGAATCTCAGTTGGGATTTATCTCTGCAGTCAGTGGAGCCTTGGGCCTGCTGATCCAAGAGGTGCTGGGCATGAGGGAAGCACCTGCTTGCAGTTTCTGCATTGGAGCTGCTGGAAAAACTTAAATTTTCCCTGTGTTTCGTGTTCCATGCGCTGCCAGCTCTCCCTCCAGCTGTGAGGAAGAGCCTAGTGGCATGCTAAGGGTCTGTCCCTGAGCTCCAAGGAGACTCCAAGGAAACAGGGATGGCTGAATCCAGCTGTGCTCTGTGCAGCAGCAGTGCTCCCAGCCTTCATCACGTGCCCATGGATCGTGATGGATCCATCATGCATCCAACGTGGAATTAGTGGGTGTGTCCTATAAACAAAAAGTAATGATCCCGTTGAGTCAGAGCTGAACATTTTCCCTTCTGTGCGAAGTGTTCATTATTCTGGAATTTTAAGTGAGGGGAAGGGCTGACTGGAGAGGGTTTGTGCTGGCTGGCTGCTTCCTCCAGCAGCTGGGGACACGGCCAGGGATGGCTCTTCTGATGTCCCATCCTCTGCACACGGTTTTGGGGCTGCTGCTGATGTCCTAAGGTGGCAACTTCCCTTCCTGAGTGTGAGGCTCAGGAGAAATGAGCTCAGGAGAAATTTATTGTTGTTTCTCTTTAATTTGATTTTGCCCATCATGTTTTGTTAAGTGAATTCACAAAACCACCACAGTTTCATATTTTCCCAGAGATGTTGGCATCACATTTAGGCATAAACCATAAGAGGGGCTTCAAATACCTCAGTGATTTTAGGAATTCTCTGCTCCAGAGCCCAGGTTGGCACAGGTGTATTTGATCCTCAGTTCTGTGATTCCCTGAGGGGAAGTGCTGGATCTACTTAGATATTTAGAAAGAGGGTCATACAAGGAAGGGCTGAGGGAGCTGGGGAAGGGGCTGGAGCCCCAGGAGGGGCTGAGGGAGCTGGGAAAGGGTCTGAGCCTGGAGAAAAGGAAGCTCAGGGGGGACCTGGTGGCTCTGCACAAGTCCCTGCCAGGAGGGGACAGCCGTGGGGGTCGGGCTGTGCTCCCAGGGAGCAGGGACAGGAGGAGAGGGAAGGGCCTCAGGCTGGGCCAGGGGAGGCTCAGGGTGGAGACTGGAAACATTTTTTCCCTCACAGAGTGGGAAAAACTCTCATCCCTTGGGATGAGGGATCCTGTTGTGGAATGAAAAGGGCAACACTCAAGTGTGTGTGGAAAGCTCCAGACCTGGAATTTCTTTTCATTCTTGTGTGGCCTCCTCAGGCTCTGATGGATGAAATGTAGCAGTTCTGTCGTGATTGACAAGTAAGAGCAGGAAAAGGGCTGAGAGAAAACCTTGGAGTCGCCCTTTAGTGTTGAATTGTGTGAATGCAGCTGGGAGGTGGGAGCTGGGATCTGTGGCAGGGCACAGGGACAGGAGGAGAGGGAAGGGCCTCAGGCTGGGCCAGGGGAGGCTCAGCTTGGACAGCAGCAGCAATTTCCCCATGGAAAGGGTGCTCAGGCCTTGGCAGGGGCTGCCCAGGGAGGTTTGGAGTGCCCATCCCTGGCGGTGTCACCTGGAGGTGGCACTCAGTGCTCTGGGCTGGGGACAAGGTGAGGATCAGGCACAGCTGGGACTCCATGGGCTGGGAGGGCTTTTCCAACCTCAGGGATCCTAGGATTCCTGATCTTTATTATGGAGGGTAAATAGCTACAGCATGTCCATATCTAAGTCAGGGGAGAATCACTTTTCTGGCCCTGACAAAGTCCTGCAGAAAAGGATCTGGTGAAAAACCCAGGAATAACTTCCCTGCCAGTCCATCCAGGAGACCCTCAGAGCACTTTGGTGGAATTCCTGATGTGTAAAACCTGAAATGCTGGAAACATCACCCTGTGCTTTTTGGCTTTTTGTCAGCTGGAAGCCTCTGCCAGAGCTGCAGTGTGGTGAGGAGTCTGCTTCTCATCTCCTCACATCTGGACCCCGTGACATTAATGGCAAAAGCAACTCTCTTTTGCAATTCCATCCAAAAACTGCAAACATCAGCCCTTCACAGCTAATGAGAACTGAGCTGGGGGAGAGAGAGTTTCTCCTACAATGCCCCGTGACAAGTCAGCTGCATGCCTCTTGATCCATGTAATTTTATTCCTTGTGGAGACCTCACATAGGCACAAATAGAGAGATTTGAAAATAGTGTGACTCCTGCTTATTTATCTTGCAATGAATTCAATGTATTAAATCACTGCCCTGCTAAAAGCCTGTCTTTCTCCAAGATCACATCCTAGGAGGTCAACTCAAACAAATAAAATGGCTACTAAATCATTGGTTGTCATTGCAACACTTTAAAAAAAACCCCTATTTTTATTTTTTAAAAACAACAGAACACTCCAGTATTCATTCCAGTGCCATAAACATGTTAAGTAAATGAGTATTTATCTGAAGAGAATGAGAAATGTGGAATTTATTTCTAGGACTTGAGCTTTAAATAAACAAGACACTTTTAAACATAACTCCATTTTGGATAATGAGATGTTTTCATGGACATAATGGCTATTTGCAGCCTGTTTTCCCATTACTCTTTTTTTACAATATGACATTTAAATCAGACTAGTACAGAATCTTTGTGCATTAAGAGAGGTCAGCTCTTCTCAGGAGTAAATATTTGTATATATGTGGGTGTGTGTGATACATCTCATGCAAGAACTGTGTGTAACAGTGGGAGTTAATTTGGTTTAATAATCAAGCTGTAAAAATCTAACTGATTGATCAAACTCATAAATTGGTTTCCTGGTACAAAAGGCATTACATAAGTATGTTTCCCTACTTCTATTCAATATTCTTTATGTAAATACATGGATACACCTAAGCAAACATTATGGATCTATCACCAAAGTGCTGTGATCCCTGATTCTTTGGTGTGGAAAACCTCAGTGCTGTCCCATGAAAGTGAAACACCACACACACATCAATGTTTTCATGTCATGTGGCACTTTTTATTTCATCCAGACTGCAGGACTGACCCCCTGTGCTGCTAGGAGGAGCAGCTGGTTACAGCAGAACCCCTTTGTGAGGACAAAAAGGGAGACTTCTGTCATCTGGCCAGCAAGGGGTCCACAAAATTTTCTGTTTTCTGTAGGCATGGAAGGTTTCCAGCCATGCAGGTTCCTCTGCTGAATCATCCGTGCCCCACCTACACAGAGCCTCGAATAAGCAGCGATGCCTGAAATAGATCTGAGCAGACATGAGCAGCAGTGTTTGTCAAGGGAGAAAAAGGCACTTTGGTTTCATTTTATGCTTAGTGTGAGCTGCAGCTAGCTCATGTTGGAAGAGAAATTTCAGTCCTTGTTTTCCAAGAACTGGTGGGGGTTTTTTTGTTCTGTTGCTGTGAGTGAGTTGCAGAGAGGTCATGGTGGTGCTTCCCCATCCTGTATGTTCTGAAGAACTTCAGTGAGATGGAATGAAAGGGGTTGTGGGAAGGTGTCCTGGCGTGGAGAAGCACAGTTAGGAATGGGATGGAAGAAGATGAGGTGACTTTATCCACACCAGGCATAAATCAAAGTTGAGCCCTGGCATTTGGACTGCAAAAAAGATGGACTTGGGGTGCTGGTGGGTGAGAGCTGGACATGCCCTGTCTGTGTGTGCTGGGATCAGAAACCAGCTGTGCCCTGGGCTGATCCCACCATGTGAGCAGCAGGAAAGGGATTGGGATTGTGCCCCTGTGCCCTGCTCAGGTGAGAGCCCACCTGCAGAGGTGCCCCAGCCCTGGGGGCCAGCACAGGGAGGACGTGGAGCTCAAGGAGAGAGTCCAGAGGAGGCTCCAGGATGAGCAGAGGGATGGAGCAGCTCTGCTGGGAGGAAAGGCTGGCACAGCTGGGATTGTTCATTCTGGACAGGAGAAGCTTTGGGGTGACTCCAAATTTCTGTGAATTCTGTGAATCTGTGACCTCAGTGTAGCCTTTCAGGCCCTGAAGGAGTCCCAGGAAACCTGGAGAGAGACAATTCCCAAGGGCTGGAGGGACAGGACACAGAGAATGCCTTCCCACTACCAAAGGTTAGGGTTATACTGGATATTAGGGAGGAATTGTTCCCTGGGAGGGTGGGCAGGCCCTGGCATAGGTTGCCCAGAGCAGCTGTGCTCTCCAAGGCCAGTCTGGATGGGGCTTGGAATAACCTGTTCGAGAGGAAGATGTCCCTGCCCACAGCTTGGAACTTGATGATCTTTATGGTCCCTTCCAACCCAAACCATTCTATGATTTCATGTTCCTGCTCCTTAGTATAAAGTCCAGTCCTGAACTGGACACCCTTCAGTGCAGGATTCCCACCAGCACCGTGCCAGGGCAGCAGATCCTCACTGGAGATGAGTGACCTGATCCAGTTCCCCAAATTAAATAATATCTGTCACTCTGGGCTTTACCTCTGTCACACTGTGAGTGGCCTTGCCCAGTCACAACTGCTGGGTAAGTGAATTTTTGTTTTTGCAAGGGCCTGTCTCCTCCCCGCCCTCTTGCTAACCCACTTTTGGGCAAAGCCTCCCACTTGGAAATGTGCCTGTCCCATTAACCTCTGCAAGCAGGGAGATGATTCCAAGTGCTGGAGTGTTTGGGAGCTGCTCCCAGAAGAAAACAATGCCTGCTGCTCAAGGAGACATCACTCCTGGGCAGCTCAAAGCAGGCAGGGAGGGAGAGAACCAGCCTGGGCACAGAGGGGCCAGTGCCCTCCTGAGTAACCAGTAGAAAACTGGTTTTATTCCTGGCCAGAAATCCCAATTTCCAGCAGTGTCCCCACATATCAACTCCAAGATACCCACACCTCTTACTTTCCAGTTTAGTGCAGTTATACAGATAATTCCCTTGCAAACCTTCCCAGCTGGGAACTCACCCTTTTGAAGCCTTGATGCCATTTGGTCCCTAAGTAAATCTCTGCTAAAAAACATCCCAGTCCCACATTGCTCAGGAAAATCCCCACTGGAATTGGAGCAGGGCAAGCTGGTGGTGATGGAATTGTGTGAGCACAGGTGGAGGTGGAACAGTGTTTTTTACCCTCTTCTCTTTGCTTGGAGATGAAAGAGAAAGATCAGAAGAGGATTGACTCTATTACATTACTCGTAGGTGTGTGTGTGTACCTGGTACTTACTTACGTTGGCGTCTGTGTACAACTGGGCAGATAAAATGAAAGAATTTAGGACATAATCTGGCACAGCCACACACACTTCTAGAACACAAGATAAACAATAGATGATTGCATGTTTAAAGCATTTTCCTTGATAAAAGATTGAATAATTTACCAGTAATGACAGGGAGCGATGGAGCGGTCAGGGAACCACATTGCACTGCAATTGCACCACACCAGCTCCAGCCATGCTGTTGGGGCTATTTTGTTTGTTTGTCTTGGATATAATCTTTTTTGGCAACCCTCTGTTGGACTTTACAACAGAGCAGATCCAGTGGGAAACGCCCCATGGGAAGTGTGGAATGGAGTGTGTGTGTAAAAGCAGCGTGGGGGAAAAGTGGGAATTTGTTTTGAGCTGGCTTGGAGGAGGTGCACTGAACTGGAGAATGAGAATGGGCACATCTGGCAGACACAGACTTGGAAACAGAATTATCCTACCTGGTCCCAACAGCACCTTTGTTGACCAGGAAACACAGAATCATGGAGTGGTTAAAATTGGAAAAGACTCCAAAATTATCTTGTCCAAACCTTCATGGATCACCACCTTTTCAACAAAATCAGAGCATTGGTCCAATTGGCTCTTGAACACCTCCCTGGGCAGCTCTGTCCAACACTTGACAACCCTTTCACTGAAAAAATTCCTCCTGTTTTTCAACCTGTACCTTCCCTGCTGGAACTTGAGGCCATTTCCTTTTGGGAAAAGAAGCTGATCCCCACCCTGCCCACAGGACAGTGCTGCTGTGCTATTTCTCCAGCTTTCTTTGCCATGACTGAAGCACAGGGCACCAGGAGTTCATTCATTTGGTGCTGCCAGCTCAGTTAGATGACACCATCTAACTGTGAGCTCATGGGTTCAACCCCTTCAGCTTGCTGGAGCTGATAGAAAATCACCAGCTTTGTCTAAATTACAGCTTGGCCCTCAATCAGGTGTCAGGGAGTCAGGTCACTGTGTGGGTGCTGTGACCTGGGTCAGTGGCTGCCTGCACCCTGCAGAGCTTGGGGACATGTGTTTGGGCTCCTTCCTTGTGCCCAGGCTCTGGCCTTGATCCCCAGTGACCCAGATTTTGAGGGGTTTTATCTTGATGAACACTGTGTGAGCAAGCCTGGCCTCCAGATCTGACTGGGGAAAGGTCCTAACAGATGGTTCAGACTTGCAAAATACTCATGTTTCACTGAAGAACAGGATTTATGGTGTATCAGACGTGTAGGACTATTTTTGTTCATGTCTTGTTTAGTTTTGCTTAACCCTTCATTTGCTTCTTTCTGCTTTGTCTTTGGGAGCATCCTGATGTTTCTCCAAGTGTCTCAGCAGGGAAATCAAGATTTTCCAGATCTCTTTGGCTGTCCCAGCTGGGCTTTCCAGATACTTTCCCCAGCCCCATCCTTGCTTTAAAGACAACCCCTTTAAAGAAGCAGCAACCCCTGACCAGGATAGAAAGGCCAATGGGCAGAGCCAGGTCTTGACCAGACCCCCTCTCCACCACACTGAGGAGCAGGTCCATGCACAGGGCAGTCACAACACCCTCCACCCACCCCATGGCCATGTAGGGGTGCCCCCATTGCCCTTCCCATCCCTCTTTGGCCTGGGTTGTCACCCATCACTGCTTGTGCTCACCCTGTGTCCCAGTGCCCCAGACAGGCTCTGTCTCTCCTGCCACACAGCAAACACAGTCTGGATTTCATGGGAATCCTGTGGAAAATCACTGATAGGGGCTGTGCAGCAAACAGGTGATTTTACTGTACACAAAATCATCACACAAAAATTTGCCATCTGTTTACAGTCACCTTGTGTGGGAGGGAGAATTTGAACAGTGGGGGGTTTTAAAGGGGGTGGTGGGGAGATTCCTGTGATTTTTAAGGCTGAGATTGCAGATCTCAGGGAGAAGAGACATCTCAAAAAAACAAGGAGAGGAACCCCAAGACTGCAGAAGATGGGCAAGTGCATTGAGAAACATGAGTTTTAGAGCAGGTCTGAGATCTTTTCATTTACTTCTGGCCTCTCTTTGAAGGGCGTGGGATGATTTGAGTCACACAGTGCCCTCGGCCCGTCCCACATGGGATTTCAGGGTTTCAAGTGTGAAGGGCTCCATCCAGCCCTGCTGCAGGAGGCTGAAAAGTTGTTTCCTCCTTCCCCAGAAGTTACTATGCCCGTAGCAGAAAAGCAGGTGGGTTTATGACTCATCCATTCAGGATTATGTATTAAATAATAAGCTGGACTTTGAGCTGTGGCAGCTGAGAAGCAGCACGTTTGCCAGCTCTGTTGCAGGGGTGACAGTTGGAAACCTGGACATTTACATGGTGACTTGTGGGCTAAAAACCTCCTCACCTTCAGCAGGAGCTGGGGAAAGTAGCTTGGGTTTCCATGGGAAAAATCATTGTGTTAGCTTTGAAGTGGAGCAGCCAGAAACTGGGGGATCTGAAGGTGTCTGACTGTGCTGACTTGGGATTCGTCTTGTGAGGGAGAGAGAAAGAGAAAAACTTGCTGAGACTAGATGGACAAAATATCAGTCCAGGGCAAGTGAGGGGAGGATCACGGTCCTGGTCTAGGTTTAATTAATTAATATTCCTGAAGGGGAGACCTGTTTCTTGATGTTTATCATGGAATCATGGAATGGTTTGTGTTGGAATGGGCCTTAAAAATCATCCAGTTTCACCCCCTGCCATGGGAAGAAACACCTTCCACTGTCCCAGGCTGCTCTGAGTCCTGGCCTTGGACACTTCCAGGGATCCAGGGGCAGCCACAGCTTCTCTGAGAAATCTCTTTAAACCTTTTATGGCTCCTGCTGGTGAAGTCATGGCCCTGCAGAAATATTCTGGCCTTTACATCTTCCCCTGCAGCAGATTCAGCTG
This sequence comes from Argya squamiceps, assembly GCA_037834095.1. Lineage (NCBI taxonomy): Eukaryota > Metazoa > Chordata > Aves > Passeriformes > Leiothrichidae > Argya > Argya squamiceps. The sequence goes on from JBBMKD010000001.1 coordinate 112,560,927, forward strand.
TTCCACTGTGGCATACAAAGCGTGGGCTTTGCAAACTTGCATTTCTAATTTTTCTCTTTGCAGACCTTTTGTTGTGGCTTGGGTGTTTCCCATGGGCCTGCTGCCTGCAGCAAGCAGAGCAAAACCCTTCAGTGCTGTGGGCCTGCTGGAGTTTTAGGGTAAATTTGTCCTGGAAAGCAGTTGCAAGATCAACCAGGGGATGGAATTTAGTTTCTTTAGTGGATATGCCAGGCCAGCACTGTGCCTGTGCTGCAGACAGATTCCATTTGAAGTAAAACTAAAATAGCAATGAAGACAAAGGAGCCTGAAATGTTACAGCTGAAGAAAAAGAGACTGAACTTGAGTTTGTTAATCAGTAGGTTTTATATCTTCCTTTCTACTCCAATCCAAATAAGCTCTGGCTGCCCATCTGTGTTATGACCATTCCTGTTCTCTCTGCAAACACACACCCAGACTCACGGACCACCATTTTTTCCATGCAGAGGTGGGGTTTGCTGTTGTGATCTTGAAATTAGACCAGCAAGAAGCTCATGTCACAATGTTCCCATTTGCCTATCTCTGCTTGTTAATAGCAAAAAAAAAAAAAAAAAAAGTGCTACATTTGCTGAGGCTGATGAGGTTTGACTTTGACACCTTGATGCCACCTGACCTATTTTGAATTTGCTGCTGCCTGGCAGCTGTGGCTTAATTGTGCTTTTTTCCTTAGCTGTGCCTGAGGCAGATGCTGGTTAGGGATGGTTCTGTGTGCACAATATCTCCTCTGCTGTGGGTCACGAGATCTGCTGGGCTCGTGTCAGCCCGTGGTGAGCTCTGCTGGCACCAGGTTTTTCTGTGCACAGATCACTGCCAAGTGAGGGCTCCATGCTCTGCCAGCTCCCCACTGCTCACACAGATGGTTCCAAAAAAATCATCTGAGCAGATCACTTCCCTCCTCTGACAGAATGAGGTGTCTTTACGCCACGGTGTTGTTATAAATGATTATTAGCTAATTGGGTATGAAAGATTTCATTTTTCTATTTTTTAAAATCAATTTGAGACAGCTACAAGCAATATCAATCGAATGTTGGGTGAACAGAGGTTTAATAGTAAAGGTGTTGTTCTGCCTTGTCCACAAATATTGAATTTTTGGTTTAGTTTTTATATAGTTTTTCATGTTTAGTGGTAAATTCATTGTGTTTTTGTTTAGCTTTTATATTTATGCTTTTTTTTTTTAATTTGCGGATGAATTTTGAATAGATTTTTTGACACTGTGCATGTCTTGAAAGGGGTTTCTTGGAACAAGGTATTGGAATGGTGATTGGGTTTATTTTTGGGTCTTCTATTGAGATTGGCATTAGGCATTGATTGTCTAGGTGCACAGAGTTTGTCTTGATAGATGAGCTATATCTTGTTTGGCTAGGTCTTTTTTGCTGTAAATTCGGGTTTTGCTGTGCTGCTTTATAGGTGTAAAACAAGTTTCCGTATTTGGAGATGCTTTTTCTTCTTTACGGGAACCAGAATTTACAATGCAGTTTTCAAGGTTATAAAGTATAATATATTCAATAAAATGAAGTTTAATGAGTCCAGGTGTCGGGTCCTGCACTTTGGCCACAATAACCCCCTGCAGTGTTATAGGCTGGGGATGGTGTGGGTGGACAGTGCCCAGGAGGAAAGGGACCTGGGGGGGTCTGGTCAGCAGCTGGCTGAACATGAGCCAGCAGTGTGCCCTGGTGGCTAAGAGGCCCAAGGGCATCCTGGCCTGTATCAGGAATGGTGTGGCCAGCAGGAGCAGGGAGGTCATTCTGCCTCTGTACTCAGCACTGGTCAGGCCACACCTTGAGTGCTGTGTCCAGTTCTGGCCCCTCAGTTTAGGAAGGACATTGAGATGCTTGAACGTGTCCATTGGAGGCAGCCAAGCTGGTGAAGGGCTTGGAAAACAAGCCATATGAAGAATGTCTGAGGGAGCTGGGGTTGTTTAGCCTGGAGAAA
>JBBMKD010000001.1:112571023-112587308 GCA_037834095.1 Argya squamiceps
TTCCTTCCTTCCTTCCTTCCTTCCTTCCTTCCTTCCTTCCTTCCTTCCTTCCTTCCTTCCTTCCTTCCTTCCTCTCTTATTTCCACAGAGTTTTGCAAATTCTGTATTTGAGGAACAGGGGTTGTCCCCAGGAAATAAATGCCATAATTCTCTGTGCTGAGCTCTAAAGTCCCTCACAGACACTCAGACAGGTGGAAGGATGAATTCACACAAGTTCAAGATATTTATGTGCTGCTTTAAAAACAGACATTAAAGGTTTAAAAGGCCTGTGAAGCTTGACTTTTCATTCTTATAAAATCTATGTAAGATATTTAAGATGGTGGAGTGATTCAGAGTGAAATACAAACCTAAATCTAAATTTTCAAGTGTAATCACACCCAAGCTCAGAACAGAAGGCCTGTTTTGTTGTTTGGTTTTTTTTTTTTCCCCCTGAACTACTGGTGAAAATGCCAAGCCAGCACGGCCTCTGTTCCCTGGAAATGTTGTGAAAGTTTTGATTTAATTTAATTTCATTCCTATTTCCCAGAAACTGGAAATTTACTTTCTGAAAGCACTGGAAGCATGCTGTTTACTAATGAAATAAATAATAGCAGCTGGGAGGCTGAGGACAGCAATGATTTCGTAAGTGGCTGCCAGCATGATGGGGAGCTGTGGCTCAGAGCAAACCTGCTGCCAGCTCTGTTTTCAGAGCAAATGCTGGCTCCAGCTCAGCACAATGCACAGGGAGCCTGGGAGCTCTTGGTGCCACGGATTTATCTTGAAAATCAGCATTTCTATGTCTGCAGGAGGAAAAAAAGTGAAGGTTTCTACCTGAAAGGAGGTTGTAGTCGGGTGAGGGTCAGGGCCTGCTCCCAGGAACAGAGACAGGAGGAGAAGAAATGGCCTCAGGCTGGGCCAGGGGAGGCTCAGCTTGGACAGCAGCAGCAATTTCCCCATGGAAAGGGAGCTCAGGAACTGCCCAGGGAGGTTTGGAGTGCCCATCCCTGCAGGTGTCACCTGGAGGTGGCACTCAGAGCTCTGGGCTGGGAACAAGGTGGGGATTGGTCACAGCTTTGCCTTGATGGTTTAGGAGATCTTTTCCAACCTAAATTACTCTACAATTAGGACTAAATTCAAAAAGATCTTTAAGTCCATCCAGTTCCACGGACAGGGACAGCTTCCACCATCCCAGGTTGCTCCAAGCCACAACCTGGCCTTGGACACTTCCAGGCATGGAGCAGCCACAGTTTCTCGGGGCAGAAAGAAAGCTGATAACCAAAAAAGCACATCCCCTATTTCTATGAAAAGGTATATTCTGAATAATATTCTATATAATATATTTTTTGACTCCTTTCCACTTCTCTGATGGTTCAAGTTTTATCAACCATGAGACCAGTCTGCTTCAAGTCTTGCTTCTTTCCTCAGTCTCTTGGGATTAATGTTTGATAATTTTTCAGTCCCTGGCTCATGCTAATGGCCCACACAAAGATGAGCCAGGTAAATAGGAATGTCCCCTACAACGATGCCAAATATTGAAAACTGGCTCCGCAGCAACGAGAGAAACTTTTTGATTTTATAGGGACACTTTCTTAAGGCATTTTAGAGTTTAGATTTTCATTTCAGAGGGTTGGAACAATAACACATCACTTCCTGCCAAGAGCTGGTGAACACAGACAGGGTTGCCGTTATTGACATGAATTTACATAATTCACAGACCAAGAATCATTTGATGCAGGGATAAATGATATAAAACGAGATAAGCTGCAGCAAAAAATTTCAGTTCAGCTTGTGGTCATCCTGGGGCAGATAGGGGCAGGATTTATTGTATTTTCAATATTTGTTTTCAGATTATTCCCACAGCTCTCCTCGGTGTGTGTGCTGTGTTTCCTATCTGCCCTTGGTATCCAACACTTCCAGACAGACCCAGTGCAGAGAACAAAGCTGCTTGTGGTGGTTTTTAATTAAGTGAACAGTGCATGCACGTGTTGGTAATTTTTTTTTATTATTTTTTGCTTTAAAGGTACCAAGGTTTTGACTTCTGGAGGTGGAATGTGGTCCTGCTTTGCTTCTATCCCACTCGGAGCAGGTTAATGCTCCCGAGGCCTCTCTGCTTAGATCTCCCTCCTTTCCCAAAGCCCTGCCTCTGGTGTGAGGTGATGGATGCCTGGAAATGAACTGTGCGGGGATTTATTCCGGGAGAGGAGATAAAAATAATTCAGCCTGTTTCTCTTTGCCCTGAAAATTTGGACGTTTTGTGTGAATTACGAGCAGCCAATGTGTCTTGTTCTCCAGAGGGTCAGGTAGGGAAAAGGGTTTGGGGCTGGTAAGATTAGCCTTCCTTAGAAACTGGGGTGGACTTAAACATCCAGAAATAATCCTGAGTTTTCAAAGCCTGGGGGGCTGTCCAGTGATTTAGGAAACAAGAACAACAAAAAAACCCAACAAAACAAAAAAAACCAAAAAACCCAAAAACAAACAAACAAAAAACCAAACACAAAAAACAAACAAACAAAAAACACCAAAAAAACCCACAACCAAACAAAACCCCAACAAAACAAACAAAAAATCCCACAAAACCCCACAAAAACCAAAAACAAACAAACAAACAACACACCAAAAAAACCCCAACCAAAATAACACAAAAAACCCAACAAAACAAAACCAAAAAAAACCCCCAAAAAACCCAAGAAAACCCCCCAAAAAGCAAAAAAAAAACCCAAACAAAAATACCTTAGGCCATGAAATCTGAACAAAATAAAAGGCAGCACTTTTGCAGAGCAGCTAAATTTGAGAAGCAAAGAGAAAGTACCGGGAAGGACCATTAGAGAACAGTGCCACTGGAATTAAATAGATAACTTGGGAGGCAGGGAATTTCCCCAGGCAGGATTTGGCTGCGTGCCTGCCCCAGTAAAGCACTTTTTGACATTAAGACAACAGCAGAGAGAAACTGGGACCTTCAAAGGCAGTTTTATCTCCAGTTGTTCCAGCCTTATTTTCTAATTGGCCTGGACTCTGGACCATTAAAAGAGCTGACAAATGCTACAGGAGTAAGAGTATTAGTAACTAATGCACTTAATGATCTTGAATAGACTTAATACATGAGGAATGAATTCTCCTTTATTTCACAGGAGTGCAAAGGAGCCTTGCCATAGGCACTAATTGCATTTCATTCCATGTTAGGGCCCATTCATCCTAACAACAACTTGGATAACAGCCTAAGAGTAAATGTGATTCTCTCTGGAAGTGTTTCTTCTGATCAAATACTTCAGGTACACGAAACTGAAAATGTTTTCATGACATTGCAATGAGTTTTTAATTTTTTTTAAATGTAGTCTTAAAACAAGCTGCTTTTCTGAGTGTAGAAATTGGCTCTCCAAAACAAGCTGAAGTACAGATGGATGCAATATTTTTATTTTGTGCTTCAGATGATACCATATGCCAAACCTTAGGAGGTGCTCAGCTGCCAAGAAGGTACAAATAGAGATTTACACAAGATGAAACTGAAAGGTGAGACTGCCACGTTTTCACACAGCAGGGCTCAGTGTAGTGTCAGCCTGTCCTCAGAGAAATGGTGGCTTCTCAGCTGAGAAATTCTAGTTTTGCTTTGTGTCCCTGCAATTTCCCTTGAGTTACCTTCTCTGTCACCCCTCAAGGTAACTGGGAGTGCTCAGTTTTAGCTGAGTGGGGTGTGGGGGATGTTTGTGAAAGTGGGTAATGGCTGAGGGTTCAGAAGGTGGGAAATGGCTTCAAAAATTCACAATTTTAAGGTGGGTAATGGCTGAGGGTTCATAAGGTGGTAATGGCTTCAAAATTTCATATTTTTGAAGGTGGGTAATGGCTGAGGATTCAGAAGGGGCTTGGGGACCATCACAGTCCTTTTCAGAGCACATCTGTCAATTATTCAGGCAGTGAAGGCCCCTGATTTTCACCTCATACCAATCCCACAGGCAGCATATGCAGTGTATATATCCCCAATATATCCCAAATAATTCTGCAGGCTGTGGGCATGGAAACACTGTTCAGAAAAGAGGTCAGATGATCTCTTTGGGGGCCAGCAGGCCCATTCAGCTTTCTCACAGGAGAAGCCACAGACAGCTGAGCCATTTCCATGACACCTTCCTCCATCTCCCCTGCACTCACCTACCCCATCATTCTGTGGGATTTGTTTGCAGCCCTTTCCCACGGCTGGGATGGTGCTGGCAGGGCTTGGGAAGACAGTCAGCCTATAATTTAGAGCACCCTGACCAGTCCTTAAAAACTAAACCTGTCAACTGTTTCTGCCCCCCTCCCCCATCCCCACTCCCCTGTGCTTTAATTTGAAATTATTTTCTGTGTCTTGAACTGGCAGTGTGAACCAGTGTGGCTCTGGTGGCACCAGGAGAAATTCACTGATTTTCAGGGGCTGGGGGTCACAGGATTGTTTGGGTGGGAAAAGTCCTTTAAGATACTCTGACCATTAACCCACCACTAAACCCTGTCCCTGAGCACCTTTTTGATCACACCCAGGGACAGATCTGCCAGATTTTGACAGTGACACCAGAGTGCTGCAAACACCAAACAGGAGGATTTAAAAAGCTGTTCAGTCACTGGGCACTTTTTCCTGCTGATCCCTAACAGAGTATATGTGGTTATTAGTGAGAGTTGGGGCTGTGCAGCCTGGAGAAGGCTCTAGAAAGACCTTCCAGCACTTTCCAGCACCTAAAAGGGCACCAAGAGAGCTGGAGAGGGACTTTTAACAAGGGCATGGAGTGCTAAGAGAAAGGATAGTGACTTTACACTGACAGAGGGTAAGGTTTAGATCAGATACTAGGTAAAAAAACAATTTATTAAACATGAAAGAAACTCATCCTAACCTCTGTTTTACAACACTGAGCATGTTTCTTATCCAAACTGGCAACTCTTATTTTCTAATAGGTTTGGGCTACATTAAGCTATTAATTATTAGTTTTTGTCAGAAACTCATTATCTCCTCCCTCTTCAATATTTCACTGCAATTTTATATTATGCCTCTGCTATTTATTGGCAGGTTTTCTTTGGATGGAGAAAGAATGGAAATAGAATAAAGGAGCTAGAATTGTAATTTGCATAACTTTAAATTATTCCTAGAAGGGCTGAGATGCAAAACTACTGCAATTTGCTAAAACATGACTTACAAAAAGTTGGGAAAATATCAAGATAATTAGAGCGACCCAGGCTTCCTTGGCAGCATCACAATTATGAAATTAGGAAGGATATGCTCTTCCCAGCCATAGAACCCTCCCCCTGGAGGTAAAATATTTCCACAGTTTGTTGATCATCTGAAGGTGACGCGCAGGAAAACCACACGGGGTGGTTGGATGGGCGCCACGTGGACACGGCGTTTTTGGGTTGCCAGTGACCAGAAAGATGCTTCCAAAAACCCACAGATTGGCAAGTGGGGGTGTGGATAAACGTCAGCAGCCACGCTGAGCCCCACCACCCACCATGAGGAGAACTGTGTGCCCACCTTCTCCAGGGAGCTCGTGCCAGCTGGAGTTTAACATGCCAGGCTCTCCCCGAAGCCCAGAGCTGTGGATAGAGGAGAGGAACATCCCCCAGGAATTATTTTATGCTATTTCCCTGCCAGCTTCAGAACAAATCTGTCTGTAGCCTGTGTGGCCTTGCTGGACAATTTGTTTGCAGGGAAGATGGAGGGATGACTGTGGTCACCCACAGAACCCTTGGACGGCACGTTCAGTGCTCTCGTGGGTGTTTTCCTTGTTCAGCTTGCCACAATTTAGCAATTATTCATCCCAGCCTTCTAAATGCTGCCCAGACAATGGGCTTGTTGGTGGTGTGAGGAATTACTGCATCTTCCCAGGCCCCACCATGGGTGGGGGGATCTCCCCAGGGGTTTGCAGCAGGATTTGGGCTGATTTGAGGAGAAACGGTCACTCTGCTGCTTTCCCTCCGTGATATGTGGTACAAGAGATCCTTTCCTGTTACCTGTTCATCACTCCCCAGCTTAAAAATGCAAACCCAGAAAGAGAGACAAAGGCTGGAACCCTACCTGCATCTGGGATTAAAAGTGGTAGGGAACATGAGGAGAGTGACTCTGGACCAGGATGCCCCTGCTGGAAAACACTTTTCCCCCGACCTTGTGTAAGCACACAGCTGAAACAGGATTTTTGGCTATCAACTGACTGCATAATGCCCTTGGGGAGGGATCTGTCTGCTCCCAGCAAAGCCAGCAGGACCTCTCCATGGCCATGGGATAAGAGGAAAGCATGGATGTCTCAGATCTTCACTGCAGTCATCAGAGCTTTATGAATATCTGTTGTTTGTTCCTTGAATTTACAGTATCTCTAGTGTAAAAGTGTGGCAAAAATGCTCTCCCGGCCTCTCTGAGAACATAAAAGCGGGTATTTAAAAAAAAAACCCTGAAACATGTCCCTGTTGAGGATGCTGGTGCTTTGGCACAGAGGAAATGTTGAAGGTGGTACCCAAATGAGTAATGCCAGGAGGTGCACAGGCAGAATACACCAGACCACAGCAAGATTTAAGTTTTGCAGGAGGTCACACCTACAGCAGCAGAAAAAAAAAAAAAGAAAAAGAGGATCAGTCCTCATTTTCCAGTGCTGAGGGTGAAACCTCTGCTTGCACAGCTCAACTCTCTCCCCTGCAGCCTTGCAAAACAGGGATGCCTTGTTTCTGCTGTGCCTGAGCACGGGGAGAGAGCCCCCAGGGCAGGGCTGAGGGCCAGGTTTTCGTGGGCAGGAGCAGCCACCAATTTCTGAGTTGCCTGTCACTGCTGATGGAGAAAAAAGTGCCCTTCAAAATGCCTTCACGAGTGGTCTCTGTGTCACCTGGAAAATGAAGGAACATTCATTTTCCCTGTGGACTGGTTAAGGCTGTCACTCACGTTTGTTTCTTGCACCCCTGAGCAGGCTGCTGCTTTACCTGGGGTGTCCTTCAGAATGATTCTATAACCAGAGTGACTCCAGACTCCTCCCCATGCTCTCTCTTCCACCTGCCTCGGGGTTTTTTTGTGCATGGCAACAGCCTTGGAGGTCAGGGCAGCAATACAGCTCAGTTACCAGCAGTGGCTGTAAAATGCACTGATAAAGCAGAGCAGATGTTAAAGTGCAAACACAGGTTACCCCGAGTGGCCTTGTGGGGCCACTCTGCCATTGCTTGGTGACGTTGTGCTGGCTGGAGACACTCTCCTGCAATCAGAGAGCTGAGAAATCCCACTGGCTCTTTGCCATTTGGAAGCTTTTCATCAGCATGGCCTGCTGGATATGCCCTTTCCCAGAATCATGGAACCACAGAATGGTTTGGGTTGGAAGGGACCTGAAAGATCATCCAGTTCCACCCCCTGCCATGGGCAGGGACACTTTCCACTGTCCCAGGCTGCTCCAAAACCCGTCCAGCCTGGCCTTGGACACTTCCAGACATCCAGGGGCAGCCACAGCTTCTCTGGGCACCCTCTCCCCACCTTCCCAGGGAACAATTCCTTCTGTATATCTAACCAAAATTTTCACTCTTTCAGTCTGAACTCATCAGAACATAAATTACCTCCAAGAGCAATCTGACATGAACACAATGCCCTGTTTTTCCAATCTCCAAGAAAAGAGGGGGAAAAACCCCAAACCCAAACATACTCTTCTGGATCACAAATTTGTAGCATTCATATTCCCAGCTTGGCACAGGGAGTGACTTCCATCCATGGAGTTAAGGCACAGCAAACAGAAGGTGTGAAAAATGGCTGGGGGATATTATTAGCACGTGTGCCTGGCACTTGGGAAAGAAGAGATGAAATGTCTGACTCGTGTTTTCCAGTCATTTTCATCCCCCACCAAAATAAACTTCTCCTTGTGTAAACAGAGGTAATTAGTTAATCCACGCACTGCCAGTATCTGCTTTGATGCAAAATCAAACATTGTCCTGCATCCAGGGGATTTTTCCTGCAACAGAAACAACAACAGAAGTGATATATTCAAGTCCTGTGAAATGGACTGGAACATTTGGTGATGCAGGCAGGAATGTGTGCTTTACTGAGACTAAACCCTGCTGAATATAACACTTTGAATTCCCAATCTCACACACATTAAAAAAAAAACCCAAAAAACAAAAAACAAAAAAACCCAAAAAACAAAAAAACCCAAAAAACAAAAAACAAAAAACAAAAAACAAAAAACAAAAACAAAAAACAAAACCAAACCCCCCTTCCCAAAAAAAGAAAAACAGTGGAGTGTTTATTGAGCAACTATCTTTGCCCCTCAAGTCAAAGGAGGTTTTGTGCTGTCCACCTGCAGATCTTCTTGATTCTCCTCCTGCTTTCTCCCCCTTTGTGGTGATGAAGGCTTTTCCACTGGAAAGCACAAAAAGGGCATTTATTGCTTTTATGTGCAATTGCAGACCTTCCTATGAGGAATTTCCAGACAATGCACTCAAGATACAGAAATTCCTCAATTTTAAAAATAAACAGCAGCCCCCTATTTTATTTTTTTTTTTTAACACAACAGAGCAACCTCTGAAAAGCTGAAGGAGGAAACCTCTCGGTGCCTGCACATTTTTGGTGTCTCGTTCCTGTGTAAATACACAATGATGCTGCTGCTGCTGTGTGGTGACCCCATGGTGTGACATTCTGGCTGTGAGCCCCTGTTGTCACCCTGACACGTTTTTCTCACACCAACCTGATCCTCTCCAAGATCCCCTCCAGTCTGTGTGCTCCTCAAACCCAAGATGTGAGGAGCTCACACAGGTCTTGCTGCCCCAGCAGAGTAACCAAGGAGTTCCTCATCTGTTCTTGGGCGGGAGTGATGGTTTAGTGTCACTCTTTCATTAAAAACTCTCCCTTTTGTTTTTTTTTTTTTGTTTGTTTGTTTGTTTGTTTTGTTTGGTTTTGGTTTTGGTTTTTTTGGGGTTTGTTTGTTTGTTTGTTTGTTGGTTTGGTTTTTGGTTTTTGTTTTTTGGGGGTTTTTTTGGTTTTTTTTGGTTTTGAGGCAGGAACAGTGAATGCTTTGTAAGGTTTAGAAAGTGTCTGCTGAAGGGATTTCTTGTAGGAGTGCGGGGTCCGGGTGAGCTCATTGCTGCTCCCGCTTGATCTTGGTGTTGTCACTGGCACTGAGGGATGCCAAGGATTTGCCACAGGCCCGTGGGTGGCACGAGTGCTTAGCCAGGCAATTTCTGGGCTAATGCAAAATCAGTGAGTCATATAAGCTACTTCTTAAGAAGATCAAGCCTCTCTGGCTCGTTAAAATCCAAACCGAGCGGAGAGAACCCAGACACGACAGCTCAATGAGTCGGATGGGCTCTTACAACATTTATTTTGATACTGTAAAAAAACTACGGCCAAAAAGTGACACAAAGCCCCAATCCGGAGCTATTTGGGGATATTTGTCCTAATTTAATCCCAGCAACCACTAAAAAAGCACCACCTGCACGTCCCTCTCTCGGCCAAAAATCTGGACGCAAGCCTCTTGTATTAATTTAAGTCTTATCTGCAGGATTGTAAAGTCTGCTGCTTCTATAACCTTTTTTTTTTTTTCTTTCCTTTTTTTTAATAGGTGTTAATGTTTCTGGATACACTTTAAAGGACACTTTACAGATGTATATGATAGTACTTACCAGCACATCTGCAATTGTAAACCAGGCATGCCCTGCAAATTGCACAATCCATCACTGCTATTACTAAGCCCTGATAAAACAACTGCTTTTGTGATAAGTGTTCAAGCCCTTTCATATGTTACTTGAGTCAATGATAAAAGCTGCAGTTAAATTTTAATAGGGCATGTTTACAAAGGCATTTTTTAACTAATGCCAAAATACACAATCTGTAGCCTGTATTTTTATACACCCCAAGGTGGAGTCTAGGTTATTTTTATGGTAAACATATGGAAGCTTGTTTTACTTACTATTTTTTTCCAAATAAAGTCCCCCCCCCTTTTTTTTTTTCTTTTTTCATTAGACTGGGCCTTTTTGTTGATGTTTTCAGGCTGTTGGAGGAATTGGGAATGATGGATATATTGCAACTAAGTTTCTCCCCCTTTTTTTTGGAAAGATAAAGGGTTGGCATGCATTCATGGCTTTACTTCAGTTAAAATCAAAGTGTACAAGAAAAAAGAGAAAATTTGGGCATATGGCTAAATGATCTGAATCTGACAGGCTTCTTCATGGAAAAGCCATTTTTACCTGCTGGAGAACTTCTGAATCTTTGCCCCAAAATAAAAATGCCAGGTCCTTTTCTGGGGAAATATCATCTCCAGTGTGCTATTCGTATACTAGTTTTTTAAAATAATGTGATTCATTTTTTAAATCACAATTTTTAGCAATTTTTAATTGCGATCCACATGCAAAAGGATCAAAAGTAAATAATCCACAAAAATCCCTTCTCATAGGGTTTGACACAAGGCTTATTTCAGCCGAGGAAGATCTTTCTTTGACTTAGGTGACTGGATCTGGACTGAATCCTTGCAAAAGCAAAAAACTTTGGAAATTCTTTGTAGAAGTAGGAAGAGCCATTCTTTGGAATGAGGAAAAGGGAAGGGAAGAAGGAAAAAGGCTCTGTTGGATGCTTTGGCTCTCACTTAAACCTCAGTGAGGCAGCAGCACCTGAGGCAGGCACCTGCACTGAGTATTTTTTAACCCTGCCTCAGAATCCTGATGGTTTTTGTGTAAACGTTTTGTTCCCTGCCCGCAGGGTTTATCACAATGTTAACAGTTTGTCGCCGAGTGAAGGAGTTCACAGGAGATACCGCTAAGTGAGAGGAAAGTGTGCCGGGCCTAAAAGCCATAAAATGTTACAGCTCAGGCCTGGCTAATAACTGTGGTGATGGATGAATGTTAATGAACAGGGAGGGATTCACTTCCAGCTTGGTCCCGTGCCTTGTGTGGGACAATTTTGCACCAGGATGGGACTGAGAGGATTCTGGCTGCTGGATCTTTACGTGATAGTTTGGAAGGGACCTTAAACACCACCTAGTATCCACCCCCTTGCCATGGGCAGGGAATCTTCCACTAGATTATTTTTATTTTATATTCCACCAGATTATTTCTGGTTTATATTCCACTAGATTATTTTTATTTTATATCTGTGCTCTCTGTTTCTTTCTCATTTTGAGGTTCCCTCAGCCTGCCCAGGGTTTGGGGCCACAAGACTCTGTGTACTTTCCTGTTTTCCCTGTCTGAGAGCAGCCCCTAATCTGGGATGTAACAGCATTTCAGGCACAGTTGGAAAGGGTCTTTTTGGGGCCCTGGGTGTGTGACACGTGTTTCCCTCCACACATGGGCACAGTCCCAGAGCAGGTCACACCACCACTCAGGGGTGCAATTAAACAGGCATGTGCCTGCTCATGAGGTTGGGGCCAAAATTCAGATCCTACTGGCTTAGCAAGGGGTAAATTTGGCCAGTGTTTTTACCAGCCCTATGACATCACATTTGCTTGACCCGCCGTGAGTAATGTAATTACAGCCTGGGATGAGTGAGGCAAGGAAAATAGGATAAGAGAAGAAAGAGATTGCAAGGCAGTGATGAGACAGAAGAGTTAATTCTGGAGGCAGGTCCAGCAGCAGTCCAGAGATCCCAGGAGATGGTGGCAAGAGGTGGTTTTTGAGAAGAGGGGTGACCCAGATATGTTCCATTTCCTTTAACACCAGCAGTGTTAACTGCCCACCCCAAGCTCCTCCTGCCAAACACAGGGAGAAATGGGCAACTCAGGGGCCTGGGCATCCTTCCAGTCCTAGACAACTAAATGTTGATTTTAAGGAGAATTTTGAGCTAAGACTTGAACCTTCTTAGATGACAAAATTATTTAGGTGAGGTATGTTCCCCACAAAATCACATAACACAGGAGGGAGCCAGCAGCTGGGACTGAGGTCTGAAATAATTTGCTGGAGCTCCACAGGCCCCTTGATCCAAAGGTGATTGGGGCTGGCATCCAGAGGTGTGGAGGGAGAAGTGAAGGGGGAAGGAAAATTGTAGGGATGACCAGGGAGGCAGATGTACATCTCTGGGGCAGCAGAATTCCACGCCAGGGATCAGCAGTGGGGATGAGGAGCCACCAGCTACAGAGGGGAATGGAGAACCTGAGTGAGAGGGGGGATGGAACCCAGTCCCAGGTGTGTGCAGGGGTGAGAGGAGATGCTGAGCAGGAGGGGGAATGCTGGGCAGGGCTTTTCCCTTCCCCAGGCAGGACAAGGTTGCCTAAAAATCCCCATAATAAAAGTTCTCTTCAGGAGCTCTGGCAACTCACACTCACAAACTGCATCCCAAAACCCACCTGGTTCCTGAGCTTGCACGAGGAGAATCCATTCCAAACATATTCAAACAGATTTCCAAGAGGTTCAAAATATATCAGGAATAATAGATATAAAAGTAATATATAAAGGAATATAAGGGAACCCCCAGACCACCACGAGAAAACAGGTATTTTTAAAAATACCTCTCCAATTTCATTAACTTTATGTGAGGATGAGATACATCTGGCCAGAAGGAGTTCAGCAGTTGTGAAGACACTGGGAGAAATATTGAAAAGCAGATGAGGATTCAGGCACAAACCACTGTTATTACTGAATGTGTGGCAATATTTCCAAATATAAATCACATGGAAAAGAAAAAAAAGGCAAAAAAAAATCAGGGATTTGTTATATATATTGGTGAACCAACGTTTTCATGGGAATGTGTGAATGATGTGGCAACCAGGGATAGGTCTGAAGGTGTGGAACCCATAATTGAAACCATTCTCAAGGCTGCCCACTCCACCTGCTGTGACAAATTGTGACACCAAAGCTTCCATCAGCCTGGCAGGAGTGAGCTGAGGAGAGTTTCATGTCCTCAGTGACAGAGACTGAGAGCCACAGCCTGAGAGTGGCTGTGAGTGATCCCTCTGGGATGCTCCCTTTGCCAAGATGATATCACCTAAGTGGGATGGTCTGGTGCAACTCCCACTGGTTAATTCTCCATTAGCAGCCATTACACACCTGATAAAAACATCTCACATTGCCTGTAGCAGGATGTGGCCTGAAGTGTCACTGAGCCAGGCAGCTTACACAGACAACCCCTGTGGAGTGGAAGATTTTTGGGCACGTGCTTGCTCAGGAAAAATGCTGCACTGCCTGTCCACCCTTTGCTGGGATGGCCAAGGTGATGATGAGGCCACTGTGCTGGGCAGGATGCTGTGATGGGCAGCACAGGCCTTGCTTTGTTGTCTAAATGTAAATGTGAGCACAGATGGGGGGCAAAACCAAACCAAGCAAGAAGACACCCACCCTAGAAATGAGGCTGATGTGGATTTCAGTCAGCTGAAGTGGTTGGGCTCTTCTTGACATTGTGTCATCCTCCAGGACATCATCGTGTCAGGCTCAGGACACTGCTGGTGGCAGAGCAAGCAGGATGGGACTGGGATAGCTGCTGTAATTTGTACCTGGCACCTGAACTCAGATGACCTGGCCAGAAAGACTTGAAGCACCAGGATTTTTGCTAAACATTATCTACACTTTTGTGTCTGAGTTAGCAAATGGGCTTTGGGCTGCTTTGAAGTCACTGCAGTGACACGGAACGATGAACATGCATCACTGTAAAATGCTCCTGTAAAATAACACCCAGAGCTCCCAACCACTGGTTAAGTCTCCAAAGACCAAACTGTGTCAAATGTTGTGGGCAGACTCTCCTGGCAGGTGTCACGCTTTCAGTGGACAGGTGATGCATCCAAATATTGTGGTGAAGGCACCAAATCAAGCCACTGCTCTTCAGTGTGGTATTTCCAGGACCAGACACCACTGATGGTTGAAGCAGCAGCCCCAGGGATGTGACCATCTGAAATTATAAAGTGATTTAGTCAAACTTGGGACTTTGCATATTCCTGCATTCCCATGGGCTGTGGTCCGAACAGTAAGGAAGAGAATCAATTAAAATGAGATTTAAGGACACCTAATTAGTCTGAATAATTTGGATTTTTGAATCCAAATTCAAGGCAGAAGCAGCATCATAAAAATAAAGAAGGAATTTGCAGTAGCCCAAGTTTAAAATGGTAAGATAGAATAGGGACTTCCAGTTGTGGCAGCAAAACGAGAAATAATAATAATTCCAACGCAACACTATGGACATGTGTGACAGCTCCAGCTAAAAATTGTTTCCACAGGTGCCAGCCTCTCCTGCTTTTTGCTCTGGAGGGTCTCAAGTTAGTCCTTGACATGTTGGCTGGGATGCCAGGTACAACAGGAACTCTTGAGAATTCTCTAGGATCTTGCAAAAGTGGATTTTTTTTTCTTGTAGTGCTCAGTTCCCAGTTATAGGAAGAATTTGTGTGTGTGTTTGTATCTATGAGGGTAGGCTATATATACTGTGAAGCTTCTGGTCTTGATGAGATCAGAAGAAAATGGGAACTGTGCATCCAGAAGGCCAGAGAAACAACAAGCAAATAAAAGGAATGTTATATTAACATGAAAATCAAATGGTTATTGCAAGTTAAAAAAAAAAAAATGTTTTGAGTTTGGAGCTTTCCAGTTCATGGTTCATGCCTTTTTTTTTTTTTTTAAGTTTGCAGTCAACCATAGTGGTCTTGTCCACTGTAAAATTGAGTGATAGAAGCTTTTTTCCAGTTGTTTTTCCTTCTGAGTGACGAGAAGCAGTTTCCAGTAAATGAACAGCAATCAGCTGCTGAATCATCACTGTTGAGCAGAGGTTTCAAAACCTGAGCCAGATAGTTGTGTGAGTGCTGCTGGCACCGTGTTCCTGCTCCCTGACTGACAGAGCCAACCTTGGGCTCACCTTACCCCAGCACGTGGTTTTTCCTTGGCTTTGGGATTGCTCTGGAGTGAAGGCTGCCAGGGCCAGCCCCAGGAGGTGAGGAATGAGGGACCTGTAGGTATTTGTCAGCCCATTCAGAGAGGCAGCTCAGCTAATGTTCCCTTCACTTGGCAGCCTTTCCCTCCATATGCCGAAAATATTTACTCTGAGAAGAGGAGAACTTCAGGCTGGCTTTGGTGCCTGCAGTCAAAAAATAACAGACCTTGATTTCGGTCCTGTCTTCCTAAAACGAGCAAATATGTGACTAACAGAGGAAAAACAGTAACTAACACAAAAACATGTGCATTCAAGTCTTTCCCTGTGGAATCACAGAATGGTTTGGGTAGGAAAAGACCTTAAAGATTATCTTGTTCCAAACTGTGGGGAGGGACACCTTCCACTGTCCCAGGCTGCTCCAAGCCCCAATGTCCAACCTGGCCTTGAACACTTCTGGGGATGGAGCACCACAGCTTCTCTGGGAAACCTGCTCCAAGGCCTTTATGGTCATCTGTTTTAGGACAAGAGGGAAGATTCTGGGATTCACACCATGAGAATCTCCAGCTCATCCACTCCAGGCTCACTTCAAAGGCAATGGAAGGAGGCTATGTCCTCCTGTAGGGCAAGATTTGCTCCATTCCCTGGCCAGTTTGCTGGATGGGTCACTCAACTGGAACCAGCAGCAGCCAGAAAAACCTGTGAAATGGCATCAAAAAAGCATCCACCAGATGTACCTTGTTAGGTTTAGCTGGGATAATGTTTTCCTGAATCCAGGATCTGCCTCTTTTTGTTGAAAGATAATTTTACTGAAATGCATTTCTACAGGGGTCCCTTTTCCAGCACCATCAGTGAGGACTCAGTACCTGCTGTCAGAAAGACTTCCTGGGTTTTATTTGTCTTTAAGGGAGATCAGAATGTGACTCAGGAAAGGAATTTTCCCTTATAAAGTCCCCTTGAGTGGAATTTCAAGGTGTATTTGTTTATTCATTACGGTACCTTTACTCAACCTTCTTTAAAAGTCAGTTTTTGTAAGTTGTAATCCACCTACAGGATCAGCATGGTTGATTTAGATTCAGATTGTGTTACACTGTACACACCTGTGACTAAACAGAAACTGGTTTGCATAGCTAATTTTTCTCTGCATCTCCTCTAGAGGTCCCAACAATAAGGAAGAGAATCAATTAAAATGAGATTTAAGGACACCTAATTAGTCTGAATAATTCGGATTCCTTGAGGTTCTGGCAGAAGTAGGATCATAAAAAAAAAGAAGGAATTTTGCAGTAGCCCAAGTTTAAAATGGTAAGATAGAATAGGGATTTCCAGTTGTGGTATTAAGCGAGAAATAATAATAATTCCAACACAGCACTATGGACAAACAGACCTAAAAAGCCAGGAAATGTAGAGAGAAAAATGATTGATGTAAGGGCAACTCCAAAAACCGGGGAAGAGTCTAAAGGGTGAAGCATACTCTAGAGGGAGGAGAGGCTGAGGGAGCTGGGGAAGGGTCTGGAGCCCCAGGAGGGGCTGAGGGAGCTGGGCAAGGGGCTGAGCCTGGAGAAA
>JBBMKD010000001.1:112587842-112618916 GCA_037834095.1 Argya squamiceps
CTCAGGCCTTGGCAGGGGCTGCCCAGGGAGGTTTGGAGTGCCCATCCCTGGAGGTGTCACCTGGAGGTGGCACTCAGGGCTGGGGACAAGGTGGGGATGGAGCACAGCTGGGACTCGATGGGCTGGGAGGGCTTTTCCAACCTCAGGGATTCTGTAAAAACTTAAGACATAAACAGAAACAGAGGGAGAGAAACACAAAACAAGGCAAATGAGGGAAGCACAATAACGAGCTTTGGCCGAAGGGCGAGGGGTCACCACGTGGGGATTGTGCAAGACTTGAAATGTCTCAGAGATGGCAGCGATAGGAGGGACTCGGCAGTGCCAGAACTCTGCTCTGAGTGACGCAGAGAGGAGCTTGACTGAGCATGTCCTCTCCTATATCAGAATCTCAGGTGCTGATAACTTTTCCCCCCTCCCCATAACATTTTTTGACACTGTGAATCAGGGTGTTTTTCAAATTCAGCTGTTTGACATACAGGAGAAGTGGGCAAACTTCACATTGCCAGATTGGAAAATCCATTTATTCTCCACTTCTTCATTTGTCAGAGGTGAGGCACAGATTAAGGAGTGAAGTCTTTTTTGTCAGGCTGTGAAAAATGCAGTATGACTTAGAAACATGAAATCATTGAATAGTTTGGATTGGAAGGGACCTTAAAGATCATCTCATTCCATCCCCTGCCATAAGCAGGGACACCTTCCACTAGTCCAGGTTGCTCAGTCCCATCCAGCCAGGGGATGGAACTTAAACACCTCCAGGGATGGGGAGTCCACAGCTTCTCTGGGCAACCAGTGTTCTAACACCAATCTAAACTTCTTACTGATTCCAGAAAGTTTGAATTTCATTAATTTACTATTAAAAAAAACTGAAAAGGAAAAAAAAAAATCCATAAAGAAGGGAAAACCCAGGGCTGGCACCAGGGTTGGAGAGGTCAGAGTTAGCAAGGTCACAGCTGTGCTGGTGTTGGTGTCTGCTGCACACGGGAGGTGATGTCAGTAGGAAAAGGAGGTGGAGAGATCAGACTCCAGGAGGAGTAGGTGATGGAGACAGGTGAGGATTTAAAGCATGAGCTGGAGATGACCTCTGCCCCCAGTGCTGACTCACAAACCAACCCTGTAGTTTAGACAGACGTGACACGGCGTACGCTGAGAGGGAAAAATACATATCTGTGAGGGGTGTTGTGTCCAATCCCCACGGATTGCAGCTGCAGCCTTACTCATGGACATCATTGACAAGGATGAATAAAGTAATCTAATGAGGGAAAAAGCCAGGGAGCAGCTGGCCACACCCCATGTGTGGCTGCCTTGCTTCACTGGGAGGAGCATCCCGGGATTGCAGCTTCTATTTCATCCTGAGATCCATACCAAGGGGGAAAGAGTCGTGGCTTTGGCACTAAAGAGGGTGTGCTGAAGGGTGAGGGAAGGCAGCAGAGTGTCTCTGGGGCTGTGTGGATTTCCCCTTGCTGCAGCAGAGGTGGTGAGGGCTGAGTTGGAGGCCTGGCAGGCAGGGCTGTGGGGGCATTCAGGCTGGAAGGGACCTCTGGGGTCTTCTGGTCAGCCTCCCCCATACCCAGAGCAGAGCCCTGTGGTGTGACAGCAGGGCCAGGTAGTGTGCAGACATTCCTCATGGAATAAACCCTGGGCTGGTGACAGCATTTGGCTGATCCTTTGCCACCAGTCAAATTTGAAATTCAGATGGGGACTCAGTAGTGTCTGTAGGGCATGGAACATCCCCTCCTGAAACCCCCACCCCATCCCCAGCCCCCTCCTGCCTCTGCTGCTCTGGCCAGAGCTGCAGTTTTGTTTGTGCCATTTTTGTTCCTGGAGCCCTCATGTGAAACCAAATTTTCCTTTTCCCTGTGCTGTCTTTTTGTTTTAAACAAAATCATACATTCATCTCCTTCTCTGCAATGCCAGGACTTGGCTACAGTACATTTCATGGGCCTGAGAGCTCCTGATAAGATCAAGTTGTAAAAAAATAAAGCCAATTCCAGACAGTTTTCCACATTAGAACCTTGTCTAAGTGGTGTTTGCTAGGACATGGTCCCCCTTGTCACCACAGAAATTCAGATGGATTTCCCCACTCTTCTGGCAGACACTGTTTATGTCTTCCAATGTTTCGAAAGGAATGGCAATTAACAAAGCTATTTATGTGCCTAAGTAAACTGAAGAAAAAAAGCTATGTCATAGCATATTTGTTGTATCAGCATCATCTGCTTAGCCCGGATTTTTTGAGCAGCATTTGCTGGGAGTGTTTTTTGAAAGATCTCCAGAAGATGTGGCTGTGTCCAGTGGCACAGGAGACCTTTCCAACCCCGGGCTGAGGCAATTGTTGTGCCTCCCTCTGCCTTAAATCACCTTTATCTGATCTGCTCACATTTACAAAAGGCTCAAGTGCCTCTTGAGGCCTATCTGGATGGAGATAAAGTGCTCCTGGGTGGAGTGCTGGTAGGAAGAGCAAACTTCCTCCCCTCCATGGATGGCTGAAATATATAATCTTAGGGAATTAAAGGCTCTAATTACCTCTCAGGGAGCTGTGTCCACGGGAGCACTGCCCACAGGGGTGGAGGAGAGCCATGGTGCCCCAGCAGGGACATCTCCTTGCTGGATTGTGATCTGGATGCCCACAGAGGGGCCAAGACCCAGGGAAAAGGCAGGAACCACAGGTTTTCAGAGGAAAACAGTTGAAAAAATCACCTGGAAAAGGGAGTTAATTTCCCTTTGTAATTTTTTTCACCACTCTCCCTTGCTAGACAGTGGGGATGTGGAGGTTGTGGCATTGAGGTTGCACCATCCAAAAGACAGGAAAGGTACAGCTCTGCTGGTTTTTGCTGATTGCTCACCTGAGCTGTGAAAAAAGAGTGGAAGAAGTGTGGCCAGCAGGCCAGGAGAGAGAATTCTGCTCCTCTGTCCTGCTCAGGTGAGAGTCCATCTGCAGAGCTGCCCCAGCCCTTGGGGACCAGCACAGGGAGGACATGGAGCTGCTGGAGAGAGTCCAAGATTTAAAAAAAAAGATCGAAATGATGATGATCTAAACAACACCATTGCTGGCTACCCAGTAATGGAGGTTTCCTTGGAGTTCAGTGCTCCAGGAGAAGACAGGCAATTCCATCCAGAAAAATCACTGGAGGGTGAAAATCCTTCATCTCAAAAGGAAAACATCACCTGTTGTGGTGCTGTGGGTGAAACTCAGCCTGGCTGCCTGGGTAGACAGGGACAGCTAGACCTGGGGTGCTCCTGGTAAAGAGAGGTCTCCCAGTGCCTCCTAGAAGCTCTGATATTTCTCCCTAATTTCAGTGGAGAATTTGCAACTGGCAACAAAAATGAGTTCTAACCACCTGGGTCCAGCACAGGCATGGACCAGTCAGGGCTACTCAGATGAAAGCTGTTTTGTAGGAAGCTGAAAATGTCAAAAAATAGCAGTGTTTGGGTAAATCTTTGTATTTGCTTGCAGATTTTGTGGGTGTTTTCAAAGCCTCAGGGAGATGCATGTGGCCATTTCTACCTCTGAGCCAAGCTTGCACTGCTCAGGAGAAGAATCACCAGAAGAAGACCTGGTTTTGTTTTGTGCTGGACACATAATTTGCTCCCTCCATCTTTAGCTAAATCTGAGAAAAATGTAGATAAGCACCCAAAACATGAAACTCTGTGTGTAAGAATATTTTCAACACTCACACCCTTTCTCCTCTTCCTCTCAGGTCTCCATTTAGCCCTTCTGGTGGGTCTTTTTTTATTTCTTCCAAGCTGATTTAAGGACAGGGTATTTTTTCTCCTGGGGCAGCAGAAGACAAAGACCACTTGTCTTTTTTTTTTTTTTCTTTTTTTTTTTTTTCTTTTTTTTTCTTTTTTCTTTTAAAGGGACACAGTGTCTGTTCTTAGAGTGCCAAGAGTCCCCTTTCAGGCGCTGGCTGGTTTTGGCTTTCCAAGAAAAAAAAACCCCAAAAAAATAAATCACTTGCGAGCTAAAATTAATCCTGGGAAATTTCAAACCAACAGGAACATCCTTGAGAAAGCCAGAGCATAAACAAGGGGTGAGAAAACAAACATTGCTTTGAATGCTGCTGCTTGTGATGTTGCTCTGACAGAAGGAAACGGGCCCAGGCTTTAATGGATCAAAAGAAACAAAGGACTGGCTCAGCTTCACTCACCAAACCCAGCAAGCTGTGTGTGCTCAGCCACAGCTACAGACAGACTGTATTTCTTTCCTCCTGCAAGTAAAAAGAATGTCTAGAGCACCTATAATTTCTAAGGCATGGTTTCTGAGGTAGGGAACAGGTTTTTAGGGCAGATCAGGGTGAGCAGGTGGCTTCAGGTTTAGTGAAATACTCTGGGACACTGGGCTGAGAGTAATGGCATTCAGATGTGTATTTTAACAGAATGCTGAGGGCACAGCAAGTACATTTAAGGTTGTGCATGATGAAGGGATTGTGTTTGTCTTTTCTGTAGTGCCAGCATGGCTTTTATTTAAATACAAAGACATAAATACATTGCATAGCAAGTATATAATAAAACAGGAACATATATATCACTTAGACAAAAAAAAAACCCTCCCAAATATGGTTTAAAAATGTTACAGCCCTCTGTGCAGCTTTGGTGTGAACACCTTTAGTTCTGTAATTGAAGAGCATCACCATAAATACACTGCTTTTTTCCACATGGCCTAGTGGAGAGCACAGCATGGCTGGTGGTCCTAAAAGATCTTTAAGAGTCAGGCCCGATTGTAATATTAATTTTATAACTAACACAGTCAAAACAACCACTGCTGTTCAACATGGTTGCACAAGCTCAAATTAAAGCACTCTCTAATTTACCCAGAGCTATGCCATATATCATGTTTTATACTAGTTATCATCAGCTACCCAGTTTGTCCAACACTTTGGATGTTATTACTTCAAGGAGGGGCTGCAGTGCTCCGTGCCAGAATTGCCAGTTGTCCTGGGTTGAGACAACCATTAAACTCCTGCAGACTGAAGCCAATTTCATTATGAATCATGAATTTTGTGGATTACCACATGCTTACTTAAAAGGACAAATAGCTTTGCTACTATAGGAATAACAGTCTCCCTGAGATCAAAAGCAAGAAGGGAAAAAAAAAATAAAAAAAGCCTCCAGTCATGAAGAACACTCAAAGCAAGTGGTGGCACAAGGATTATATATTACCCATGCATGTAGAGCAAAGCAAACTGTCATTAAATGTTCCCAGGAATGCAGCTGAGGAGTGTTGGCAAACTCTGAGAGCAGTGGAGGTTCTTGGAGGCCAGCAATTTTATTTTTAATTTTTAAATGGAGCCTTTCTGTTAAGCTCCTTGCAGCAGCTCAAGGAAGATGTCAGGCTCGCCTTGGGCTTTTATGAACGTGTTTGAAAATCAGGGCCAGGGCTGATGATCTGCTGCTTAAGGATCTGGGAGATCAGCACTGGATAAGAGGAGGAGGTGGCTGGAGTTTTGCTGTGGCTGACACATCTGAAAATCTACATCCTTACCAGTACTTCCCTTAAATTAAAAGTACAAGCTCCATTTTTAACTGCAAATATTGAAGTCTTACATATCTCCTGCTGGTGGGAATGTGGGAGAAGAAACTGAAGACACAGCTATTTTTTTCCCCAGTGGCAATATACCCTGAGTTGAAGACCTTTGCAGGAAAGGATTGTGGGCTTTTCTGAATGCCAGTCTCCTTTAAAAAAATAGAGATTTATAAAAGGGTGTCCCTTACAAGCTACAGGGATGAACTCTTTTATCTGCACAGTCTTCAGGAGCAATGCAGGAGTTTCAGACATTCTTCCTTCCAGGGCCTATTTTTAAAAGTTTTTTTTTTAATTAATTTAATTAATTGGAAAAAAAATAATTAAAGAGTAAAGTAACAAGTGTGACAATTTAGCAACAGGTTGCTTGGAGGCATCTCTGTACTGCAGCACTTCCCGGGACTTCTCTTCATGTTTATCAGAGCAATAGAACTGCACAGAGACCAAAAGTTACCACTGAGACCAAGGATTTTTTTTTTCTTTCAGTGCTGTGACACACTTCCCAAGAATTTAAGTATAGTTCAGGACAGAATAAGAGAGTGACAACTTCTCTTTTATCTCTTTGTCATCTTGAAAGGAGAAAAGTGTGAGATATTTTTGAGAGTCCCTCCTGCCCAGTCCAAATTTCACAGAATTGCAGAATGCTTTGGGTTGCACAGGACCTTAAAGATTATCTTGCTCCAACAAAATTGGCCATGGGCAGGATCTTTGGATCTTCCAACCCAAACCATTCTATGATTCTATGACTCTTTGATGAGCAACCTCAGCCAGCTGCAGGGAGATTTAACTCCTTCCCTTTCCAGTGCTTGTGGATAAGGGGTTTGATAATCTGCTTTTGCATATCCTGGTCTTGGATGTTACACAAATAATTTGTCTTGGGCAGGTGAAAATGCTGCCTTGGGTCTGGTGAGAGCACTTGGCCTGGGGGTGTGTAGAGAGCCCTGAGCATTTCCACAGGCTCCCTGGGGGACAGTGAGTCACCAGAGATAAGGGAATGACAGGACACAGCCCCTGTGACATGTGCAGAGCAAGTCAGGTCACAGTTTCACCTCCTTCAGATCCAGGAAAGGAGTAGATGGGATTTCTGCATTCCTTGTCACTCACAGCCAGTGACATCTGAGTTCAGTTTTCTTTGAGACAGGATTTTCTTTGTGACAGAGGTGAACAGGGTGTTTGTCCCCCAGGCAAACCCTGGAATGGTGCAGGGGGACACTGTGACCTGTTGGTGTTGCACCATCGGTGTTGGTACAAAAGATCAGACAGAAACTTGGAGGCTCTGACAAAGAGCTCTTGGCTCATCCTCCCTGGCTGCATCTGAGTGAGCACAGAGCCCACAGCCCCTCCTGGGCTGCAGGATTGCTTTCAGCCCAAACCAAGGGCTGCAGGATTGCTTTCAACCCAAACCAAGGGCTGCAGGACTGCTTTCAGCCCAAACCAAGGGCTGCAAGAATTGCTTCTAGCCCAGGGGCTGCAGGACTGCTTCCAGCCCAAACTAAGGGTTGCAAGGATTGCTTTCAGCCCAAACTAAGGGCTGCAGGATTGCTTCCAGCCCAAAACAAGGGCTGCAAGGATTGCTTTCACCCCAAACCAGCCCAAACCAAGGGTTTCAAGGATTGTTTTCAGCCCAAACCAGCCCAAACTAAGGGCTGCAAAGATTGCTTTCAGCCCAAACTAAGGGCTGCAGTATTGCTTTCAGCCCAAACTAAGGGCAGCAAGGATTGCTTTCAGCCCAAACCAGCCCAAACTAAGGGCTGCAGGATTGCTTCCAGCCCAATCTAAGGGCTGGAGGACTGCTTTCAGGCCAAACCAGCCCAAACCAAGGGCTGCAGGACTGTTTCCAGCCCCATCAGCCCAAACTAAGGGCAGCAAGGATTGCTTTCAGCCCAAGCCAGCCCAAACCAAGGGCTGCAGCGTTGCTCCCAGCCCAAACCAAGGGCTGCAGGATTGTTTCCAGCCCAAACTAAGGGCTACAGGATTGCTTCCAGCCTAAACCAAGGGCTGCAAGGATTGCTTTCAGCCCAAAACAAGGGCTGCAAGGATTGCTTTCAGCCCAAACCAGCCCAAAACAAGGGCTGCAGGGCTGCTTCTAGCCCAAACCAAGGGCTTCAGGACTGCTTCCAGCCCAACCAGCCCAAACCAAGGGCTGCAGGATTGTTTCCAGGCCAAACTAAGGGCTGTAGAATGGCTTCCAGCCCCAGCCAGCCCAGCCCAGGGGCTGCTGTGTGAATCTGGGCAACTGGACAGCTGAGGAAGGCTCAGAGCTGTGCTGGCTCCTGTCTCACCAGCTCAGGCCAAGGTTACAACTGCTTGTGTCTGACCTTTGTAAATACACTGCTGGAGAGTGTTTCTGTGCTGGGTGTGAATCCCTCTGCACCTTACTCTCCAAAATTACTGTCCCTCTTCTGCAGCCATTTTCTGTTGCCTCTGGCCACCCCTGAGCCCTCCTGTGGCACCTCTGGACACAGAGTGACATCACTCCGTGTCAGGGTGAGCTGTGCCAGCAGATTCCTGGATTTTACTTTATAAGGGCTCAGCCAGGACACCCCTGTGTGCCCCAGGGAGGGGAGTAGCTGGTGGCTGAAAGGACAAAGTCCTCTGTGTGGGTGACACGGCTCGTCTGGCAGCCCTGAACCCTTGTACTGAGCACACCTCCCACGCTGCTGGGCCCTGAGCCAGGGGCTGCACCCACACACGTGGGGCCCACACCACCAGCATGAAAGGAATCAGCTTTCTGATGCCATGGGGCTCCTCTGGGTTGAGGGGTTTTTCCTTTTTTCCTAACTCCTCTCTTCCTCTTTTTCTTGCCGTTCAATTTTGCCACCAGATTTCCTTCTTACTTATTTTTTTTTTCTTGAGCAAAAAGCCTGCCCACATCCTTCCCAATTGCATTAAAAAGCCTTCTCCAGGTTGTAAATAAACATAGAGAAAAGCCAAAGCTGTAATGATAGCTGTTAATGCTTGACTATAAAACATCATCCACCAGGCAACACACAGGTGCTGACAGCAGCTAAATGCTGGCTGGGGCAGCTCTTTCTTGGGTGCTGCTTTCTGCAATGCCCTCCACATATTATCAGAATTAATGTATTGGTGCACTGCTGCTCATCCTGGAAATCCCAGGATATGGAGCAGAAGGGGACTGTGCAGCTCTGGGACCCCACTTTCTCTGCTCAGTCCCACTCTTTGCCCAGATTCTGCCTCAGAGGGGATGACCCAGCCTCTCTCTACACCTGCTCCCAGCTTGGACCTCCCAGGTGTGTCCAGAAGGATGGTGAGAGGAGAGTTCAAAGAGGCAGCGAGCTGGCTGTGCACAAGTGGCTGCATCTAAGGCCCAGACGGTGACTGGGGTATGATTCAGGTGATGAATGAGGGCTGCTCCCTCTCCCCCTGATGAAACCTTTGCTCCTTCAGACAGAGAAGTGGAAAGCCGACATGGTCTGTGCTCCCAAGCAGCTCTGAGGACAAGGCTGCTCCCTGTCCTGGGTTTACTCACAGGTCAGGACCTCAGGTGTTAAGTCTCACTTCTGAGGCGGCTCATAAAACGGATTTATGGAAGCCAGGGAGCATTGTAAAAGTTGGCACACCCTTGGCCTCTACTTTCTGCATCTGCAAGAAGGTGCTGCCTCAGGAATTGCTGCCTTGTAGAGGGATCTGGCTCCAGCTGCCACCCTCTGCCTGTCCCCTGCTCCCCCTGGGGTGGTCACTCACCCTGTGAGCATCTCCTTGGTGCCCTGGCAGCAAGAGAAAATTCCCTCCTTCAGGAGCTGTGCCTGTGTCACACAGGTGGGACAAAGCAGGTCCTGGCTGTGGGGAGCACAAATTGGCTTTTTGGGTTTGAGTGGGCTGCAGTGTCCTGCAGCAAGGCCAGCAAGACCAAGAGTGTCTAACTGTACTCCTCAAGGCAACACCAGCTTAGTCACCTTCTCTGGGTTGTTTTGGAAAACGTGAGGGAAAACAGCTCATCCAGAGTGACCTTGTGGTGTCAATCCTCCTCTCAAACTCTGGCCAGTCCTAGAGTTTTCCAGGGAGTTGTCAGCCTCCAACACTGGAGGTGAAGGCCAGGTCCATTTGGCTGCCTTCCTTCTTGCTCACATCTTTTCAGTGTATGATCTGTAGGTGTTTTGGAGATGCTCAGAGGGCAGAAATCCCACTCTGGCAGCTGGCAAGAAGGGTTTCCAGTGGGCAGTGGAAATTTTCTCCAGCTTTGTACCCCTGCATCCTGTTTTCTGGCACTGCAGGGCAGGAGGAGAATACCTGCAGAGTGGAGCCAACACAGCAGGAGAGGGGGAGCCACCCCTGGTGCCCAAGGAGTCAATTTTGGCCAGACCAGCTCGTAGCCCTGGGTCACTGCAGGAGCTTAGACCTGGACATCTTCCTTGCTGAGCTCTTGCCTCCACTTCCCCAATGCAAATTATAAAAACCCAACACATTTCTGGCCATTATAAGCAGCCTGTAACAAGTTTTGTCAGGGTTTGATGACCTTCCAGGCCTTAGCTGAGCAGAGAGGCTGCACAAGCACACACACACTGCTCCTGCAGGTCTCTCTGCATGCTCTGAGTCTTCAGGGAATGCTGACTGGGAGGGATGGATGCTATTCTTAGAGGGCAAGATAGAGGCTTCATGCTCCAGAGAGGCTTCAGCTTGCAAAGGCTTGTTCCTCCATCATCCCTTTCAAGTAAGTTGAAGGTTGATTTAACTGTCAAAGATAATTGCTGGAACAGGCTTGCTTTTCTCAGAAAGATTATACTCCCTCAAAACCAGCTTCTTCTGAAAACACTTTGCAGACAATAAAAAGTTATTGGCAGCTATTAAGTCCTAAACATTGTCTACCTGCTGCAGAGCAGGGGCACAGGAGCAGCAGGGGTTCAAACTCCATGGCTGCACCTCTCCTGACTCTCTGGGGCTTCCATGGTGCCTTTGGCCTTGGGGGACCCTCACCTGGCCCAAACTCTGGCTCCAGGTCTGCAGCAGGCAGCCCTTTGCTCCCAGATCCTGGGATGCCCTCCTTTACAAAGGAGGTTGGCTTTGGGGTGGAAGGGATCTTAAAAATCATCCACTCCCCCCTACCATGGGCAGGGACACCTCCACTGTCCCAGGCTGCTCCAAGCCCCAGTGTCCAACCTGGCCTTGGGCACTGCCAGGGATCCAGGGGCAGCCACAGCAAATCTGGGAATTCTATTCCAGGGCCTGCCCACCCTCCCAGGGAGCAATTTCTGCCCAAGATCCCATCCAGCCCTGCCCTCTGTCAGTCTGAAGCCATTCCCTGTGTCTTGTCCTTCCAGTCCCTGGAAATTATCTCTCTGCATCTTTCTTGCAGGCTCCCTTCAGGTACTGAATGGCCACAATTAGCCATACATATATTTAAAATTTGTTCATATATATGTATGTTCATACATACTCTTTTTAATTTTCTTTCAAGGCATGCTTATTAATTGTATTAAATATTCTGATTCTTGGTGTTTACTCACTTTGTGTTTCACACTTCTGAAGTGGTTAAACGAAAGAAGTCTGATAACAAATAAAAAACAACAAAAAGGAGAGGAAGAAGTTATCCCTGTACTGTAGAACCTTGTAAGTTGGTTGGTTTTCAGTGCCAAAATACTCTTTTTTTAGCCAACATGGAAACTTTTTTCCCAGTGGGTTGGCTGAGATTTTGCTTGGGGAATTAACTGTGCTAACTCAGTTGCCACAATCATTTATCTCTTCTCCCTCCAGGACCACAGGGAGCTCCGTGATCCACACTGGCACCAAATATGTGGAAGAACTGAACTCACTTTGTTTTAACAAAAGAGCAGCACAGCCTGAGCCTAAACTGGCAAATTAAATGTGATCAGGGATATTCCAAGCACTGACACCACAAGGCACAGGCCAGCCCGTGTCTGTGCTGCTGAATTGGTTCACCATCCAAAACAAGGTGGCTTTGTGCAATCCACCTTTTGGGAACAGTCCCTGAAATGCTTCAACTGCCAAATCATGCCCCGAAGTTATTTAGGGTTAGTGCTGGCATCAGCACCAAATTTAGGTCTGGAAGTTTATCTTTAGTTTAACCAACATAAGGGATCTCATTGCAGGGCCTGATAATGCTTGAGGGCATTGTCATAATCTTGCATCTTGTGACCAGTGCAGGGTTTAAATCCTCAGCTGATGGGCAGTGTGTGTGGGGAATTTAACCAAATTTTCCACATCGATTTGCCCAGGTTTCTCTCAGTGCCTGGTGCAGGGAACTGGTGCTGCCTGGAGTGCTGCCAGCACGGGCACACCATCACATCACAAAATCTCCTCCTGGTTAGGTGGTGCATTTCCATCTGGAAAGCTGAAATACATGGAGTTTACCAAGTCTGTGTGAAAGACAAGTTGTTGTTTTATCTCCAGGAGCTGCACTCAGGGTGAGCTGCAGTGGGAATAATTGGCATTACTGGAGTTCCCTTATGAAACAACACATTTCCCCTGGCCCCTTGTCTTGGGTTTTTATAACAAAAAAAAAACAACCAAAAAACCAAAACCCAAAAAAACAACAACAAAAAAATCTATTTCCATCTGTTGAAACCTGTTTGGGAGGTGTTTTTACTTTATTTGTTGTAACTCCAGGAGAGAGGGGGTGACTGCCTTTTGATAACAAACCATGTCTTAAAACCGGGGCGGGGGGTATTGATTCTTATCTCTGTTCAGTCTTCCACTACCTCCAAGAAGATATCTTCTGTTAATGGGCCATTAAAGCTCACCAATGACATGATACAATTCATCATCCCGTTGTGAGATGCTCCACCCAGGGAGGAGGGGCCAAACCATTTCCACCTAGATATAAAAGAACCACAAGTGTCACCAGGTTCTCCAGTGTTCCCATGGGATTCCCAAAGGAAAACTGGACCCATCTCTGGACTCTTGGCTCCACAGGATCATCTCTGCTTCCAACAGGACCACATCTGCCACTCCAGGAGGGCTTATTTTGCACTGTTCCCAACACCCTGAACAGGGTGTCAGGTTGTATTTCCAACTCTGTCAGGGTTTTTCTAGGATTTCTTGTTTGTTTGTTTGCTGATTCTTTTGTATTACAACATTTGTATTTTTAATATCCCTAGTAAAGAACTGCTATACCTATTCCCAAAAATCTTTGCCTGACAGCCTTTTAATTGTAAATTTATAATAATTTGAAAAGGGGGGAAGGGGGGCTTACATTCCAAGGGAGACTCCAATCTTCCCTGGCAGATACCTGTCTATCCAAACCTAGACACACCTGCAAAAAAAAAAAATAAAAAATTGCTGTTCTGTGTTAGCCACTTCCTCACAGCCAGAAGTTTATCCCCAGAAATTTTATCTCCATGATATATTTGTGGAATGAGTGCAAAAGAGACTCTCAAGTAACGTGCTTCTGATTTGCTGCTCCATCACAGTGCTGCA
Organism: Argya squamiceps; assembly: GCA_037834095.1. Classification (NCBI taxonomy): domain Eukaryota; kingdom Metazoa; phylum Chordata; class Aves; order Passeriformes; family Leiothrichidae; genus Argya; species Argya squamiceps. Next base: position 112,600,756 of record JBBMKD010000001.1, read on the forward strand.
TAATCATAAACCCAGGGGTCACTGGAAGGACTCACTGGGCTCTACATGGGTCTAGTAGAGGATAATTTGGAGCAGACAGCAGCACATCCTCACTTCATCCCCTCAGGGAAAAAGGGACTGAAGGGAAGTGAGGAGCGTGAGCACAGGAATGAATGCACACAAACTTGCCTTTATTTAATTTAGCCAGGAAACAATGCACTTCTGCTCCATCAAAACACTGAGACCCAAAGACAGTTTTCAGCAGGAGTACTGGGACAACTTCTTTGCAACCCTGGATGGCTTCTGAGTTGGGTTTATTATTGTTTCTAAGTGATATTATTTGAAATTCTAGTAAGAATTTCAAGCAGTCCACAGATCTCAAGTCATATATTCCTGCTGGCAACCCAGAGATGAAAGGCTTGGGAATCTGTCCCTGAACAGTTTTATGGACTTCTTGGCATCAGGATAATTCAACTGGGAATGACAAGGGTTTTACTTAATAGCTGCTGGAAGGACTCAGCAGCTGAAAACTCTGCTTCAGTCAGCAAACCAAATGGTTTAATGGGCATCACATGAAAAGCAAGACCAGAAGTTTATCAAAAGCAAAATAGGATGTCCTGACCGGGAATTCAACTCTGCCCCATGATGGTTTGGTGTCACATCTGCAGGGAACTTCTGCAGCTGAAATGCACAGCACATTTTACCCCTAACTCATGTGTCAACAGAATCCACTGAGAACTAAAAATGTAGGAACATTTTTCCTCACTTCTGCTTGGGTCTGTCAAAGTACAATGAGCTGAAGTCTGCAGAAGAAGGAAGTCTGCCTATTTTGCTTTAGATTTCATTATTTTCACAGGTTTGTTTTGTTTTTTTTTTTTGAGTTATGTAAGATTCTTTTACTTCTGGAGTAACCACTTGATTTAAAAAAAAGAAAAAACAAAACACCACTTGCCTCTAAAATCATACATTTCTGTAAGGTCATATCACAATATGTGGAAGCAATTCCTAGTAAGAAGTAGTCTGCTTCTTTTGCTTTAGATTTCATTATTTTCACAGTTTTTTTTGTGGAGTTATTTAAGATTCTTTTACTTCTGGGAGTAACCACTTGATTAAAAAAAAAGAAAAAACAAGAAAAAACAAAACACCACTTGCCTCCTAAAATCATACTTTTCTGTAAGGCCATATCACAGTACAGGGAAGCAACTCCTCGTAAGAAGAAGTCTGCCTCTTTAGCTTTAGATTTCATTATTTTCACAGACTTTTTTTGGAGTTATGTAAGATTCTTTTACTTCTGGAGTAACTACTTTTTAAAATCAGCAAAAACAAAACACCACTTGCCTCCTAAAATCATACATTTCTGTAAGGTCACATCACAGTATGTGGAAGCAACTCCTAGCAAGAAGAATTCTGCCTCTTTTGCTTTAGATTTCATTGTTTTCACAGATTTTTTTTTTTTTGAGTTATCTAAGATTATTCTACTTCTGGAGTAACCACTTCATAAAAAAAAAAAAAACCAAACAAAACAAAACACCACTTGCCTCCTAAAATCATACATTTCTGTAAGGTCACATCACACTATGTGGAAGCGACTCTTAGTAAGATCAATTCACACAAATTGCAAGCAGGAAAAAACTATAAAAGCATTGGCTCTTATTGTTGCTCTCCTGCACTCCCAACAGCTTGACATTTGTTAATGGTTTTTCTTGACTGAGTAGTTCTTCTCTCAGGCAGTTTGGGAAGATTTTCAGCTTTGCCCTCCCCTGTGCCCATGCAAGGACTCTTGGAGGGAAGTGCTTGGAAGAAAGTGGAAGGAGCTTTTCCAGGGTCAGAGAGTCTGATCCAGCTGGGCTAAAGCTGGACTTGTTTGTGCCAGGAATCCTTGTGGGAAGCAGATTCACAGGTAGCTTTTAAAAGGCTCGGGAGATCTTTTTAGTTTAATTCCCATGACAAAAAAAAAGTGTTTCTGGTATTTTTATGCCTTTGATTCCTGGTCACCTCTGGTTGACACCTCAGATGTTCTTGGCTTCCACCTAAGCTGGCTACCTGAGAGGTGAGTCACAGCCTAGTTTCACCTGAGGGCAGGTTTCAGAGAAAAGTCTCTTGTGTGGAGGTTTTTTGTTGCTCTAGGGTATCACAGTAAGAAATGAGTTAGATAAAGAAAGCCACCATAATCCCCCACAGGTTAAAGAGTGTCTCCTGTGGGTGTAAAAGAGGATTAGGACTCTTCATGAGGAACATGGAAACAGGAAAAAGGTGTATTTCCTAAAGAGTTTTTGTATGGTTTGTATTTTTTTTTTTCCTTTTTGAAGTTCAAACCATTTGTGTAACTTTCCTTGAGACATCACGTTTATGGCCCAGCCCTGGGCAGTTTCTTTGCCTGCTATTTCAGAATGAAATACTCCTGTTTCACAATGTTTTAACACACAGGGCTTGAAATGACCTGTTACTTGTCTTCAGCAGTATTTCAGTCAAGTTCCTTGTGCTGAGCCGCTCAGCTCTGCAGCCAAGAGAAGAGCACAGGAGTGTCCCCCTCAAACAGTGCCACCAATTTTCATTGATGGAGCCCTGAAATGAGATTCAATGCATGAGATTCAAATCTGCCTTTGCTTTGCTTTGTAGGAAATGTTTGTAACTTGACAATCCATTTGATATGTGATCCTTAACTGGAATGAAGCAGACCATGCAATCCACAAGCTGCTTTTTTTATTTCCTTGTCCTCTCCATTTTCCTTTGAGAGAACACAGCTACACCAGCAGAAGAGCTCGTGGCATGTCGTGAGCTGCCCCAGCAGATGCATCTGCCATAAATGTGTGTCCAATCTTCACAGCAACAGCTGATTATAATTTATCCCCTTATCATGAGGGATTTGTCAGCCCTTGGAATCCCTGGCTGACAGGGGTCTGTGGATGATGGATCACAGTGGCTGTCTAGGCCTGATGCAGAGAAAAATGTTGACACACACACGGCTCATTTCTGAGAAAAGCAGAATTTTATGGGATGTGGAATCCTGTTACCTGGCTTCACCCTTCAATCTTGTGACAGAAATGATCCAGCACCCTCTTCACATAGGGTTTGGATCCAAAGTGCAGCACAGATGCTCCTGCTCTTTCTTTTGCTGCCCCAGGCTTGGAAACTAGTGCAAGAATCAAAGCAAAGAGCACTTCTGCCAAGTGTGTTGTGGCTTCTGCTGGCTGCTCTGCCCTGTCCAGGTGGACCCCAGCACAAGGAATGTGCAAAATGTACTCACCTGGGAGTGCCACCTTTGCTGGTGTTTCTCTCCTCCCCACTATCAGTAAAACAGAGGTCTTGATCTGTGATTAGATATCCTAATTGTCTTTATATTGCCTGTTCAAGCAAGGCTGCTCTTGAGTTGGGCAATGGTGCCATACCCAAGGGTTTGAAGCTGGCAAGCTGCCTGCTCCTTGCAGCACCTGCAAATTCCCTGAGTGTCTGAAGGGTGACTAATTCACAGGGGTGGATGGAGGTGGGGGTTTCCACACATTACAGAATCACAGAACAAGCTGAGTTGGAAGGGACCCACAAGTCCAACTCTTGGTCCTTCACAGGACCATCCCCAGCAGTCACAGCCTGTGCCTGAGAGTGTTGTCCAAACATGAGCTCTGTGAGTCTTGGTGCTGTGACCATTCCCTGGGGATCCTGTTCCAGAGCCCAACCACCCTCTGAGTGAAGAACTTTTTCCTGATATCCAACCTAAATCTGCTCTGACTCAGCTTCAGACCATTCCCTCAGGTCCTGTCAGTGTCACCACTGTCACCACAGATCAGTGCCTGTCCCTTCTCTTCTTCTCACAAGGAAATTGTGACTGCAGTGAGGTCTCCCCTCAGTCTCTTCTCCTCACAAGGAAATTGTGACTGCAGTGAGGTCTTCCCTCAGCCTCCTTCAGGCCGAACAGACCAAGTGCTGTTCACACAGCTTCCTCTCAAGGCCTTTCACCACCTCCATTGCCCTTCTTTGGACACTCTCTAATAATTTCATGTCTTTCTTACATTTTGGTGCCCAAAACTACTCACCATACCAAGGTGAGGCCATCCTAGCCCAGAGCAGAGTGGGACAATCGCTCTCTGTCCCAGCCAGTGATGCTGGGCCTGGTGCCCTCAGGACAGGGATGTCCCTCCTGGCTTCCAGGGCACTGCTGGGCTCAGATCCAACTTGCCATCAACCTGAACTCCCAAGTCCCTTTCCATAGCACTGCTCTTCAGCATCTCATTCCCCAGAGTTTGTGCAGAATCTGGCATTTTCCCTTGCTGAATTTCACACAGTTGGTGACTTCCCCTGATCATCCTCTGTGGCAGCTTTGAGTCCCTTGACAACTCCACTCCTCCCAGAAAAAAACTCCATCCAGCCCTGAGCTCAACCTCCTGCCAGGCTGGAGCACCAAAACCAGCTGCTTATTTCCATCCAACATCAAGTGCTGGGTTTGGCTTTGCTGGAGGCCTGATTTTGGTTTAGGGCCAGGGTTTTGCATTTATCCCGCTTATAATTTTTTGTCCACAAAGTGTAAATCCTGCAGCTTGTTCCTGAGCTGATCAGGCAGCTGTCTCCTGGAAGAGGAGCCACTGAATGTGTGGTCTCAGCCTGGCAGAGTGTCAGGAGCACTCCCCTGTCCAGTGCTTGTGCTGTAATTTTCTGACATACACCCCAAACACAGAAATCCAGCGCTGCAGGCAGAGTTGCGCAGCCTCCAAGTTGCACCTATTCAGGGTGAGGCTGCCCTGAAACTTGACAGGAAACTGAAAGAGCACAGACACTTCCAGAAACAAAACCTGCCCCCCTTTTTTCTTGAAATGTCATTGCTTTTTCGAGGCATGGAAAGAATGAGGATTAAGCAGCGGCGTCTCTTTAATGAGACGTCAAATGATCTTGAGCAACAGCGAGAGATCTGCGTGTTTGGGCATTGCTTGGGATGTTTGGTAGGAACAGTTTATGGAAGGTCTTTCCAGGCATTTGCACAAGCAGAGCTCCATTAAGTTGCATTCCAAGCTTCAGCCTGTGGTGAGAAAAGCAGGGAGAATTTAGGGGAATCAGAGAAAGCTGTGCTGGGTGTGGGGAGAGAGCAGCAAAAGAAAGGGTGAGGGGGTATTTCTGCCTCGCTTTTTATTGTATTGCTCCATAAATTCAGGTTCCTGTTGAAGGGTTGTAGGTTGTGTCACTGTCACCCCATAAAAGGCCAAAGCTCAGAGACAGTCCCAGGGCTGGCTGGGGGCTTTTCCGGCTCAAAGAGAAACAGGGACCAACCTGATCTCACAATCTGATGTCAGACCTATCACGTCATCTCTTGGATTTCCTTGAATTGAATTTTCCTTGAACTGATTCTCATCTGAGCCTGAGCACATCAGCTGAAAAAACCCCTTCCTGTCTTGATGATGGCATTTCTAGAGGTGAAGAATGCAGTACACAACATGAAGTGTTGTTTCCATTGGTTAATTCACTTCACTATTAAAAAAAATGCTTATTTTCCATAGAACACTCATATCTGACTTTAAATTTTAGACACTGAGTTTGTTGAATCTTCATCAGCTACTCTATCATTAGATATGCATTTTCCAGAGATACACTTTTTTACCATATGGCTCAGGAGTGTTTATGGGGAGTTCATCCTGTGAGCAGAGACTATTTCCAAGAGCCTGGAGTGACAGGATGAGGGGGAATGGCTTCGAACTGTCAGAGAGCAGGGTTAGATTGGATTTTAGGAAGGAATTGTTTCCTGTGAGGATGGTGAGGTTGCCCCAAAGAGCTGTGGCTGCCCCTGGATCCCTGGAGGTGTCCAAGACCAGGATGGATGACCCAGAGCAGCCTGGGTTCATGAAGATTCCCTTCACCCAGTTGGAACTGGATGATCTTTAGGGTCCCTTCCAACCCAAACCATTCCACGATTCTAGGAATATGCACAGCTATTCTAGAAAGAAACAACACCATGGTCAAAGATTTTTCTTCCCTAACCTACTTTTCCCCCCCAAGCTTTATGTTTTCACAATCAGTTATCTTGAGTTTATGGAGTTCAGCTTCGCAGCTGTCCCTTTGTCAGGGATCTGTCCTCTCTGTTCTGCTCCCTGATGATTAGCAGCTCTCAGAAACAATCCACAAGGCTGAGTTTTCTGCACCAGACTCGTTTCCCTCGAGAGAGAGAAATTTCAGGAACAATTTCTTCACAGAAAACACTGGTCAAGAATTGGAAGGGGCTTCCCAGGGAGGTGGTGGTGTCTCATCCCTGGAGGTGCTCAAATGTTCCCCAGGGAACATCTTAGATGTCTCTGAGCTTTGTGCACTCCTTGAGGTGGCCTCTCCTGCCATATCCAGAAGTCTGAGTTCCAGGCTAGAACACAAACTTCACAAATATTTCTGAGAATTAGTTCTGTTTGGTCACGGGGTGTTTCATTTCAGGAATGGGATGTTTTCCAGGCTGATAAACTTTCCAAACCTGGAAAATGCTAAAAGTGTTTGTAACTGTGAGTTCACCCTTGCCTTTGAATCCAAATAGAGACAGTTTTCCAGTTGGTAATGCTTTGTTTAGTTGGATCAAATTAATGGATAATAATAGGATTTTTTAATGATTCCACCTGAAGCTTCAAATAGGAAGACACCAATAATAAAATAATCACAAGCCTGACTCACAAAGCTAAAAAGCAGATTTAGCACTCTGCAGATCTAAGGAGAAAACCCAATTAAAACTCTCCTGCTACCTGTTGAGGTTTTCTATAAATTGCTACACAGTTGTTTATTTCCTTTGAAATAAGCAAACAAGCAAAGAACAGACTACTTCCCTAAATGAAATTTTTCAGTGTTTGTTTGTCTTTCTCCATAGAAATCCAGGCCCTGTCCAGACTTGGGACTTGTAACAAGGACTGGTTTTATATCCTGAGAGAGGAGAAAGATGAACACAGCCGAGGAAGGGAGCTGCTGTCAGGACTTCCATGGATTGAGCCTTGGTTTTATTTGTCTTTTCTATCAGTAGGAAAACCAATTTGCATTAGAACTGAAGACATGATGATGATGATGCAAGCAGTTTGTTTCTTTATTTCCCACAAATATGTCACATTAAAATGTAAAGCTTAAACTGCTTTGTACATTGCAAGAACAAACAGCCCTTCTCCAGCAAGGGAAATATGTAAACCACGTTATCTTGGTTTTAAAGCACTCCTAAGTAATTCAAATGAAAGGGTGATAAACATCAAATACTCTTAGTTTAAAACACTAGCATTAAAACTTTTTTTTTTCAGTGTTGTTTTGATGGTATTTTTCCCCCACCCCCAAACACACAGTTTCCTTTTGACCAGATAAAACCTCTCATTCATAAACCCCATAAAATATGGGATGTTCTGTTTTCAGTTCTCGTTTTGGGCAAAGGAGGGGGGCAGAAATGTTGAGGTGAAAAAGCAGATCTTTCAGTAGAACATTTTGAAACATAAGACTACAAATACATCCTCTATGTTTTTTTTTCCCCAGCTGAAACAGGGACAAGTCTGCCACAAGTCTGAATCATCTAAACTGGTTTCACACACATATTTTGACAGATAAATATTCAACCAAGAAAGGTCTCTTGCTCACAAAGCATCTTCCCTGGGAGTGCTGCATTTAAAAACACCTAAACTTAAGAGCCTGACAGTACAGGTAAGAAAAGCCTTAAAACTATTTTAAGAACCATAAAATGTTCTAAGCAGCTGCTCCTTGTGACACTGCTGAATGTCTAGCCAGGTTTTCTGTGTGCTGACACACATGGTTGCTCAAGAGCTGAGCACTTGTTCCTGACATGCAAGCCTGCCAAAGCCAGAATAGTGAGGACATTTACAATACAGTGATGTAACCTTCTCCCACATTTTGTAAGTGTGGTTTTCTGTTGCAAACTTCCTTGGTTTTTAATAGTAAAGCAGCATCGAGTGTGTAGAGGCTATGCTGCAACATTAAACCCCTTTCCTAGCAGCTCAGCTGGGATTTCATAACCCAGTGGAGAACTGTGTGTTCACAGTTATCACCCATGACTTCACCTGGGGACCACTTTCTGTTCCTCTATTTATTTTTGGGGGGCAGGGCTGACCAGCACTGCTCTTCTCCATCTGCAGGTGATGGTGGCTTGGTAGCCAGCCCTGAAATCCCAGGGGATGAAGGGTTGTCCCACCCACAGATAAAACCTTGTGTCCCACAGGGGCAGAGCAAGGAAAAGTATCCACAGGGACACTTTATGTGCCAGTTCATGCTCCCTCTTCCCTCCTAATCCAGGCCCAAAGGGAAAGCTGGAGTTATTTTAACTTTGGGCTTTTCTGTGTGGGAGAATGAATCAGAAAAGCAGCAGTGCGATATTCCCTGTGGCATCCCCTAGTTTTGTTTATCCCATCCTGGGAGCAGTTACTCCAGGATGCAGGTCCCATTTGATGTCCAAGCCCTGCTTTAGGATCTGATTGTTTTCCTCCCTGCAGACAGAGGCTCTCCAAGAGCTCTGGGAGCTCAGAGCATCCAAAGGCAGTCCCTGTCCCCAGGAAGGGCAGGGGGGAGCTGGGCTGGCTGTCAGGGACTGATAAGGTGCTCTGGGTATTTCCTGGATGGAGCTGATTTATAGCCAGGCCAAAGAGGCTGCTAAGGACCAGCTCTCTTTATTTCTCCTGCCTCCCACACACAGGAACAAGGAACAATAAAGATCATGACCCTCTTTCCATTCGCATTTCCAGCCCCTCCCAGGCTGTCCAGAAATGAGAGAAAAAAACATTGTAGGAGACGAGGAGTCAAGTGGTGGCAACAGGGCAGGGAAAGCCTTTGCCAGGCTGCAGTGATGAGGCAGAGGCCACGTTCTCCCTTCTCCCTGTCTTTAGTGTTTGCAGATCCTCCACTGGCACAGTCTAGGACTTAAAACCAAGGCAAAAAGAGCCTCTAGGAGCAATGTGAGACTCATAGAATTATAGAATCATGATGGTTTGGGTTGGAAGAGGCCTTAAAAGTCATCCAGTTCCACTCCTGCCATGGGCAGGGACACCTCCCACTGTCCCAGGCTTCTCCAAGCCCCAACGTCCAACCTGGCCTTGGGCACTGCCAGGGATCCAGGGGCAGCCACAGCTTCTCTGGGCACCCTGTGCCAGAGTCTGTCCACCCTCATAGCAAAGATTTTTTCCCTAATATTTAATCCAACCCTACTTTCTCTCAGTTTGAAGCCATCCCCCCATGTTCTGTCACTCCATGCTCCTGCAATGAAAGTCAGGAATGCAGCTGCAGGGCCCAGTTCCTTTTCTGACCCACATTTAAACCCTATTTCTGGGGAGCTGGGGGAACTTCCACCCAACACCACCTTTGCTGCTGCAGCGGGGACTTGCAACAGCAGCAGAATCTCACTCAGACCTCAGCTGGATCCTCTGCAAATCCCTCTCAAGCAGAGGGAAATGCAGGGCCAGTAATTGGCATGGAGCAGCAGCTCGGCTGCACCAGTGACAGAAGATTCTGTGGGAGTTATTAAGGGGCTGTTGTTAAGGTACTACTAATAATTTTCAGAATCATTTCCATTCCTATTCTTCCCCTGACAGTCCGAGAGTGCTGTGGGTCCTTTTAAAGCCATCCTGCCTGCAAACAGTTTATTGTTTTATTTGATGGGTTGCTTAGGGACAGCTCGGCACCTCCTGCGCTTTATTTCCCCCCTTCCCTTCAAAGAGTGAGAGCATTTTAATATTTCTTGGAGAAAAATGGATGTAATAAAACATGAACATCTCGGGCCCAGTCTCTCTGCAGTGGAAAGCTCTTCCCTGGGAGGCTGTTCTGTGCTGGCTTTTCCGGTTGCTGTGCTCTGCAGAGAGCTGGCAGCACCATCCCACTTCCCATAAACATTTTTCTCCTGCTGGCAGAAAGCTTTGCTCACTTAGGACGGGAAGATGGAGCAGAGATGGACCTTTGTGGTCCCCACTGATGCGTTTTTTGAGTTTTTTTTTGATGAGTCACTGCATGTGACTGAGCTGGGTAAAGTCACACAATGATGGTCACAATTGCCCAAGTGCTGGAGTTACCACTGGCAGGGGTCATTTCATGGGATCATGGAATGGTTTGGGTTGGAAGGGACCTTAAAAGTCACCCAGTGCCATCCTCTGCCATGGGCAAGGACACCTTCCACTGCCCCAGGCTCCTCCAAACTCCAATGTCCAACCTGGCCTTGGGCACTGCCAGGGATCCAGGGGCAGCCACAGCAAATCTGGGCACCCTGTGCCAGGGCCTCACTGCCCTCACAAGGAGGAATTTTTTTCCTAAAATCCCACCCAACCCTGTCCTCCTTCAGCTGATGGCCATTCTCCCTTGTCCTGACACTTCATACCCTTCAGAATAGTCCCTCTGAGTTCTCCTGGAGCCCCTTTAGGCCCTGCAAGGGTCTCTGAGCTCTCCCTGGAGCCTTCTCTTCTCCCAGCCTGGCTCCAGAGCAGAGGGACTCCAGCCCTGGGATCAACTTAGTGGCCTCCTCCACCCTCATTCCAACAGGTCCACTCCTTTCTCGTATTGGAGGCCTGGACCAGGATGCAGAACTTTTGGCAGGGTCTCACAAGAGCAGAGCAGAGCGGGAGGATCAGCTCCCTCAGCCTACAGGTTGGCACTGGAGCCCTCAAGGTTTGGAAAACATCCAGGTTGGGAGCAAGACCACCACAGAGAACTGGCTGTGCTGACTCCTGGAGAATTGACCTCATAGAAGCCACCACGAGACCAAACAGCACTGACTGAGTACCTGGGTGAGGTCTGCACAGGGATCCTGCAAGGGGAATGGAAAATACCCCAGTCATGAGCTGCTTCAGGATGGAGATATTCAAGTCTGGGAAGAGAAACAGGGAGAGCTGTGCAGGCACCAGCCTCACTGTCCACTCCTTACTAGCAGGAATCTCCTTCCCTGTCAGAGTCATGGGATGAGGACTCAATCACAGCTCTGGGTTTAGCTGGGGATTTTAGAGATTGCCTAAAGACACGGAATGAAAAGTGCTCATGTGCACGAAAAAGAGAGGGAGAGACCTGTGAATTCTGGAAGACACTGCCTGTGGAAAAGATACATCCCAAGCCTTTGGAACCTGGCAAAGCCCTGTGAGGAGAAAGTGGAATTTTCCCCACATACACAACAATGGTTGTATGTGTTTAAAAAAAGGAAAAAAAAAATTGAAAAGCCAGCAAACATAGAGCCCTGATGAGGAAGAAAAGGAGTGTTGTGCACAGGACATTGGAGAAACTGTTCCAAACCAGCCCATCCTTAGGCAGAGATGTCCCTGCTGGCTCAGCAGTGGCTCGGGGGAGGACTGGCTGTGGGATGGGCAGTGTGGGAGAAGGGGATTTGGGACTCACTCCTGGCTTCAGCAAGATGAGTGTTCTTGGCATCTCCCAGGGCTGGCACTCAGGATGGGGAAAACAAACAAACAGGTCTGTTCAAAGGCATGTAGGAGGAATGATATTTCTCTTGGAAGAGCTTCTCTTCTTCCACAGGGCAAAAAAAAAAAAAAGAAAATAACCCTGCAAGAGAACAAGAGCTCCCTGCGAATGGCAGGAAGCTAAATGGGAGATCTGCATCTGCTGGATTGTTCTTTGCCTTCTGTCAGGGAAACAAAACAAAAAAAAAGTTAGACAAAGAAATGAAGTTTGATTCAAGATACAGCAGGCCAAAGACAGGCAGCCAAGCAGGAATGGGTTTATTTAGCCTAAGGATCATAGAATGATTTGGGTGTGAAGAGATCTTAAAGCTCATCCCGTTCCAACCCCCTGTATGGGCAGGGACACCTTCCACTATCCCAGGTTCAAACATCCAGATGAAGGAGAAGGGGAATTATGCTCAGTACACCTGGCTTTTAACTTGCAACTATTTAATGGAAAACACTTTTCTTCCTTTCTGCACTTCACTCAGATGGTTAAGGTGGGAGATGGGCTCTGGAAACCCTCCTGTGGCAGAGCAATCCCACCCCAGACCTCACCAGGCAGTGAGTGAGTTGTACATGGAACAGGTCAGGAGCTGTTGCTCCATCACTGCCTCAGGAGGATGAATCCAACCCTGGTTTTCCAGAAAGGAAGGACATGGCCAGCAGCTTCCCAGAGGGATTGCAGGTTTTACCCCTCTGTGTGATTCCTTTGGCCCCTGGGATGAGGCTGGGAGAGCAGGGTGAGCCAGGCCTGAAACACACTTGAGGTGGGGTCTCCCTCCATTTCCCAACCACATGATTTTGGCTCAGCTTGCCCACCTCTCTCTGAGCTCTGGATTTCCCTCTCCACAGCCCAAGGAATGCCTACACAAACCTGTTTCCCCTTATGGCTCTGCTCATAGTGAAATAAATAAAATACAGAACTAAATATAGAAATAAAGAACAATCAGGGTTTTGGTGTGCAGGCTTTAGAGGAATTGTATCAGGACTTTTGCATTTGCTCTCTCATTTTAGGTCATGATGCAGAAAACCATGGTAAACATTCTATATATGGGATTTTGGACAATTTTTCTAGCTATCTGCACAGCAGCTGGGAAAGATATCTTCCAACCCCTCCCACATTTTGCATGTGCAGAGGTTTCATTACATTTGTTATACTTGCTACTCATATTTTGTTGAGTTCATCATTCACCTCGTTGTAAATGCCAAGAGAGGTAGAGGCAGAAGGAAGAAAAATGTCGAGCTCTGATGCTTCTTCTCCAAAGCACAGAATTACTTAATAACTCCTTTATTCATACCCAAAAGCTTATCACTTGAAAATCTCAATTTGCACGGAGCAAATTCTGCTGTTACTGACCAGCACATCTTATTTATTTTCAATAACTTCTCTTATTGTGTGGCTGCAGAGTGCACGTCACATGACACACATTGGACATGAGATCCTGGCTACCTTTCCCAAAGGCTGTGAACCCCAGGCTGACTTTTCTTTTCATTCTTCTGGCTGACAGGGACACCTCTTATTCCCTCTTGAGCCTTTTGAGCATTCACGTGTCTGGCATATGAACGTTGCTGCAGTCACATGGTGCTGTGAACACAGGGAGTTCAACTTGTGCTCCACTTCACACAGAGGAGAAAAAGAAAGAGAAACATGAGACACAAGATGAACTCACATGGCCAAGGTCTGGCAATTCTTTACCTCATCAAAATTTGGGCCATCCTTGGAAAACGGTATCAAAAAAGCTGTGGAAGAAATGGGAACTAGAAACAGAAGAAGGGCTGAATCTTGCATTCATCCACTTGGTCCTTGGCATATTAACAGCCAGCAGGGCCAGAAATCCAGGGCTGAGAAACCTCCAGGTTTGCAGATAATGCAGAGTAGTTTCAGTAGCCAAATGCCAGAGTGCTGGTGAGGAACTCCCGGAGGACCTCACAACACACAAAAAGGTGGCAGGTGAGTCTCAGTGAAGGTTAATTTAAAGAAATCCACCCAAGGAAAAATAACCCAACCTGAGTGTATGTGATGCTAAACTTGGAAATGGTAGCTACCAGGAAATGGATCGCTGACAACTCTCTGAAATCATGAGCTCACTGTGCAGGGACTGCCAAAAAGCCAAAAAAGGATAAGGGTGCAGAAAACCAGCTTTATTTTGCTCTGAGCATGACCTTGGTGTGCCCTCACCTCAGAGCCTGGGTGAGGTGCTGGTCTCCAGTGCTTGAGGTCTAGTCAGTAGAGAGTGGCCAAGGGGTCTCCTTCCTTTTAGGCTGGACAAGGTAAGAAATCCCAATTTTAGAAGGAAAAGAAACGGGCAGGGTGTCCCTTTCCAAGAGGCCAAGCACCATGAGGGGATGGGGGTTCACATGGGGAGCCACCAGCAGAGAGTGGCCAGGTTTGCTCAATCCTCCTGCCCCTGGTGGAGATAAAGTGCTGGGATAAGTCATCCATCATCTGCCCCATCCTCACTCCTCACCTGTACCTGGCTGTGGCCCACAGCTCAGACCTAAGGTGAGTATGAGAATAAGGAGCAGCTGACAGATGTTCCCCAGAAAAGTCCCCTGGACACTGAGCATTTGTAGCTCACAGATTTCCCAGCCCAGAGGCGGTGTTTTACTTGGGATGGAATCCTACTTTTTCTTTCTTTCGTTTTTAATTTAAAAAAAATTAAAAAATAATTTAAAAATCAAAGAAGACTTTGAAGTTAAACTTTGTTATTAGAGGTGATATGCCAGCCGTGGGTAGGTGCCAACTGCAAGACTTTATTTTGACTGCTGTCTCATGAGCAAAGCTGGCCGCTGGGAGCACGGGGAGGCTTGTCCTGAAGAAGGTGAAGAATTCAGCCAGACTGCTTTTCAACAGCCTCTTTGATGCTGGGTGGCTGAGAACACAGAGCAGGGCTTTCTGTGTGTGTGCTGTGACAAAATATCCTTTAATGATCTTCTTCTGGGTCACCCTGGGCTACAGCTTGAACCTTTGTGTGGACCCAATCCACAGGTTTTCATGGAATAGATCACACAGAATCACTGAGGTTGGAAAAGATCTCCAAAATCATCCATTCCAAGCTGTGACCCATCCCCACCTCATCCCCAGCCCAGATCACTGAGTGCCAACCACATCCAGGGATGAGGAGTCCACCACCTCCCTGGGCACCCCCTTCCAAGGCTTTTGCTGGAACATTTTTACTTCTGGAAAACACACTAAGCGTGGGTTGCATGGATCAGGATACTTCTACTACCATGAAATTTCTTTTTTTCTGCTGAGGGAGGAAAATAAACAACTTCCCTTTAGCCTCTAATTTGGAGCCTTCAATGATCACCCACACAAGAGCCAACCATGTTTTCAGTCTAAATAAAGGAATAGTTCTGTGTTCAGGGAAAAAAAAAGGCTGCAAATGAGACTGGACCAGGTTGAGAGGACAATTAGTGCTCTGCAGTCACGGTGGGAGAAAGGGGAAAAAATATCCCACATTCATCATGATAGCCCATACTTTGTTTTCATGCAAAATAAGTAACTCCCTCAGGATCAGGACCACGGGCAGGACATAGCACTATCCCCATCCATGGCAAGGGGCTGGCAGGGGATGATCTCTAAGGTCCCTTCCAACCCAAACCATCCTCTGATTCTTTGCCTTCACAGGGACAAGGAAAACTAAAGCTGAAGGACAAGGAAAAATAAATCTGCAGCTGTTCAGGGCAGACCAGGGGCAAGATGCAAGACACCCTGACCCTCTCAACTCCTCCCATTTAGAAAGGCACTTTCCCCAGAAAAACTCAAGCCCACACTTTTTCACATGGTGACTACACCAAAAGCACCATCAAGACAGAATTTGGGTAGAAACACCAAAAGGCTTAGGGCCAGCATTATTTAGTATCTATATTTTTTTACTTTTTAAATGTGTGGAACTCTGTCTGCATCTCTGGGAGGTGGAGGGATGAAGAAGAGGATGATGGAGGCAGTAAGGGTTTCTTTGCACAGGCTAGGAAGAGTTCAAGCTAAAGTTGTCTTCCCACCTCTGTTTTTCCTTATCTTCCCCCGCCACTTTACAAGCTCTTTTCACACCCCAGAAGTGCCAGCTTTCTTTCAGAGGCACAACACAAAGGTGTCAACTTGAATTTTTATCCGCAGAGTGGTTGCACCCATCTAGCTCAGCTCCAGACCATCAGCCTGTGCAGAATTCTCTCCAATAAGTCCTAAAGTCTGGCTGGTTAATTATCTTTTTGGGTTCCTTTTTTTCATCCTGTAGCTGTTGAGGGTGGTGGTAGCAGGATGGACAAGGATTGAACCAACAAGCAAACAAGAAAAGAACTCCTCTGAAACTTTCCAGATCCAAAAGCACACACAAAGTTTTCTTTTCAAGAGGTTTTAATGAAGAGTCATATTTTTAAACCTCTCACACTGTACAACACATTTAACTGTACATCAAGCTCAGATAAAAAATAAAGCTTTCTTACAAAGTATGTTTTTCCAGTGATTTTTTTTACTTTTTTTTTTTTTTTGCAGTAAAAATAGCTGCTACATAAAACGCTCCTGATCTTTGAAAAGGAGTCACAGTTATTTCCAAAAATAGAATTCGTATTTTAATCATACAGAATTAACTGCAGGAAGAGACAAGTGAACTGAAAAAATAAGGCTTGTATATAAATTCTTTTTAAAAGTACATGCATAGAAGTTGAAAAACATATGCCATTTATAAAGAAAAAAGGTAATTTTACCCATATTAATATTTTCATTTTTCAGTTACAGAAGAAACCACAAACAGGCCCTTTTATGTCCCACAATACAACATTAGTTTCCTGTAAAAATGCCAAAATGCACAAAGCATTGCCAGCTTCAGTCTTGGCAAAATCCTGAGCCTGGTCTCCCTCCCTGCCCCCCCCCAAAATGCATGCACACTGAGCATAGAACTTCTGCCGTCTCTCAGGCCAATTAAATATTTGCAGAAGGTTGTATATCCTAGACAAACATGGAAAAAAAACCCCCACATTTGATAAGTTTACATTCATCCCATTTCAAAACACACACATACAATTAGTTTAATTTACACTATACAGTATCTGTTAAATAGGAACATCAGGAGTTTCCAAAGGAATCACAGAATATATACAAACTGAATATTGAAATGGTATGATTTTTCCTTCCCTTCTGTTAAAGGGTGGGTTGTTTTGTTTTTTTTTGTTAACAGTTGCTACATCTGGTTTTGGACACGAGAGTGTTTATGTACCTATGCAGCGCCATTTCTGGAGTAGTAACAATAATAACAACAACAATAATAATAATAAAACGTGCTTTAAAACAAAAACTAATACCAGTCTCCTTGACTGCTCATTTTTAGAATAAATTAGTTTGCTTTTAAATAAAAACTGCACGAGGACGGCGGCGTGGGGGAAAAACATCCCAGCACGAGTTCTGCTGCGTCGCCGGTCTCTCTTCACAGCCAACCTTTGGTCTCAAAGCCAACCCATCCTTACAGGGGGCAGCTTCCTATGGGAAGGGCAGGCAGCTGAAATGCTGACCCCAAGGAGCATCATCCCTCCCTTGTGTCTCCACGCCAGAGCCAGGGCTGTGCCCACTCCCACAGAGCCCCACAGGGCTCCATCCAGCTCCCAAAAACGGATGAATTTTCAGGCTCGCTTTCCCTTCCCCGAGCACGGCGCGGGGGAGCCTGGCTGCGACAGCTCCCGGGCATTGTCCCCCTCCCCCAACAACTGGAGGCTCCAGATTCCCCACCCTGGGGTCAGGATCAGTCCTCAGTGTCGGGTTGCACCCCCAGCATGGCGTGCAGCTCCTCGGGGGTGTAGCCCAGCAGGTTGTGCAGGTCGCAGACGAAGCGATACACGTAGCGCTTGCCCGACGTCTTGTGGATGATGTTCTTGTCGTAGTAGTAGCGCAAGCCCCGGCTCAGCTTCTCGTAGTTCATCTTGGGCTTGTTCTTCCTCCTGCCCCACCGCCGTGCCACCTGGGCAAGGAAAAAAGGGCAGGGTTTAGTCAGTGGGAAGGTTCTGGCTTTTCTTTTTTTGTCCTTGACAAGTTGGGGTTGACACATGGGAAAGGTAGGTTTTGTGTTTGGATTTGGTTGTTTATTATTTCTTATCTAGTTATTCACGAGCTGTGAGCTCTAACTAGCAAGTTAGAGACTATCTCCATTTTACCTCTCTTCTCTCTTTCCAAGGTTATTTAAGTGCTAATTACCCAATAACGAGGTGACACCTCAATTATTTATATTTCTGACCCAATAACGACCACCCAAGGCCCACAATGCAGACCTTTTTCACCCGATTACAGAAAACCACCCAAACCTATGAAGAAGGTGAAGAAGAAGGACCCAGACAATGCCCCAAGTCCTCCATCTCGACTCACATGTATAATAACTATATACTAAAATCCCCAAATCCAAGTTTCCAGAATTCCAATAAGTCAACTCATCTCTGTTGCTTTTTATCTTTTTTTTTTTTTTTCTTGCCAGAGTTGGGATTAAATGCTCAAGATCGTATTTCATGTTTGGACTCAGATGTTTATTAATTCTTATCTATGTTACAGTCTCACAAGCTCTGAGTTCTACAGCACTTCCAGCTAACAAACTAAAAAATGGTCCCCATCTCATTCTCTACAAGGCCTTTTAAGGATAAACTATCCAATTAAGAAACGACACCTAAATTATTTTTACTTTTAACCCAATAACCAACCACCCATGGCCAGCAATGTGGATTTTTCTATCCAATTATAGAATACCACCCAGACCCAAGAAGAAGGTGAAAAAGAAGGACTCAGCCTCTGCCCTAAAACCTCCATCTTGCTTTATATATATTACTATATTCTAA
>JBBMKD010000001.1:112641501-112651866 GCA_037834095.1 Argya squamiceps
CTCCAGGGTTCTCCTGCAGGAGCCACAAGTGGACACAGCCCTGGAGGGGCCTCTCAGTGCCCAGCACAGAGGGACAGATGATGCTTCCAGAATGGGACTTGTTGCCTCTAACCCATAAAGCCCAGCATTTATGTAGTAACATCATCCTGATGTTAAAAAAAAAAAAGAGGGTTAAGGATTATATAAAAAGATTCCATAAATCCGTAGTAATGCATTGGCTTTCCACAGTTGATATTCTGCCATTAAAACCTTCCCTCATTTTCCTTAGGGCTCTGTATCCTGTGTTGTTACATGCTCCAGTGGAGAGTTTAGTTACTGAGGAAGAGGTGAAGGGACTTTAAACAAGCACACTCCACTCCTTTTGTTGTTCTCAGGCATATGGAAAACACCTAAAGGAATTCAGTTTTTTTAAGATATCCCCTTCTCCCACCTCTGCATGTATTCCCTTGAAAAGAGCACGTCCCTAAAGAAGAAGTTTGTTTACCAAGTGATTATTCCAGGGATTCTTGCTTTCTCTGCAAGGATGTGTTTTAGCTTGGATTGAGCTTAAGGAAATGGGAGTCACGGAGTCACTCAGCCTTTTTTTTCCTTCTGGTTTCCTGTTTCCCCCAAACAACTTTTGAACCATTTGGTCAAATTTCAGCAAAGCAGGGAAGGGATCTCCTGCTCTGAGGGAAATAAAGTTCTTACAACGTCTCAGAAATAAGAGGCAGCAGAGCAGATAAAAGACACCAGACCTTGTGCCCCCACAGAGATAAAGGCAAGAAATGTGGGGCCGACTGTATTTGTTTCCAAAGAATCACACAAGGAATAAATGCTATTAACAGGAACCTTTGATCAGGGCTCACATCTTACCAGGCTTGAGATAAGAATTTGTGTGTTACTGGAGATGAGATAAGGCCCTCTAAGACCCAAGGCACAGGAGAGCAGCATCATTTGTTCTCCTGCTGGCAGAAGGACGTTGCTGCTGTGGTGAAGTGTCATATTTACCTCAATTCAGTGGTTGCTCAGCCCTCCTTGGGCTCTGCCCGACCCAGTTCTCCTGTGAGGATGATTGCTGAGGTGTGAGAGACCTGTGTTGCTGCCTCAGTGTTGCCTGAAGAGCACAATCATGAGGCTCAATCATGAAATACAGTCTAAGCCTACAAGTGATGAGGCTGGGTCACTCCCAGGCTTCACCAGCAGATGCCAAGTGGAAACATTCCTAGAATCACAGAAACAGAGAATTATGGAATGGTTAAAGTTGGAAGGCTCTTTTTCACCCCCTGCCATGGGCAGGGACACCTTCCACTATCCCAGGCTGCTCCAAGCCCTGTCCAAGCTGGTTTTGGACACTTCCAGGGATGGGGAGTCCCCAACTTCTCTGGGCACCCTGTGCCAGGGCCTCCCCAATCTTACAATAAAGATTTTTTTCCTCATACCTAATCCAACTCTGCCCTCCTTTATTTTGAGCCCATTCCTCCTTTTCCTGTCACTACAAGCCCTGATGGAAAGCCTTTCCCCAAAGGAGATAAGTAATGACTGGAAGTCGTGACTGTCTGAAGTATATTCCAATTCCATCGATGAGTGAGCTGGCAGTTTCACTTGGGAGCCTATTTGGCAAAAGGCCACTGCTATCGATACTGAGCTTGGCCAGATCTTACCAGGAATGAGTGATCAGGCATGGAAAATGGGCACCCATCCATCCCTAGAGATGTGTGAATCACACACCTTCTTTCAGGAATGTTGTTAATGCTTTATTTTATTATTGTAATTTTTTAATATTTGCTGGTCTTCCCAGCAAGTTTAATTCATGGAGAAGCAAAAGTTTTAGCTGAAAGAATTTGAATTCTTTCCTTTCTTTGTGAATGTAAGTGATGTCAAAAAAAAAAATCTGAGCTAACACTGACCTGAGATACCTTTATCTGAAGGTATTTATTTCAGGTTTGTAAGTAATGTAGGGACCTCATGCTTGACATCCCAGTGGGAAAAGTGACACTCTTCTCTCTGCTGTGACTGGATTTCAGTGCTCCCTCCTAAATCCTGCCAGTTTCCCAAGTTTCTGGTATTTCAGTACGGATAGTCAATCCTATCTTTATATACAATTTACCTTCCATGCCCATTAGTGGTGGGACAGGAGATACATTCAGTTTTTGTGATATTTGGGGCACTCATCGTGCAGGTGATGATCTCAAGCATGAGCTCAGCAATGTTGAACTTGGGAACCTGCACATCTTTTGTCTCTGGGTTTCCAAAAATAAATCTGCCCTGCTTATCTCTCTGACATCTTTTGTAAACAGTGGATTCAAGAGCAAACTTTGTAAAGCTCTTAACCCTAATCTTCCCTAAAAGCTCCAAAGGTCGAATTACCAATTATGCCCTGTGTTTGTTTTTGTCCTCTGGGTCTCAATTTTCATGCTTGCTTTCGCTGCTGGGGACTCTGTGAGGCTCTTAGGTCTGGTTTTATACAAGGAAAGCAATCCCTTCTTTTTCCAAAGAGCTGCCATGGAGTTTCAAAAGGCAGAGGAGTGAAAGAATAGCTTGGTAACATGTAAGTGGCAGGTTTTGAGCCAAGGTTTACAGGAGAAGAGAATTAATTAGCACAGAACATCAGCCTGCTGTCTGACTCCTTTATTTGCACCCATTTTCTGTGCTCTTCACAAGAAACCCAGTGGATCACCCAGCTGCTTTGCATTTTTCAGGTGGAAGAAGCAGCAAAGCCACGCAGGAATGCTGGGGACTCTGTGAGTCTCTTAGGTAGAGTTTTATACAAGGAAAGCAATCCCTTCCTTTTCCAAAGAGCTGCCATGGAGTTTCAAAAGGCAGGGGAGTGAAAGAATAGCTTGGTAACATGTAAGTGGCAGGTTTTGAGTCAAGAGAAGAGAATTAATTAGCACAGAACATCAGCCTACTGTCTGACTCCTTTATTTGCACCCATTTTCTGTGCTCTTCACAAGAAACCCAGTGGATCACCCAGCTGCTTTGCATTTTTCAGGTGGAAGAAGCAGCAAAGCCACGCAGGAGTGCAGTGATGGACCAGGTGGGGAGGTACAAAAGCAGGGATGTAGGAAGGAATGAGACTCCTGAGTCACATCCCTGTGGCTGATGTGATGCAAAGCCTTGGGGAAAAGGGTGTTGGAGGGACAAACCACGCAGGTGACTTCAGTGGCAGCTCTGAGGGAAGGGTTGAAGGTGGGAGAGACAGAGGGAAGATTGGAACATTCCAAAGGGAAGAGAAATTTGGAGAACCATGTCTCCTATTCTTCCTCTGTGACCTACTGGTTTAAAGCCCAGCAATAGCTCCTGGCAGCCTGTTTCTCTGTGTCACTCCCTGCTGGATTCCTGGTTAGTTCAAATTTCTCTTTCCATGAGGACTCTGACAAGGTCCCTCTCCTCTACCCAGTTGCTCATTTTCAGTAGAGGTAAGAACATAATTCATTCCTGACCTCCTGATGTCTGCCAAATGGGACTGCAGTTGGGTAAGGGATCAAAATTTATCATAGGAAAACAGCCAATCATGTGAGATATAGCATGATCACATATTTCCTTATGAAAATGTGATTAAAACAGCAAAATATCTGAATCACCTGAATCA
This sequence comes from Argya squamiceps, assembly GCA_037834095.1. NCBI lineage: Eukaryota > Metazoa > Chordata > Aves > Passeriformes > Leiothrichidae > Argya > Argya squamiceps. Next base: position 112,645,076 of record JBBMKD010000001.1, read on the forward strand.
GCTTTTAAACCTCTGTTGAATGCACCTTAGTGAGCTACATGCTGTATGTTTCACTTAAAAATACAGCATATTTAACTTTTTTTAAAGCTTAAAACATTCTAGAAGTGGCTTTTGGTGAACCAAAAATTGAGAGAAAAGCTCTGAGAATAAGTGTATCACGCTGTTGGCTGATATTTTGGTTTTCTTACTGGGACAAAAAAAATATTTCCACCCCAGGAATGACTTCTCTGGGAGATGGTGTTAATTCTGCAGAGCAGGTGGCTGAAAGGACAGTTTGAATATTTGATAGCACACACCGAGGTGTTGGGATGAAGTGGTCATTTAAAAACAAAATCAAGAGGCATGCATCTCTAGGGAACAGCAAACAAAGTTGGAGTCATTCCTAATTATTGGGATACAGCTCTGTCATCAGCTCCTTCTCTAGATACTATTATTTATAGCAATAATTATTATGCAGCATTTAAATTCGGGATGCTCACGGTTCTTTAATTGGGGGCTGAACTTGTGTTTGGAGATCTGGATTCCTGTCCTTACTCATCTGTCTATCATTTATAAAGATTATATATCTGAAACGTGACCTGTGCGTAATTATAATTAATTAAGTCGCCAGCAGTATGCTGAAAAACTTGCATTTAAATCAGGGGTTGAATAATTAAGGCAATTAGCAGAACTGACTATTTGCAATATGGCTTCTTGAAAATGTGGAATAATTGCTAATCTTCCAGGCAGAGATGGCCAGAACACCAGCCTGGTATTTAATTCTGTAAACACAAATTAGGTGAGGTGGTGCAAGTATGGAATTCCTCTTTTTTTTGTCCAAATTTGCAGAGTTAATAAACTGGGTGAGTGACACACAGCCCAACGGATTATTCCAGGGAAGTTCAGGGTGTCCAGATGAATCCTCAAGCTGTTAAAAAATTCCCTCCTCTCGGCTTTCATCATTTTTATTTATAATTCTTAATTTGTGTGGTCGGGAGAGTAACAGACCTTGGTCTGCTGCTGGTGCTTGTCCCTATGGATTTATACAATCTCCAGCTTCCCCTGAGCCAGCTCCCTGTTGATTCTTTATCCCAGGAAGGCGTCAGGGGATGGGGATGGGACACCCACGCTGGGCAAACTCAGCGCCAGGGGCGGACGCGCCACGTGTGGGAGAAATCACCCACAGAAATCAGAGCATGGAGAAACCAGAGCCAGCCTTCCCAGCCCTGCCTGGTGGCATTCCACTTCCAGGGAGATGGGCTGGATGGGGTTGGCTGCCTGGAGGAGCTGGCATCAGCCTGATGTGCCTGCAGCTGGGGGAAAGGCGGGCGGGTGACTCAGGGCAGAGCTCAATGGGAAGGTGTCCAAGCTGGCAGAGCAGAGCTGGCCTGGCTGCCTCACTCAGTGCCAGCATCAGGTGCTGGTGGATGATGTTATCAGCATCTTTCCCAATCCAGGAGCTGAGAAAATGTGTCATGATACCCACCAGTATCAATGGGGAGTTTTCAGAGAAAGGGCTGAGGGCTTGTGAGGGCTGTGGGGACACCAAGGCCAGAACAGGGATGGAGGAGTCTCCATGGGCTGGGGTTTTGTCCTTTTTTTTTTTTCATCCTGCTGCTTTTTGTGCTTCCAGCTTCTCATCTCTCTGAGTCTGAGGCATAACTTGGTGTCCTGGTTTAGGTTAAAGGTGTAGAATTTAATATACAGCATAAACAGAACAGACAATTGGGGATAGAAGCATCACAAAGTCACCCCAGGACACCTGGATTAGTGGATTTGTGTCTGTGTTGTCAGGGGTGTGACATCCACGAGGTGAGCTCACTGTCCAACAATCTGGATTTTACACTCATTTTTGTTGTCTTTTTAAAAACTTGTTGAGCTTGTGGATGTGGTGACCACACTACGAATCAACTTGGTTCAACTATTTAGTTGCAAGCTCAGTTAAATAATTTATATACTTTTAATTTTTTTTAGCCTTTGTGTTTATACCTCCAGAAAGTTAAGAGAATATTGCCAAATTCTCCTCTCAGAAACACACATGCATTTTCCAGAACTTAGATAATTGGGTTTTTCTTATGTCTGGGTTTTTTTGTTGTTGGGGGGTTTTTTGTGTTTTTTGTTTGTTTGTTTGTTTGTTTTGGGGTTTTTGTTTTGTTGTTGTTGTTTTTTGTTTGTTGTTTTTGCTTTTGTTTTTTGTTTTTTCTTCAAATCCCATTTGAATGAGGCACTCCAAGACTGTGGCTTGTGTGGAATTTTTGCATGGTTAACACTGGGCACATGCAGCAAACCCATCTCCCTGCCCCAGGGCTTTGCTCAAGCAGTGTTTGTGCCTTTAAAGCAAAGAGAGTGATTCAATGTCCTGTACGTGACAGGGACAGCTCTTAACAAGTCTGGAGGTATTTTTAGAGCTTGATAAAATGACACTTCATAAAACACCAATCAGGCAGCTCAACAGAGGAAATAAGAGTGGAGAGACTTTGGGAAAACATTACTGTATTTTAATTATCAGCCCTTTTGATGTTGTCAGCCCATACCTTAAGCAACAGGAATAATTGTTTAACTTCCTTCCTATTTAATGCGGTCATTTTATGGCTCAGAGGCACAGCTTTTGCTCCTGAGTTACCATTTACAGCTGTGGCCAGCCTTGGGGATGGTGTTTTGGGCCTGGCAGTGGTGTCTGCCAGGGAACAGGGACAGGAGGAGAGGGAAGGGCCTCAGGTTGTGCCAGGGCAGGCTCAGCTTGGACACCAGCAGGAATTCCCCCATGGAAAGGGTGGTCAAACATTGAAAGGGGCTGCCCAGGGAGATTTGGAGTCCCCATCCTAAGAGAAGACTGGAAATCTGTATTCTCCTCATGGAATTCACTGAAATTTTATCTTTCTGGGACTGAAATATTCCCATTTATGGTATCGACCCATAAATATCTGCATGCTGAGCTGGGGAGGGAGGATGAGGCCTCTGCTCCTAAAGGAACACCTTTCTCAAGGCAAAACAGAAGTCCAATTTGTGGAAATAAATCAGTGCAAATGGGAATAGAATCTTGGGGTGTTGGGCTACTGAAATCTGCAGAAAGGCACAGGTGTAAAATTAAAGCAAGATTTCATCATCTTCTACACTGAATACTCAGAACAGCTGAGTCTGCCTATTCTGAATTGGTGTCTCCACTGAATTTTACCAGTCCACACCAGTTAAAGTTCTGGCCCTGTGAATGAAACCTAGATTTATTGCTTTTTTTAAAAAAATTCATTTATTATTATTTTTAAATTTTTTTTTTTTAAATTTCATTTTTTGGTCATCTTCCTGATGGCCCAGGACAGGACTTGCTCAGCCCTTCAGATAAAGGTACCTTAGGTCAGTGTTAGCTCAGATATTTTTGGCATCACTTACACTCACAAAGAAAGGAAAGAATTCAAATTCTTTCAGCTGAAACTTTTGCTTCTCCGTGAATTAAACTTGCTGGGAAGACCAGCAAAATATTATATTCCCTGCTCAGTATGGCAGCTTGCAGGTCAGCATGGGGAGAGATTATGACACTCAGCAGATTCCCTTTAGGATGTGGGTTTTTCAGTGTGGAAAGGAGCTTGGATAAACCCAGAAGTTTGTTTTCCCTTCCCACTGACCCCAGAAGGGATGCTCTGAGGTTCTGACTCCGTGTGAAATGCTCAGTCAGGGAGATTCACACTCATCCCCAGAGCTCTGTGGAGCCTCAGCAGAAAGGATAAAAGTGTAAGGATGATATTCCTGTGTAAGCAGCTTGCTCAGAGAGGGAATTCAACTCCTGGAAGAAAGCTGGGGAATGGTGACCTGCAAGATGGCTCAGAGAATTTACCTGGATGCAGCTTCCCTCACCCACACGTCCTTCCAGAAAAAAAACAGAGATATTCTGGGGTTACAAACCCAATGGTGCAGATATGCCACCCTACAAAGATCCCAGGTATGGAAGAAGAGTTTCCAGGGAGCAGAGTGGTCACTTTTATGGACCCTCTGTGTTCTTCAAGAAGTGTAAAGGGGCTGCAGCAGGGGCAGAAGACAGACTCTGACTTAAATGAGGGAATCATCCTAAAACTAGGAGAGGCCCAGCATCCCAGCAGAGCAATGTGGCTGCCTCAGTTCTCCTCCATGATCATCGGTGAAGCTCTGGGATGACAGGAAAACACAGACTGGGAATAAAGGTTGGGAGAAAGTTGCCTGTTTTGAGAGAGACTTTCACATTTCTTGCAGCTTTCCCTTTTCCCAGTGATGCAGTGAAGGGCATCTTTGCCACAGCAAAGCTGTAACCCCTGGACAATTCCTCCTGATTCCAAGAAACTCCAGCCTGAGCCCTCACATCTCTGGATTTGTAAACAATCTCAGCACATTTCTTCTTTGGGATCCATCCAAGCTGCACTTCACTCAAATGCTGTTCTATTCCTGCTGCCTGATGCAGCCCATCACTCTTTTTCTGCATTTCACTTGTTTTGATTGTCACCAGAGAACTTCCAGCGAGGCAATTTTTTGTTGTTGTGACGGCTGGTGAATATTGTGTTGGGGGGAAAATAAAAGTTGAAGTGGAAATTTTCTGCTCAAAGTCACTGTTCTGTGTTGTGTGCAGTCTGGGTGAAGACAATGCAGATGGGTGAGTCAGTGGAAGTGGTGTCTGATGCTCTGAAAGAAAAACACCTTATATAAACACCTGAGTAAGCTGATGAAATTTTCTATATATATTCATGATATATGAATTTTTTAAATACTAATTAAACACCTAAGAAATCTTTGGAAACCCTCTTTCAGTGCCACAGTTCTAAAGGAATACATCTTTCAGATCTTCCAGGTAGAGATTTTGGTATGCTTGGTTGGTTTTTTTGGTTTTATTTTTTTTCTTTTTTTCCAAATCGGAAACAATTTTAAAGCTGCGTGTAAGCACTCACACTTAGCTATGTGTAACTGGACTGAGAACAGTAATCCTGGCAAGGGTTTTTCTTCCCTTTTAAAATGCATATTTTCCATTAAGCAGTGTGGCTAATGAGTGTTGCTGTTTCTAATGAAACCTTTTTGTTTTTCTTTTTTTATTCCAGGTTAGCAGTGAATCACTTCAGGCTGTGACCTTATCTGATCTTGCATGTTCAAAAGGGCTGAGTCCAATCAATAATTGGTGAGGTTTCATCACGGAGCCCGTGGGTGCTGCCGGAAGCAGTTTGGTGATTAAGTCCATGACACTCTTGCTCTCAACCATTCATGAAACTCTGGTCCCATCGAAGCCCTTGTAGGACTCTGCAGCCTTTTGGGAATCTGAGATTTTTTTTCACTGCTCAGCCTTCATCTCTATCCCGTGCTGGTTTTTATGTCGGACTATTCATCCAGGCAGTCCTGGCCGAATTCCAGTTTTGATAATTGTTTTCTGCCTAGTTTCCTTCCATTTCAATTCAGCCTGCTCTTCTCCTTTGTTCCCTGAGCCAAAGGTGTTAAACTGCTGGGATGATTGCTTCCCAGGCCTGGCACAGGGTGGGTACAACTCTGCTGCCTCTCAGCTTTATCAGGTATTTTTTCAGCTTCTCTAAGGGCTCTCTCTGTGAACAACTGATAATGTCCTGTGGAAACATCTGGACGGGGTCAGCTCTCCAGCTTCCTGGGCTGGGAAGACTTCAGCTATTGAGGTGCACAGATGTAGTGTGAGCTGCAGTTTGATGTTTAGATCACAGACAAAACTCGTGCTTTTTCTGTCCTCTGACAGCCCCTGGGATTTATTAGTGTTGGCGTTAAAGTGCTCCGTCAAACGCAGAGGGGATGTCTGAATGCCTTTCTTGTTTGTTTGTTTTCCAAGTGTGTAAAGGCAGCCTGGAAAGCTCCCGGTGTTTGTTGTTGGTGGCATTCCCTGAATGCCTGCAGCTCCCTGCTCATCCTGGAGGAGCAGGGGAGGTTTAGCAGCTGATCTCCTGCCCCGCAGCTCCTGTTTCAGTGCTGCCCCTCCAGAAGCAGAGAGAGCATCCAGGACATTTCTCTGAGCAGGGAGTTGGAAGAGGGAAAGGGTTTGACATTCCTGGTTTTTCTGAGAATCACATGCTCAGTTCCCAGCCAGCATTAGGTTTTGGAAATATCTGTGTTCCACCTCCCCCTGGGTAGAGCACTCAGGTCACAAAAATCATTCTGATGGTTTTGTGCATCCCAGGAGAGAGGAGTTCCAGTCCCTGCTCCTTCCTTCCCAGTTCAGCTGCTGGTTTTGACTGGGTTGCTTCTTTGCAGCAGGAAAATTCAAAGGGGTAGGAGGAGGGACTGGTTTGCTGGAGCTGGAGCTGCTCAGACAAAGCCAGAGCAAAACAAACTCATCTGAATGAGATTGGTTCAGGGTGATGTGAGGATTTATAATTTCTGTGGGGAAAATAAGAATCCTAAACCTCTGGCTGAAGCCTGGGCTGTGGATGCACTCCTTGTCCTGGCTGCAGCTCTGCCAAGTGGAGCTGATCAATGCTTTCCCCATCCAAAATTATCCCTCCCTGCATCTCCTGGAGGACCTGTTCCTTGGGCAGGGGTGGAGATGGGAGGGCTAAAACCAGTTTTAGCCAAAATGAGCAGGTCACCTTGCACAACCCACAGGAGGTCTTTGCTAACTGGAGTCATGAAGTCCTCAAGGAGGTCTGCCTTGCTCTCCAAGAGCCTCAACAAGTTTCACGCTGAGTTTGGTGACCTGACACTTTCATGCCTTAACTTTCCTTGCAGATGAAGTCTGAAAGGCAGATTTAAGCTGTTTCAGGGGAGGGCCAGGCTGGAGATCAGGGAAAGGTTCTTCCCCCAGAGGGTGCTGGGCACTGCCCAGGCTCCCCAGGGAATGGGCACAG
>JBBMKD010000001.1:112663350-112676397 GCA_037834095.1 Argya squamiceps
GGCCCTGGCACAGGGTGCCCAGAGAAGCTGTGGCTGCCCCTGGATCCCTGGCAGTGCCCAAGGCCAGGTTGGACATTTGGGTTGGAGCAGCCTGGGACAGTGGAAGGTGTCCCTGCCCATGGCAGAGGGTGTCACTGGATGACTTTTAAGGTCCCATCCAACCCAAACCATTCCAGGATTCTACAACTCTATGATTATTGACTCCCCCCAGCTCCCCTGTGTGCTAATACAACTGTGAAAATTCAGAAAATGAGTCAAATTGACTTTCAAGGTCCCTTCCAACCCAAACCATTCAATGACTCTTGGATTTTATTAAAAAAAAAAAAAAAAAAAAAAAAAGGAAAGAAAGCCTAAGTTAGAGCATTTCGAAAAATGCTCCAGTACTACTGCAGGTTGCATATTTTTTTTCCTGTTAATCTCTAGATATTACAGTGCTTTTTTGGACTCCCCACAGGCTGTAGCGTGCTATTTCCAGCCCTTTCATTTCCTTAGCAGGTATGTATGTGCTGTGGCATAATTTAAAATTAAATCCTTCTGAGTACCTTTGGTGAGGAACCCGGGCCTGCTTGAGGTGGGCTACCAACATTCTTGTCAGGAGCTCCTGAATCCAGGGAAGCTCCTGAATCCAGGGGAAGTCCTGAATCCAGGGGATTTCAGCTCAATGTCTGGACACCACTGGTGTCTAAGAGGGAGTTAAAGGCAAAGAGAGAGGCAGTGCTTGGAGTAGGAGGCACCGAGAAATTTAAAATCAATCTGGGTGACCAAATGCCATCTGAAGGAGGGAGGGTGTAGGAGTGTGGGGGAAAGTTATTATTACCCATGAGGTTTAGGTGGGTTTAAATTCTTTGTGATGGCAGCCCTTTGGCAAAGACTGGGTCACTCCAGAGCTTTTGAGGGCAGCCTGTGCTCTGGGGGAGGGAACTTCCTCAGGGCCTCACCCATCATCTCCCCTTTCATAAACCTCTGGTTCTGCACGGCACCAAACACAGACATGCAAAAGCACCACGAAAAAATGCAACTGGAGCATTCTTGGCATGACTTGGCATGTGGGAGCAGAGAGATGGGGAGCTTGATAGGCCTCCAGACGTGTTCTGCAGACTGAAGAAGTGCAAGCAGTTGGATAAGCATCTGAACTTTTGTGTGTTTATCTGAACTGAACTCGAACTCCGAGCCACTTCAGAGTTTGCTGAGCAGTGGCTAATAATTACTAGAAAGCTTGTTAAAATTGGAAAGTAATCTCAATAATTAATTAATCCACAAAAAGATAAAAACAAACCTCCTCATTTAAACTGTGCTGGCACAGAGGTTTGGAACAGATGTTTCTCTCAGCGGACAGTCAAGAAAAACCTTTAAAAAATGAAAGTATTACAAATGCTTCTTTGCTTTAAAAACTGTTGGGAAACTGCAGCTGAAAAAAACAACCCAACAAAACAAAAACAAAAAAGAGGATTTGATAAACATAGAGGTGACAGTCCTTTGTAAGTCAACAGCATAACTGTGGAGTTACCTGTTGGAGTGATGTGAAGCCGGAATGGGATCAGACTGTGCCGGACACTTCTTAAGAAGGTGGAGTTACATTATCAAAACACTGGCAGTCAGTGGAGGCTCATTACTGTGAAAAATATGTTTGGGATCCTGTCTGGGATTGATATGGTCGGCTTTCTCAGTAAAAATGCCTTCTTTAATGAAATAAATAAAGCCTTTCTGGTTATGCAGGCTCAGTTGTCATTTACTGCCTCTTTAGGGACGTTAAACTTTAACATGATAAGAGCGTGGTGAGCAAGGAGAGCAGTTTCCACCCACAAGGATAAATATTGATCTGGGTGATAAAGGAGAACAAACATTCTGATGTAGTGGTAGGAAAGAAACTGAACCTGATATGGGAAGGGTTGTTTGGGCAGTAAAAGAAAGTTAGTCTTTCAACTCAGAACAGGGAAGGGCAAGGGGATGGCTTATCAAAAAGTTGTTTACAGGACAATAAAGTTTCTGCCTTCAAGCTGTATTATTTGCCCGTACACAAACAAAGAGATGATGACCAGGGTGAAGTTCTGGTGGCAGTGGAAGAAGTGGCAGCTTTGCTGCTGACTCGGGGAGGGGCAGGTGTTTGTAGCTAGAGGGCTGTGCAGGGGCTCTGATGGTCTGGGCAGGTCTCCTGTCAGCAAAATTTCTTAAGTCCCTCCTTGACCAATGTCTGCCTGAAACCAAGCCTGCACTTCTCTGCTCCACTGACCCTGAGGTTGATGATTAGTCTGACACTTTATAGACAAGTTTGAATTTCCAAGCTACAACAAGGCTTTTTAAATTTATTTTTTTTCTTCTTTTCTTTTTTTTTTTTTTTTTTTGGGGGGGGGGGAGTTGGGTTTTTTTCCTTTCCAAAATTTGTTTTCCCTGAACTTTCCTCTTCTGACACCTCACCTGGAAGGAACAGCTTTCTGCTGGGCCTCCTTTGCTTTGGTGAGCTTCAGGTGAGAGAGTTTGCCTGGGGCTGGGAGCAGAGAGGGTGACATGTCCTGCATGACAGGGGCATGTCCCTTGTCACATGGCATAGCCAGACAGCACTAATTTCTGGGAGGTGAAGAAAATGAAAGCCTTGATTCACAAGAGCCTCTAGTGACAGGACAAGAGGGCAATGTCTTCAAACAGACAGAAAGAAGGGTTATTAGATGGGATCGTGGGCAGGAATTGTTCCCTGGGAGTGTGGGGAGGGGCTGGGATGGAATTCCCAGATTTGCTGTGGCTGCCCCTGGATCCCTGGCAGTGCCCAAGGCCAGGTTGGACATTGGGGTTGGAGCAGCCTGGGACAGTGGAAGGTGTCCCTGCCCATGGCAGGGGTGGCACTGAATGATCTTTAAGGTCCTTTCCATCCTAAACCATTCTGTGCTTCTACACTTTTATGATTTAAAGCCCCAAAAGTCCTTCCAGGTGGGTCTGTGTATTATAAACTCCAGGCCAGAACCAGCAAGTGTGATTTGTACTCTCAAAAGGAATTAAAGCACCCACCACACCTTCTGTGCTGAGGCACAAGGACACACACACAGATGGGATGGACAGGAGTGGGAAGGGATTACTGTCCCCAAAAGCAGTGTCCTTGATATCTGTGTCAGAGTTAGTCACCCAGGCTCCACCTGCAGTCAGCGGGGAGGTTCAGACACCTGGAGGACGTGATTCACTCCCTTCTCCTGCAGGTGTGGAGCAGGGCAGATGGAGCGGCTCCTGCTCCCTGCTGTCCCCTGGCAGTGAGTGGGGCCTGGGTGATGCTCTCTGGGCAGGTATCTCACCTGCTGGCACCCACAGGTAGGTCACAGGAAATCCCTGCCTTTGTTTTGGCTGCCCAGTCACTTAGGAAATGCACGACACACCGGTGGGGCCAAGTAAACAAAGCTCTGGTTTGGTGTTTTCAGAGTGTAAATTCTCTGATCTCCTCCTGTCTTACTGTGTGATTTTCTAATCATAACCATCACATTTCCTCATCACTCTCTCTCATCAAATATGACTTTGTACTGCTCACTGCAGTGTGTGTGACAGTGACAAGCCACTAGACACAATGTTCACATCCTTTTTTTTAGTACAGGTACCCTAAAAGGGGGTTACACTGTCCCATTCCCATGATATTTTAGACCTCATATGCCTTAATACATTTTCCTTTAATGTATAATCCTCACATGTTAATGCTGTCTCCTCTGCCTCCTGACTTTTAGGGAGCATAATACTTTTGGAATAGCTCTGAGCTGTTCCCAGCAGCTCCATTTGATTTTCTCCCTCCCTCTTTCTACGAGCAGTGATGAGTCTGTGGGAGAGGCAAGAAAGCTCCTCTGACCTTTGCCTGTTAACTTGTGCCTCCTCCACATGATGCAGAGAGGTTTTCCAGCTCAGTCCAGCTACCAAGCGCTTTCTGACAGTCAATAAATCACACCACAGCCTCTTATCTTGATTGGAGCTTCTGCTGGTTACGGTCAGATTCTTATTGAAAATATTTAATGTTGCTCTTGCATTAAAAGGGGTTTTAGTCACTGCCATATGTGACTCGAGGGCAAGGTTGGGGGCACTTTTATGCCTTTTAAATGAATTTGTGTGGGGATAATAATACATGTGCATTCCAGAAGAGCGTTTCCTTCCTGAAGGTGATGAATTGAAGAGGGAAATGGTGGTTTGGAATCAGTCTCTGGTCTCTGTGTGGCAAACAAGCTAAGCAGTATTCGGCCTTGATGGGATTAACTGGAAGAGTGTATCTGTGATGGAAGGTGTGGCTCCTGTTTTGAAATGAAGAATTTTTTTCATACCTGTTCAAAAATCAGTCAAAAAGGTACAGAATAAAATAATCACTTCTCATTCTATAACTGACTCTACCTTAGGTGAGCCTTGTTCTTAATCTTTCAGGTTTCTATCCCTGGAGGGAGGGCCCCTTTAAAGAATTGTCATCCTTCTATTGACCCTTTTCAAAAGGAAACACCTTTGAATTTTCCTCTGCCTCCTGTCTGGATTGCTTCCAGTAATTTTTTTCCCCCTGGCTTTCCTGGGATGTCCTCAGTTGTCAATGGGATGTGGGAACCTTTCCTGACAGCCCCAAGACTGGGGTGAGATCAGTGTGATCTCCAGTGATCAGTGGGATCTCCCTCTTCCACAGTGGGAAGGGTTTCATGGGATCATGGAATTCTTTGGGTTGGAAGGTATCATTGTAAGGGCAGACATGACATATAGAGTGACACAATAGACTCTTCAGAAGGTTCTTTACTATGGCCTCATGATGTCTTTTATACAGTTTTTACAAACCTTGAGGGCAACTTCTAATTGGTTAATAGCTTTCTTGTTAATTATTCTATTGGCTAGTAAAAGGTATTTTACTTGTCCATCAAATCTATCTATTCATGGATTGTTTACCTATTTTCTTTCCTGATTCTCATGGGAAAAATCCCTTGTTATCACAGGTGTACTTATTTTTCACCCTCAGAATAGATGGTTGTGTTAAAGGAACTTCTCATTCTCAAAATAGCTTCATATGTGACCTTACAAATTGCTTGTTAGCTGCACTTAGAAAAAAATGACAGGCTAGCTATTAATTTAATAGAGCAGGCCTGATTTTATAAAGGCTTTCTTTAATAATTCTTCTACCTGTCACAACAGGAAGGGACTGTAAAAATCATCTCATTCCACCCCGTGCCATGGCCAGGACACCTTCCACTGTCCCAGGTTGTTCCCTGTCCATCCTTGGACATTTCCAGGGATCCAGGGGCAGTCACAGCTTCTCTGGGGCTTCCAGGTTTTTCTTTTCCAGGGAGCCACCACGGGCATGAGGGTCCTCTGGAAATGTCTCACCTCTGTCCCAGCTGCCAGCAGCAACACCAGAGTGAAGATTGATGTAGGATCAAGTTTGTCAAATCCAGGCTTGCTTAGAGCCCTCCTTTGGGATTGGTGACCTATATCTGCAATGAAAAGGGATCACAATAATATAATTAAAGAACCTTTGGGCCAAGGGAGCTGAGCTGGTGTGTCAGGGGAGGCAGGGCTGTGGCCCAGGCTGTGCAGACCCACACTGTGTGTGAAGGGCCCAGTTCTGGCTTTAGTTCTGCTACTGCTGCCAAAGTGTGAAAGGCAAAAGACCCTCAAATAGCTGCCAGATTTATCTGTCAAGGGATCAAACTCATCCATTCACACTGGGATTGCATCCTCTGTCAGTCCCTGAGTCTTCAGTTGCCATGAGGCTGCTGATCCAGCAAGAAGTTTGCTGTCTTCCCCACTGTCCAGGACCACATGCAGCTTTCCCACACACAAACTTTTTAATTAGAGGTCTGTCATTTTTTTCCCCTTTTTTCCCCCAGACATCTTGAATGACTTTGCCTTGGCATCCTTCACACTTTCAGTGCTCAGACAGAAAGCAGCTCTTGGGAGCAGCCTCTGCTCCCTCAGCACAGCCACCTACTCGTTCCCCTTTGGTTTTACAGCCTTATCTTTCCATTTTTTGCTTCTAATTTATCAACACTGGGAGCCTGCCTGGCCCTGGCAGCCTTTCCTGTAATGAGGGAACTCACAAAAAAGCTGTGTCACAACCTGGCTTGTTCTTGTCAGTGGCTTTTATCTTCCCTCTGCAGTCACTGCTGTAGCTCCACTCTTGATTTCTGCTGCAGTTATTCTCGCTGGCTTTAGCTGAGGTTTGCTTTCTGTGTTAGCTGGAGGATGATTTAGTTCTGCTGAAGCCTGGCAATGATGGTACATAAAAGCAGCATGTATTTTTAATCTAGATTCGGTTTCTGTGTTTTACAGCACCAGGGAGAGTTTGGTTTTGTGTCTGAGGTGCCACTAAAAGATGTGTACGATTTCCTGAGTGTTGATGACTTCAGTGAATTATCCCAGCTCTGTTTTAGAGCTGTTGCTTAGGGAGTTTTAGTATTTTAGTATTTATGTACAGAGCTAGCCAAAAAACCAGCCTTCTTTCCTAATTCACAAAAAAAAAATTATTCTAAAGTTGGATTTGCATCTAGAGTGGGCAGAATTGATTCTTTTCCCTCTCTGAAATCCCTGATAAATCAGGGAAAAAGGTGCCATGTGCAGCTGCATTGCAAGGATGGCACTTTGGCAAAGCTGCTCAGCATTGCCAGGACTTCAGGGAGTCATCAGCCATCAAAGAATCCTTGTTCCCCGTGGCCAGGGAGCTCTGTAATTTTAAAGAATCCTGACTGCAAGGAGGACAGGCCAGGAATTGTGATGCTGATGAAAACCCTTTGAACCAGAGGCTGAGTGAACACGGGGGTTTCAGGCTGAGCAGTTTTCCCGAGGGTCTCTCCACATTGTGGCACTCCTCTGGAACCTCCAGGGTGGATTGGGCCCTGCTTGGGGGATGCAATTCTGTGCTGAGACTGTACTCCAGACAGATGTGGCGAAATAAAGCCTGAAGAGATTTGTGTCTTGAAGCTTCTCATGTTGTGAGCTCCTAAAACCACCAGATCGCCTGATTTTGAGGCAGTTCAGTGCTGGGTGTGCTCTGCACCGTGCTGGAATGAAGCACCAGGGATTTGGGGGCTGTCTGGGGGCATCTTCTGAGGCTTTGCAGACTGTTTCACAAGTGGGCCTGTGGAGTGAGTCCATTGCAACATTTTTTTTTTTTTTTGGTGATGGCTGAAGATCACAAGCTCATTTGGGCTCCAGGCAGGGTGACCGACCCTGCTGTCCCTGCAGGAGGAATGCTGCTCCCTGCCTGGCACAGGGGGAAGGACCCTTTGACCAGCCTGATGCTTGTCAGGATCATTTACTGGGCAGATAACCAGAGTTGGCTTCATCTGCTCTGATCCCAGCTCTGCATGGGGAGGGAGCTTGGCCTGAGCAGAGAGGAAAACTTTAACTCAGAGGAAACAGCACTGAAGCATTTTAAGAGGAAACTCTGTTGAGGTTGTTATATCACAGCACATAGATTATCCTGAGCTATAAGTTGTGGTAAGAGGAGGAAGGCAATGACCAAATCCGGGGAAAAAAATTGTTTGTTTTTTTTTATAGTGCTGATTAACCAAAATTAGCAAGTGATAGTGGGCCTGAAAAGGAGAGATCTGGTGCTCCTCTTGTCAGCACTCACAAAAGAAGCCTGGTAGGGTGTGATCTCACCTGGGGGCAGATCCTGCTCCTGCCAGCAGTGAGAACACGGGGAATCCTTCAGGGAAGATCAGACAGGTGAGCAGGCTTGGCTGACAGAGCAAACCTTGGTTTAATTCTGTTAAATTCTGTTAAATTCTTGATCACAGAACCATGGGCTGGAAGGGACCACATATTCTTAAATATCCTCATTGCAGTCCTAGCAAATGGCAGCCACCATCCCTGGAAGTGTTCAAGGAATGTGTGGATGTGGCACTTGAGGATGTGGTTTAATGGTGAACATGGAGCTGCTGCTGGGTTGAGGGTTGGACTTGGGGATATTAAAAGTCTTGCCCAACCTCAAGAATTCTGTTATTCTATGGAAAGGGCCAATCCCTGTGTGTTTCTTCCTTATGGGCTCCTGTTTTCATCAGATCACTGCTGGGAAAGAGAAAATATGTGGCAGAGAAATTAAGGAGATGGAGAAAAATTGATCAAAGGTTGGACTTGATAACCTTGGAGGCCTTTTCCAACCTAAAAAATTCTGGGATTGACACGAAAAAGGCTTGACCTGTGTATTAAATCAGAGGGGGTTTGTGTGGTGCTTTGCTGCACAAGGAGCTCAGGGTTTGCTGTGGGATGTCCCTGAGTTCTGAGTGTGTAAATTCCTCACTTTGTGTGGTGATGGAGCATCTCCTGTAGGATTTCTGATGGGTCCTGTTGGGTGCTCTGGCTCAACGAGCAGTACAAGAAGTGGAACCTATTTCCCTCCTGCTCTGGTAACCTGATAAATCCTCACTGAATTAATTTTCCCTAATTTGAGCAAGGATAAGCCATCAAACAAGAGGAACCAAGTGGGCATGAGTAACACGTTGAAGTGTGCAAAAGTGAGCTCATGTCCCCATGAGGATGGGGGATTTTGTCTCTGATTGTTTTTTTCTTCACTGGGAAACCAGAAGTAAAAATAATTTTTTTTTCTGAGAAAAGCAAGAAACAAACCGTGGTTACATTTCCTCCTTTTTGTTTCCTCAAGGAAGCACTTAGTCAATCTGATTATTCACTGTGAGACATATCCTCAGCTTTCTTTGCATTCTAGGAAGGAAAATCTGACAAAGAAATAAATAAAGTGTGTGTTTCGTGTGTTTGTGTACATACACAGATGCACACACACATCTCCCTCTAAATATATATTTTTTTTCCAAAATTGTGGGCTTTCTCTCATCTTGGTTCAGAGCATTTTCATTTCAGAGAGGGAACTGAAAACAGCAATAATTTTACATCTTGGAAATCCAGGGCTAGGTAACTTCCCATGTGTCCATTAGTCCAGGAAAAAAAAAAAAGAAAAAAAAAAAAGAAAGGTGGCCTTCTGAAGTTTGGTTATTTTCAAAGTAGTGAATAATGGTGATTTTGCAATTAAAAAAAAACCCCAAAACTGTATGCAATTGAGAAAAATTATATATTTCTATATAAATGTATATATTTATATATTGATGTTAGTCCTGACATTGGTCTCATATCTCAGTAGCTGAAATGTTGAAATCGCCTGTGTAACCTCAAACAGGCTGTTGCTGTTACCAAACTTCAAATTGTGTTTGGCAACCCAGTTTCTGACATTTCAACATGAGAAAGACCATGGAAATTTTGACTCTATGGTTTTCTTCATGATTAAAACAAAGAAAAAAAAAAAAAAAGAGGAAGATTCTGTATTTCTTTTTAATCTGCACCACTTTTCAAATCAGAATAGTTTCTTTTTACAGCAGCTTTGTATTTTATTACTTCCCTCCTCCTTCTTCCCATTCTTAGGAGCTATTGCTAAAAACAATGTTTTGCTTGAAAATGACAATTTTTATGCAGGTAGTTGAAGAAGGAGAAGAGAAGCTGTTGTAAGTGGATGAAGACTTGGTCCTCAAACACTTTTGCACACAAGCAACTTGAGATATATAAACAGCCACATCAAAAGGTCTCATAAAGTTCTTTATATGAACAAGTGTTTGCAGGATCATTGTTCTAATTCTGACTTCTCTCATGTTGCCCCATCTGTAAGCCAGCAATGGTGCAGGATTCATTTGGAAAACATGATGAAATCAATTAATTTAAAGCAGTATTTATGAATTTATCATTTGTTGATGTCAGGGAAGAGGAGGAACGCTGGCTAACAACAATTGGTATTTTCCATTTTCCACAAGAATGGTAAAATAGGACATTTCAGAGATTAACCTGGGAAAGAGAGAAACAGTTCTTAAAAAGGAATAATCCTGCAAGAAGAAAGGGAATAAAAATCTCTAGAGAAATGGTGGAAAAAGCAATTAAAGGAGGAAAAAATTGTTAAGAAACTCTGTTGTTAGTCAGGGAATTTGGGTAGGGTGCTGTCCAGAGGACTTCATATTTCCTTTTTTCGTCCAACAAGCAGAGCACCCACTGTGCCTTCAGACACATTTTTGGGTTGATTTTCCCTGTAAACCAGGAAGGGTTCTGCCCCTGCACACAAATTCCCACTTCTGTGAAAAGTCAGGCCCTGAACTTTTTGCTGTGACCTTAAAGGGGAAATCTTGGCCACACAGGTGCCACTGCCAGCAGAACCAGTCAAGACTTTCCTCCTGAATTTGTGACATTCATGCTTTAGTTTAGTGTTGAGTTCAATGCTTCTTGTCTGATATATTTTGATATATTTTTGATATATTTTGATATATTTTGAGATCCGTGTGCTGGTGTTACTGGTGTGATGAGCGAGGTCATCTGGCAGCCCACTGGGATCCTCCCCTGCTATTTGAGGCTCTTATTTTTTGGCTTTTGACTTTTGTTTTGAAAGCTTTTTAAAAGATGCGACAGGACACTTACTCCATTTCTATTCACACACCATTCATTCACCTAAAGGTTTGGGCAACACAGGCAATTCATTTATATTTAGCCATCACTTATGCAAAGATCTCTCACAAATTAGAAGACCCAGTGGTGTAAAACATTGTTACCCTCGTTTGTTTTCCTTTTCATTATTTATTCAGTTATTTTATAATTATTTTCCCTATTTATACTGCCCTCATGATAGCAAGTGCTTATAGTGCCACCGTCTGGTTGAGCCAGTCGCTGTCTCCACGCTCAGATTTTATCTTTAAATGGACTTTTTCCTATTACCACAAGAAAATCCAAGCCAGTTTTGTGCTATTTCTAACACACCTCTCTCTTGTTTTCAGCTGATGAGAACAGAAATTTGAAGATGGCAGTGAAAATGACTGGCACTTGAGAAGGATTTATATCACCATTATGGGGCATGAATAATTTAATTTCTCCACTTTGAAAACTGTGATTATTCATCTATGCTAATAATTTAGGATAGAGTTCCCAGTTTTTAAATTGGTCTGTGTTTTGATCTTTATTTAATATCCTGGGGATATGGTTTAGGGATGATTATGATGGTGCTGGAGTGATGGTGGGACTGGATGATCTTGCAGATCTTTTCCAACCTCGATGAGTCTGTGATACAAAATCCTTCTGTGTGTATTTAACCATTCCAAAAACGCCCTATTTTTTCCTTGTGCTTCACTGATTCAGTTGAGCAGGGCAATGAAATTACTGCAGCTGATTTATTTAAAATTTTATTTTTGACTTTCCAGTCTGATCCTGCAGCTGTAAAAGCCACATTAGCAATGATTATGGAAACAAGGCTGCAAAATAAGAAAATGGTGTTTGTGACACCATTCAGTCAGATGATCTGTAACAGATGATTTAGGGGCAGGTAGCCCTCTTGGCTTTGTAATTCCATCTATTTTTTGGAGATGTTTGCCATCCAGTGGGTACCACAAACACGATGCAGTTGGTAAAGGCCAGATCTGTGCCTGGTGTGCTGCCAGCAGGGATTTCCCAGTGGTCAGCACTGGATTTGGGGATTTCACTGCCCCTTCCCTGCTGGTATCACCTCCATTCCATCTTCACCAGATGCCTGAGGTTACCCAGAACCCCTCCAGCAGCTGGGGGTGGTTGGTCCATAATGCTCAGGGAAGTTGGGGGGGTACAAAAGTGGCTTAAATCTGATTTTAGAGAAGTTGTGGGGGGTACAAAAGTGATTTAAATCCACCTTTGTCCTGAGGCCAAGAGGGAAAACGCTGCCTGCTGCTTTCTTGGGCTCTGCCTTCACCTTTGGAAAACCTTGAGGAGGAGACAAATGCAGGAGCAGGACCTGCAGTCCCTTCCTTTGACCCCTTTTCTTGGTGAATATTCTCTTGTAGGGTCCTGCTGGACAACTCTGTTCTCCTGTGGGACGGGTTGACAATGTTCTCCTGCCTCTCCCAAAGCTGGGAAAAGCATTTGGGGGTTGCTTGGACCTTCTGTCCTTTGCACAGAGCACAAAGAGGTGGTCACTGGAGGACACAAACCCAGGGATGTGACCTGAGGCCTTTCATGGGCTCCTCCTCAGCAGCCACGTTGTGCAGGTGCCACGAGCAATTACCAATTTTATGGGATACTCGAGTTAAATGTTTTCAGAGGGGGAGATGTGGGTAATCTCTGGGCCCCGAGGAGTTGTTCCATTTTTAATTGTGTGTTTTAGGGTCTGTGGGGCTCTGATATTTGCAGGCTCTGTGCAAACAGCCAGCACACTGCCATCATTGTGCTCCCCTGCTCGGGGCTTGTGGCTGAATTACCTCATGATAGGCGTTTTAAGTCTTTTGGCCTCCTTCTTGGCCTCATATTTCAACACAGCACGTGAAAGGGATGAAGAATGAGCTAAAACTCCCTCCTGATTGTTGCAGAGTTATGTGCTATTTTATTTTTTCATCCCATGTGTTTTTCTGCAACCTTTGGCTTTGCTGTAGCGACGCAGGCCAGGTGAAGATGGCGCAGAGGGAGGGAGCTTCCCCTCTGATGTCAGCACTTTCACTTATTTACCTTCCCCTAAAAAGGTGGATTTCTGCTTCTGTTTGCTGCCAACAAAGCCAAGGTCCCTTCCCCGGGGTCCCTCTCTGTTCTGCAAGATCTGTTTGTAAAGTGTGGCCCACACATTCCCCTGGAAAGAAAATTCCTGGTGACATTTCCCTGGCTGCACCAAAGGCTTTGCACTGCTAAATGCCAGTCAGTTCTTCATCCCAGAAATATTTTCCCTGGGCTGTGTCTGTGCTGGTGTCTCCTCCTTCAGCCAAGAGATGCCCAGGGCTGGGAATTATCACTCACAGCACTCAAAACCTACCAGAGCTGGTGCCACCAGGGGCTACAGTGGATCAGCCACGGCCTTTTCAGCTTTTAATGAGATTTTGGGCTGCCTGGGATTCCCTGGTTTTGATTCTTCAGGAAATAAAAGGGAAATGGAGCTCCAGAGCACAACTGAGACCTCTCCAGACACAGCCTGTCCCAGGGAGGGTTTATAAACGGTGCCAGGGGAAGGTGACTGGTGGTGAATGATCACCAGGCTGGGAGAGCTTTCCTGCCACGGGAAAGAAAAACTGGGAAGTGGCAAATGAAGCCTTTTCTCCTGAGTTTGTTCAACCAGGGGCATCATGG
>JBBMKD010000001.1:112692217-112705768 GCA_037834095.1 Argya squamiceps
AATACAGATATACAAATATATCTAAGGTCTCTTCATCCTGTGATCCCTAAAATAAAAATGAATCAGCCCTAACCAGTAAAAGCCACAAGACCTGTGATTCCCACAGGGAGAGAAAGATGGGACAACTTCTACTTTAGATTTGTTACCCAGGGCTGAAAATGTTCAGGTGTCATGGTGAGATTTCTGAGGTACTTCTTCAGAGATGTGACAGCAAGGTGTTTTAAATGTTTTCATTATCAAGAGATTGAAGCTATTCTATTATCTAATAAAATATTTATAAATAAATGCATTTATTTTTACAGTGATATTTGTCTAAGATCTCACAAAATATCTGGTTTAAGATATTCATTTTAGGGTTAACAGGAGGAACACACCAAGATACATGCTGGTGGATCTCAAAGAATATAGAACCTTTTGATTACATTGTATGATAATTATATCTGATCCAGATCAGTAATAGACATGCTTGTTAATAATTCTTTTGAAGCCTAAACAAAATGAATAGAGCAAGTACTTAACCCACCACCATAATGAACATCATTGCTCTTATCAGTAGTGACAAGACATAAGAGACAAAATACAGAAAATTTCCTGTCCCTTGTCCCAAACCTTTAAAGAGATTCCTCCAAGCCAAACTCACTAAAGTGTGCTTTGACAAATGGAGACAAAAATGTTGTGTGTTGGGACACCAAATTCAAAAGAAGATCCCCTTTCTTGTGCCAAGGATATCATGGTAAATAACAATACTTCGCCTGTGATAATGTGACCTTGTAGTTTCATTTCTGATCCAGAAAAAGCTTCATCAAGGTCTTTTGGCACCTAAACCCAGTTGAAATAATTTCAAGTCAGGCATGTAAATATTTGGAATGGTCAGGGCCCAAATCTATGTTTGTTTGCAACTCTGATGTCCTCTGCATTTATACAAAATCTCTCAGTACAAAATTCAGTCTTTGCGAGTGAAGAGTGGCTTGTAAGGAAATGTACCAATGCAGAGAGGGTGAGACACCTGAGTGAACAGATATTAAGATTTTAATTGTCAGCCTCACCTCTTGCCACCAGACACAGCTGCAGACAAAGCAATTTTTCACCTTTGCCCATAAGAATTCCAAATTTATTAATAATTTCTAGATGGTAATGCTGCAGACAAAGCAATTTTTCACCTTTGCCCATAAGAATTCCAAATTTATTAATAATTTCTAGATGGTAATGCAGCAAACACTCACTAGAGACCAGGAATCTTGAAAGTTATTTGCAAGAAGAATTTCCCTCCATCAAAATCTTGTCCCAGCTGACCTTGACCTAGGAAATGCCCAAATCTGGAGGGTCTGTTTTCAGTTTCAGCCCCTTCTGCTAAGCAGACACCCATGGGTTGGATGATATTTTTGGAAAAAGACACTGTTTAAAGCTGGCTGCAGCAAGAAATTAAACAAATAACTCTGATAATGGGAATAACCTCCAAGGCAGCGTATTTTGTGGTGACCAGAACACTTAGAATAATTTACTATTGCATGAAGTGATGCAGCTGGTAAAATATTCCTCTTCTTCCACATGGAGAGAGGGAGGGATGGCCGCAGGAAGCAGCTCTAGAAAGCCATTTGCATTCCCCCGTGGCTTGTTTTGCTAAATCAGTTGCAGCAAAAGGAGCTGCTCCAAATGGTGCATTTTTCCCATCTCGGTTTGTTTTGTACTTGTCCAATAAAACAGATTCCAGAAAAACACAGGGTTGTATAATTTTTAATAAGATTTGTTAAAAATAGCGTGGCTGTGGCGAGAGGAATGACCAGAGGAAGCGATTTGTTTCCTGCGATCATTCCTCCCCCCAGCTTTCACCAGCGAGCACAAAATATTCACTTGATTTAAAATTCATCACATGCAGCCAGAGGGTAGCAGGGCTACCACAACCCTCATAAATTACACCCAAGGCTGACCCTTCTGGAAGAGGAGGCCTTGCTTTGCTGAAGGACTCTCAGAGTTTGGTGCTGCTGCCTCCGACCGCAGCGGGACACGAAACACACTGCGGGGAAATACCCGGAGGAGCAGAGGCCAGGCTGGGCCTGTCCATCCATCCCTTCCAAACCTCTGCAGAGGCTTAACTTGGGAAGGAAGCCCTTGCCCACAATGGTTCCTGCCTGTTCTAAAGGGGAACAGCCTTAATGTGGTCGTGGCTGCCACTTTCACCCATGTCCCAGCTCCTTCATGGCAAACCTGGATCCCTGGAGGATCTGACAGAGCCCTCATCCTTCCCCCCTGCCCCTGGCAAGATCAGAGGGTTTCCAACCCAAATTCTGCCCCTGCCTACTTCTCATGTGACTCATACTTCTCATGCAGGACTCCAGCAGGCCCAGGCTGTTCAAACAGTACAGCACCTTTTCTTTCTTTCTCCAGCCCTAAAAGGGAGAAGCTGAGGAAGGCCCTGCAGAGCACGGCGATGAAATAATCAGCACAACGACCCATATTCCAACTGGAAGTGGCTGGATTAGTGCAGTTCTTCCCCGTGAACTGGGGAAGCTTAGTCCCATATCCAGAAAAAATCTTTTTTTTTCTTTTTTTTTCTTCTGAAAGACTTTTCTGCAGGTCACTTTTGCCAGATAACTTGGCCAGTTGCTCCGTGCTTAGTCCGTTTTAACAATAACAACAGCAACAAAACTTTACAAGATGTTCTTTCCTCTTTGTCTGGAAGGATTAACAGTTCAGCCAAGGTCTGACTGGCCTCTGGCTCCAGGAGGGGAGAACTCAAAGGCACTCCGAGGGAATAGTCACATGGAGAGCCTGGCTACCAGAGAAGGGTTTTGGGGTTGATTTTGTTCTGTGCTCACCCAGACTGTCACTGAGGGCAGGATTGGGCACTTCTGCCCTTGGAAGAGCTTGCTCTGATGAGTCTTCTAGGAAGAGTGAAGTCTGGGAGGCAGAAGGACATATCGACGTTTCCCCATGGAAAATCCACTTCCACGGGTCTCGTTAGCAGGATTGAAACAGCAAATCTTTGGAAATAGCTTGGAAAGTTGTTTTCTCCCTTGGAGCAGTCACAGAATCACAAAATCACAAAATCACAGAACCACAGAGTCACAGAGTACTTAAGAGTTGAAGGGACCTCTGGATACAATCTAGTCCAAGCCTTATTTGTATCCCGTCTTTGAGCATTTGTGTTTAAGCTAAAAAAGAAGAGCAGATGCCATCCAAACAGATGGAAACAAAAGCATAACTCCATCAAACTTATCTCTGGGTTCTTTTAACCCATCACTGGCAGGAGTATGGCAGGAGTGGGGCAGAACAGGAGCCATCAGCCTTGAGCCACGAGGTCAGGAGGAGGCGATGACAGGAGAGCTCCATGCTCAAACAACACAATAAATGAGATCATTTTTTTCCCCCCTCTCCTTTGTCCACGAGAAAGGAGAAACTTCTCTTTTAAACATTTCCTAGGCAGGACATAAACACACAACCTCAGGGCCATAGGTGCTGCAAATACCCAGCAGTATGTGCTTGTCTTTGCTCCCATGGGATGTTCTCATTGGAGGTCTGAACCCCACACCATTTGCTCCCAGCACACCAGCAGATGAGCCTGTTTTGGGTTTGGATCAACCCAAACTTCCACGGAAACCTGGCTGAAATGAGGAGTCAGGATTAGGCCCTCGTTCCTCCTGCTTACATGCTGGATTTTCACCTTTCATGCTCCCGCAGCACAACCGCCTGCTAAATTTAGAAAGCCTTTTTTAGAAGTTGTTTTATGAACACACACACACACAATAATTACATTGTAAAAAAAAAAAATTAAAAATAAAAAATGCAGGCTTTAGAAATGCCATTTGTGAGGCGTTCCAACTATGTACGACTGGCTCAGTTACTGGCTCGCAGTTGCCATCTGAACATCTATTTTTCCAAGCATTTAAGAAAAGTGATGTGTACATTTTTCATGTGTAATTAGGCAGCGTAATGTGATCTCTTTCTGCAGTCAAGCTGCCATGTGCCGTAGCCTCACTGAATAGCTTCCAGATTTCAACCCAATCTCTTCTGTCTAGACTCTACGTTGCTATTTTTTTTCCTTCTTTCTTTTTTTTTTTTTTTCTCTCTTGCCTAGCTTAAAGCAGACTCCAATATAAAATGCCAAAACCAGAAGGTTTTGTCCCTCTTTCTCATAAAGTCGTGGGACAGATCTGGGAGGCCCCGCCGAGAGCTGAGTCCCAGACTTTTTCATAAGACATGTGTCGTCTGAATCTGACATTAAAGATTGTGCAGGCATTTCAACAGGTCATGCACATGCGGGGGGAAGAAAAAAAAAAATGCCCAAAAATATGGTTTTCATTAAGAAAGTGAGTATTTTTAGAGAGGTGTGGTTCAGTTCAGATGAAAAGGGAAGAAAGAAAAATGAAAGCGGCGCGAGAGATCCCCAACTGCAACATTATTTATATTGCTGTTGAAATGCAGTGTGTTCTCTTTATAAAGCTGCTTTTGGGAGAGAAATAATGGAGACCCTGCCAGAACCAGGTGCATATCATGGAGTTTGTTTATAATGCAAGTTAAAGGAGAGCAGATTTATACCAGAAAGAACTCTCCAAGGGGACTTTGGAGTTTAAGTGTCCTGTCTTAATCTATACATTACCTCCTCAACAAAGCAGTTGTCTCGAAGCAAAACATAAAATACAGTTT
This sequence comes from Argya squamiceps, assembly GCA_037834095.1. NCBI lineage: Eukaryota > Metazoa > Chordata > Aves > Passeriformes > Leiothrichidae > Argya > Argya squamiceps. The sequence continues at coordinate 112,696,862 of JBBMKD010000001.1, forward strand.
CAATGAATTCACAGATAATTCCAGGGAATTTTATCTGGTGTGATATAGTTTCAGACTGCTTGTTCTGTTCCCAGCTTTTTATTTGACTCTTAAGTTGTTTTATTTCTGCGTCAAGAGAATGAAAAAGATCAGAGAGGGCTCATTTCCACAGAAAGATGCTTTTGTGCACTATAAGCAAAAAAAAGAGCAAGGCTTTCCCATGCTGGCAATTCCACCACCTTGTCCTGGGATTTGCAGCAGTTTGCACACACTTTCTCTACAGCAAAAGCTCTTATTTTAGCCCAGAAACAGTTGTGCAAATTTCCTTCCACTTTTCTTTTTTCTTTTTTTTTAAAATCTTATCTTTTCATCTCTCCTGTTCTAACACCACACTTTATGTTTTCCTTTTGCTCTCCAGAAAATGGCTATTGTCCCACTGAGAACACGTCCTTCTGCCTGCTTTTGTGCAAGCGGCAGATTGGTTGGAAAAACAGAAAACACTTTCACTCCTTTCTGAAGGGAAGCATGCAGTGCTTGCTAAAAATTCCCATGCAGAACCAACTGTTCTTTCCATCAAAAAAACCCATCCACCTACTTGAGCAAACTTTTCAATACATTGGCCCAATTTTTTTGTTATGGTAAACTTTGAAAGGGTTGAAATAACGGCACAAATATTTTCTCCAATTTGAAAAAGGGAAATGAAACCAAAAAGCTGCCTGATCAAAATGAGGGTCTCCTTGAAATTCCAAATGATGGCAGCGGACAGGGCAATCATTTGATCACAGAATCAAATGATTCAAGAATGGTTTGAATTGGAAGCGACCTTAAAGATCAACTTGTTCCAACTCCCCTGCCACGGGCAGGGACACCTTCCACTATCCCAGGTTGCTCAGAGCCCCATTCAACCTTCTCTTGGTGAAATATTTGTAATTCCATTTGTAATTATTATATTTACAATTATTTGTGAAATATTTGTAATTTACTTTATTTAGGTAAAATTAAAATAAAAGTAATTTTTTTACATTTAAGTAAAATTTAAGAAAAAAAAAATTCCTGATAGCTAAACTGATCACAGGAAGTGGTTTTCCTCCTCCTGATTCACAGAATCACACAATCCGTTAGGTTGGAAAAGACCTCTGAGGTCACTGGGTCCAACCTAACAGCAAGGACTCATTTCACTAAAATAGGGATTTTCTGAGCTGTAAATCAGGTCAGAATTCTGACACGGGGCTGAGGTGAGTGTTTGCAAGCTTCACATCACCACTAACAGCTATTTCACAGAGTGTCTATCCAAGAATGTATTGATCTCCTAAATCTTTAAACCAGATGGGACCAATTATCATAATAATAATCTATTCTGCTGAATATTTCTGCTGAAAATTCTATTCTGCAAAGATTTCTTACAGTTGTTTTATGTCACTGTCTGAGCATCATCTGCTGCCTTTTTCTAGGCATTCCTCTTGGTATTTTCAAGAATGTGGAAGATCTTGATCCCACTCATGAGCGTCACCAAACCTGTATGAGCAGAATCACCTCAAAGTGTTCCTTCAGCCTTCCTGCAAAACCATCCTGGCCTTGGGAATCATCCTGCAGGAGCCACAACCCAGCAGATCCCCATGTCCAGCTCTGCTACATGTGCAGTTGGACAAAATAAATCAGGTCTTGGTTTGAACAACTTATTCTCATGTTTTGAAGGCCATGGGAATGTTGGGGCAAGTCCAGAGGAGGCCATGAGGTTGATAAGGGGTTGATAAGGAGCAGCTCCCCTGTGGAGACAGGGCGGAAGAGATGGGGATGTTCAGCCTGGAGAAAGTTGTGTGGAGACCTCAGAGCAACTTCCAGAATCTGAAGGGGCTACAGGGAAGCTGGAGAGGGAGAATTAATCAGGAACTGGAATAACAGGACAAGGGGGAATGGGTTCAAACTGAAAGAGGGAAAATTTGGGTCAAATATTGCAAGAAATTCTTCCCTGGGAGGGTGGGCAGGCCCTGGAATAGAATTCCCAGATTTGCTGTGGCTGCCCCTGGATCCCTGGCAGTGCCCAAGGCCAGGTTGGACACTGGGGCTTGGAGCAGCCTGGGACAGTGGAAGGTGTCCCTGCCATGGCAAGGGTGGCACTGGATGATCTTTAATGTCCCTTCCAACAAAAACGTTATGTGTTTTTATGATTATATTTTGCTCTAAACCACAGTGTCAGAAACAGATTTCAGGGTGAGATATGTTTTGAATAATTTGCTTTTTGCAATAAATGGTGCATGTGAGGCTGGTCCTGTCTTGGCCTACAGGCATCTTTCAGTGCTCTCCAGTTAGTTCAAGGGCTCAGATACAAAACCAAGGAAACCACATTTCTTTGTGGGATAATCCCGAGTTTCCTGGGGCTTTGAGTCAGAAAACAGTGGGGTTCAGTATGTAATTTTTTAATCTGTGACAGAACAAATAGACTTCACTTAATCCAGTCCAAAGGGCTGTTCTGAATGAAACATCTTCGTTTTTCATCATCTCTGAAAGAAATGTGAAACAGAGAATGATTAAGGCTGGAAAAGCCTTCCAGGATGTTGAGTCCAAGCTGTGCCCACCTTGTCACCCAGCCCAGAGCACTGAGTGCCACATTCAGCTGTTAAAACTGATGGTGGCTGAGACTGGGGACATGCAGGACAAGTGTCACCAGCCAGGCAGCCACGGGGACATCCAAGCACTGCCCGAGAACATCAGCCAGGACACCTCTGTCCCCTCTCACCTACACACCCACAGAGCTGCCACCCTCTGCTTTAGGGTGTTGATTCAGCAGCTGGAAGCAGGGGTGGCTCATCCAGAGGGTGATTCAGTGTCACATCCCCAGCTGAGTCACCTTCTGCAGCCGCCTCTCCCTTCCTGCCCAGCCAGCACGGAGCTCTCTGTGCACAGGCACCTGCACAGCCCAGCACCAACAGCTCTGCCCTGCCTGCAGACACACAAATGGCATTTTCGGGGCATCCCTGTGACTTGCTGCCACGAGGTAGGTGTGAAAACAAACGTGTGTTTTGTGTGTCTGGGACTGCCTTGGTGTGTGTGGAGCTGCAGCTGTGGAAAATCAAGTTTTTCCAATTTGTGTATCACGGAGTTTTTTGGAGCTTCAGGTCCTGGGGGAGGCTGGTTTTCTGCCTCTGACTGTAATTTCAGGTGTTTCTCTGTTGTATGACACAGGCAAGGAAGAAATGCTGTGGAAAACTTGTGAGAATCAGCAAAATAAAAGACAAAACTGTGTGATTTTATACAGGAATAGCTGAAAAATGATTAATATAAAGTATCACCTTTCTTAGAGCTGTTTGCTCATGAAGATCTGCTAACAAAGCTGGATTTACAGCACCACAGGCACCTGTGTGTGAACAACACCAATTCCATAGACCTGAAGGCAAAAATTAAGTTTTTTCCAGGTACCATGGCAAATAGAGAAAGCAGAGAAGCAGATTAATGCAAAGAAGAGAGAGATGATAGTTCACAAGTTTAAATCCATAAAAATGATGCTTATCTGGATATTAATTCTCCATGGGATTACATTTGCATTGAGCTATGGCCTCCTCAGGGATCACCATGTGCCAAGGAATCCAAGGGAATGCAAAAATGTAAATATATAAAAATATAATGAGCAAGTGACTTTATGTATTTACACTTATTAATTGCTTTCTGTTGAAGTGTAGACACTTTATTTTTTTAGGCTTGTCTTCATCCATTATTTATCAGCTATTTTTTATGTTCAAACACCCATTCTGACACAGATGATTTTTATATACTGCTTATATTATTCACCAGTAAATATTTTTAAAATCATGACATTTTGCCTTCTACCCTAACTTTTACTCCCTTTTCAAAAAAAAATACTTGAACCTTTAGCTTTCTTATTTTTAATTTTTGCCATGTGGCTGGAGAACTTTGCAGGTCTTACAAAGATGCTCCACTCAGCCTTTCTGTATTGATTTACTGGGTGAGTTATTCCTTGAATCTCAGCAGTGATGGCAAGAAATGCTCCTTTGGAGAGAGGAAGGGAAATGCTTTGGTTAAAATAGGAAAAAGCACAAATTCTGCCCCCCAAGCCCAAACTGAGAATGACTGAGGAGTTCAGTTCTGGTCACAGAAATTTGCACAGAGTTTATTTCACCATTATTCCAGCTTGCCTTTGGACTGATACTCAGCTTTGTCTCTTTTGGGACTTATTTGCCAAAATACAGGGGGGAAAGCAGAGAGTTTCACCTTATTTTGGAGATTCAAGATATTTAGGAGGGATTCAGGCAAGCATCCCAGCTCTCCAATCACCCAGATCAGACTTTTGGCATTTTTAAATTTTTTTCCATCATTTCTTGTAGCCTCACGAAACCCCTCCTGAATTCATGGGAGTTTCAAGTGTTCCCTGGACCTTCCCTGCCAACATACCGTCTTTTGAACTCAGCTATCAGTGTAAGCAGAAAAAAAAACAACCCCAAAAATGAAAATAAACAAATTATCTCACTTTCTTTTTAGCCCATTGCTTGGGAAAGAGTGTGAATCATTTCAAATTGACACATCAGTCCTGAATAATCACTGCTGCTGAATATCCTGGTGATCAATATCCCCTTCACCCAACCACATTATCTAACCAGATACTTACTCAAGTAAATTCCAAATTAAATCCTTTCTTGTGCCACTTTAGAGCTTTTAGATAGAAATTATCTTTCCTTCCCTAATTAAAAATGGTTCTCTCATAGGAGGGACACCAGAGTCTTTCCAGAGATTGCCAAAATGATATTGAGGTATCCTGCCTGTGACTAAAACAAATCCATGAGTGCTGCAAAAAGCCACATTTTCTGCTCTTTGAAAAGGAGTTTCCTGTTCATATCGAGGCAACAGGATGTGTCTATATAACTGCCTATCTCTCCTGAATTAAATGTCATTTTTACATAAGGGAACCTTTATTAGTGAATGTCACCCACACCTGTGAGAGGTAATATTTTTAAAGGTGTCCCCTTTTTGTTGCCTGACTTGTTCATCCTAAATGGTATTTTCATTGGTAAAATGTTAATCCTTTCTGATTCTAATGGGAAAATCAGGTGCTGGAATTGCATTTCGCCAGTGGGGGGAAAATATAAAATAATCTGTGCTCTACTGCTGTTGTTCTCTATCAAAAGAAATAAATATCATTCATACATCCCATTTCATTGATAATAACTACGATGATTAATGCTATGAAGTTTGCATTATTATCCTTTTTCTAGTTTTTTTTTAAATGAACTGGTTGTTTAACCTGGGGAAAGGAGGATCAGGGAGGAGCATATTGCTCTCTAAAACCATCTCAAAGGTTGTAGCCAGGTGGGGCTTGGTCTTTTCTCCCAGGTGACAAGTGACAGGACAAGAGGAAACAGCCTCAGGTTGCACCACTGGAGGCTTAGGGTGATATAAAGAAAAATTTCTTCACTGAAAAGCACTGATCAAAGCACTGGAACTGTCCAGGCAAGTGGTGGAATTGCTGTCCATGGAAATCTGCAAAAACCACATGGATGTGGCACCTGGGCACGTGGTTTAGTGGTGAACAGAGCAGCAGCCCAAAACCAAAGCAAGTTTGGCATCCTTAAAGTGCTTCAGTCCCTAGTTCTGCCATTAAGACTCAAAATTACCTGAGGCTGTGACACTTTGTAAATATATTTTCATAGGCCAGCTTCTCTGGAAGAAAAATGGGAGAAACGTTGGCTATGGGATTTTTTCCTTGATCCAGAAGTGGCAATTTGTTAATTTTTATCGCTTGTTTTGCATTGTGAAAACTGTGTTTGAGGAGATGGAAAATGACATGACCACTTTTTTTTCTTTCCCCACAACACTCCTGAGCAAGAGGCAGCACTCCAAGACCCATCTGCTCTGAAATTTCCTCCTGAAAGAAAGCCCCAGGAATGAGCCTTTGGGGTGGATCTTGTCCCTGCACAGGACACTGGGGTCAGCTTTGGGGACATCTGCTGTGACAGAGCAACTGGCTGTGAGCAAAGAGCGGCAGGGCCATGACAGCTGGGGCTGGTGGCAGGAAGGTGGCACAGCAAGGGATGCTCCAGCCTCCCACCTGGCTGGTCCTTCCTCCCTTTCCTACCTCGTGTTCCCACTGAGTATTGGCTGAATGATTTAGCCACACAGTCAGGGCTTGGAAGGTCAGAAGATTGGGCTTTTTTGGGCATGGAGTGACAATGTGGAGCAGCTTTCCAAGTGGGAGCCCAGCAGCTCAGCTGTCCTCTGTGCTGGTCACTTGTGGGGCTGCCAGGTTGTGCCCTGCACCTGGGAGTGCCTCAGCTTTGAAGGGGATGCAGGAGATGGATCTGGACACAACTCCCACTGGCTTTGCTGCAGCTCCTCCATGAAAACACAGCATTTTGGGGGCCCTGCCATGGGTACCATTCCTGCAGCCACATCTGGGTGTGCCATAAAGCTGTCAGCACACTCAGCATCCCTCTCTCTGCTGTTTTATCTCATTTAACAGGAATTATCCATCACACTTCCAGAGAACTCATGGCCATGGCGTTACCGAGAGCTGCTGTGTGCAGTGTACAAAGACTGGGGTTGCAGGATTTCCACCCTTCAGCCTTCCTGCCCTCCTGTTCCCATCCTGCCAGGCATTTTCTGGCCCCAGGAATGTCCTTGTTGGAGTCTGTAACCACCACACTCCTCTCCAGCAGGAGTTTCTAACCACAGCCCCACCGGGCCAGCCTGGTGCCACCAGCACCTCGTAAGGATGAAGCTGCTGCTGGCTGCAGTTTGTTTTGGGGATCAACTGGTTCTGGGGCTGTCTCCTGCTGGATTTATGTTCTCTGAAGAGTTAAGTACATTAGTGTGGGTAATCTCACTCCATTACCTTCTATAAAACTGAATCTATGATTTCCTCCCTGGTGAGCATTTACCATAGCGAAATAGGCTACTATTTTCATATTTAACTCATTGGTAACTCATAAAACCAGCTCAAGTTGTCTGGCCCAAAGAGCAGAAGCTGTGGGACGGGCTGGAGGGTCAGAGCTTTTACAAGACCTGCAGTGTCAGTGCAGTGCTCCCAGCATCACCCTCACAACCCCATCCCTCCCCCTGCTCCTTTGAAATCCACCAAAAAATCAGAAATTTATAAGGCTTCTTAAAAATCCGAGATGAAGCAATTAAACCTCCAGACTGGAGGATGTGAACCTTTAAAGGCCCTTTGCAGAATATCAAAAGAATGAGAGGATTATATTTAGCAGGTGTGACAGCCCACGCAGGACATTTCATTGTGAAAGGGCTGACATGAACCAGGAACCCATACTTAAATTAATATAAAACATCTTGGGGGAAAGGTGTTTTCTTTTCTTTTTTTAAGCATTGGGAAATCATCATGCTTTCTGGCTTCTTCAAAAGCGAGAGGTCCAAATATACAGGAGTCATCTGGCATGTAAAAATAAAAAGTCTGGGGAGGGGACACACACATAAAAACAATTCGGATGAGGTTGGGAGGTAAATGATGAGGGCCAGGGGGCCAAGAAACACCATTGTGGATTTTCCTCCCCTGCCTCACCTGAGGCTTTGCTTTGCTGCTTGCAGATCCAGGGGTTTTGCCTCCCAGGGCAGAGGGCAGGACTGGGACAAGGTGCCCTGTCTGGCTCCTGGCACTGCATCAGCATCCTCTGTCCTGCCACCTCTCCTTGTCCCCTCCCTGGGGACACAACCCTTCATTACAGGGGTGCTTTATTTTCAACACTCCTGTTTTCTATTTCTATCACACCCTACCAAGCCCTGGAGTGGAAAACTTGACTCGGGAGTTTTGTGGGGAGGCGTCCACGGCTTTCGTGCTTCATTCACTACTGCGTGTTCCTAATTTTAGCTGAGCTGCTGCTCCCTTTTGATTTTCCAAAGCTGGGGATTTAAGCTGTCCAGAAGCTCGGGTTTGTTTTCACGCCCACTCGCTGAGAGCCACACGAGTGATGCTGCCCATCCACACCCGGGGAGGCTGCAGGGGAAGGAGGGGTGGGTGACAACACTGTCCCCAACTCTGAGAAGGGACAGGCTCACCAGAAGATCTCCATAGGTGGGTGCTGCAGTAGCAGAGGGCACTCAGTGCCACTTTTGGGGTGTTTTATCTCTGCACTCTGTTCATTCAAGCACTAGGTGGTTGCTTGGGACGTTTGGGTTCTTAGTCACCCAAAAAACCCCACACTTTGGGGTAAAAAGCCCATCTTCCTGCTGGGACTGCTCCAGGGGAGGGAGGTGTGTGGCTGCCTGGATGGGCAGTATTAGGCACTCTCTGGCATCGAGAGAGTTAAAGGTCCTCGGCACCCACCAGCCCTGGTCTAGGCAGTGTCTAAAATCAGTCCTAGACCCGCTTTATTTTTTCCTTAAAAACAGGAAATGGAGCCCTGAAGGCTTTTTAACTGGAGAGGGAGAGTGAGGAGGGGGTATACTCGCTCTGCCCATACCCAGCCCTGAGCCTGACCCAGACTTGGGGGTCTCTGTGTGTGTTTTTTTTAATTCCTTCTCCCTTTTTTTTTTTTTTCCCCTATTATTTTGGCAGACTTTTTGGAATGTCTGGGAGCTAAGGGCTTTGCTTCATGGAGCAGAATTCTGAAGCAAGAAAAAGAGAAAGTTATAGACTAAACCACAGAAATGTAAACATGTCTGCAGCTAAAATAACTCCACTTTCATTGAAAACACTCCTCGCTTACAATCAGACTTCTGTGTGCTATGCTCAATAAAACTGCATGCTAATAGCAACCAATTAATACATTATGTAGCCCCCGATTTAAAAACCGAGACGCTTTTAATTATTTTTTTTATTATTTTTTTTAATTATTATTTTTAATTAAGGCACTACTGGGTTTTCTGCTGCGGACGGCGGTGCCGGGCGCTGACCGCTGGCGGAGAGCGGCGGGCGATGCCCGGCGGTGCGGCGGGGGCTGAGGCGTGCCCGGGGAAGGTAGGGGC